>JACEEZ010021207.1:57500-112500 GCA_016584305.1 Chionoecetes opilio | reverse complement strand
GTCATGAGTCAACCCGGTGATTATTTCCTTTTGATTTTCTTGAAGACAATACTAATTTAGATTTTTCAAGTGCAGGAGGCAGAATGGTTGAGTTTTATGTTTTTGAAAATTATGTTAAGCGACACATGGATTGACCACAAGCAGAGAGCGATAAGCAATGCCGTGGTACTCCTTCGGTTGCAACTTAGACTGGAGATGTGAGCGAAAGTGAGTGGGGTAAAGAGAGAGGAAATGCAAGGAGTGGCGCGACACACGTCCTCCTTTGAGTATGGCCAAGCCGACACTAGCCTTCCTCCTCCACAGTCTACGCACGGCCCTGCCTCTTTGCCCCTTGTTCCCTCAATACACGGAAAAAGTACTCCTGTAATTTTCCTTATACCAATAGAGGCAAAAAGAGAGGACATAATGATATAATGTAAATGGTAAATGAAAAGAAGAGAAAAGGAAACCAGAAAGAACACTCCACACTGCCGGGAGAGGTGTGAACAGGGAGGTAAGGAGTGAAGGTGCCCGAAATCACGGAGAACGCCAAAGGTGAAAGGTGAAAGGAAGCAGATGGACTAAGATGATAATGAGGAGCATGAAGGGAAAGTAATTTTGTTTGATTCTAACATTTGATCATTTGCTCCAAGCCCTCTTTCAGGATATCCATTCAGCAGAGAGAACCCGCCAAGCCATCTCCTTTAACCCCTTCTAAGCTCGCTCAGACACCAGCCTGATATACAGCTCGGGGAGTTCCATGTTTACTGCCAAAGTCCATCATCTGTGTTGGCAACGATGCAAGTGACCGAAAAACAAGAATCTCAGGATGATAAGGAAGGTAAGTGTGTATGGTGAGAGGATGAGGGTGTATGTAAATGCTGATAGTATATATATATATATATATATATATATATATATATATATATATATATATATATATATATATATATATATATATATATATATATATATATATATATATATATATATAATATATATATATGTATTATATATATTAAAAATATATATGTATTATATATATTAAAAATATATGTATTATATACTATATTAAAAATATATATGTATTATATATATTAAAAATATATATGTATTATATATATTAAAAAATATATATGTATTATATATATTAGAAATATATATGTATTATATATATTAAAAATATATATGTATTATATATATATATTAAAAATATATATGTATTATAAATATTAAAAATATATATGTATTATATATATTAAAAAATATATATGTATTATATATATTAAAAATATATATGTATTATATAATATTAAAAGTATATATGTATTATATATATTAAAAATATATATGTATTATATATATATTAAAAATATTTATATATTATATGTATTATATATATTAAAACTAGCTAAAATCATTGAAAACACTACATATTAGGGGAATATAGCACCAGTAAGACGCCTTAATCGGCGAAGGACGAGCGAGTCCGTAGAAAACCCGATAGCAAGGAAATTTGTTGTCAAGCACAAATAGGGATTGAATGGGGCTATCAGATGGCGAAGACCGCTTGTCAATTGTCAATCGGAGGCGGGATTCCAAAGATATAAGCTCCTGAAAAGCGTGATGGTCGGTCGGGTCGGTTCGGCCGCTTATGTGTGAAAAATCCCGTATCCAGTGGACTCGCGAGCGCTTCGCGCTCGCTCGTAAATATATATGTATTATATATATTAAAAATATATATGTATTATATATATATTAAAAATATATATGAATTATATATATATAAATATATATATATATATATATATATATATATATATAGTATATATATTATATATATGTATTATATATATATATATATAAATATAATATGTATTATATATATTAAAAATATATATGTATATTAAATATATATTATATATATATTAAAAATATATATGTATTATATATATTAAAAATATATATGTATTATATATATTAAAAATATAATTTATTATATATATTAAAAATATATATGTATTATATATATTAGAAAATATATATGATATTTATATAAATATTTAAAAATATAAATGTATTATATATATTAAAAATATATATGTATTATATATATTAGAAATATATATATGTATTATTATATTATAAATATATATGTATTATATATATTATAAACTATGTGTTTATATATATTAAAAATATATATGTATTATATATATTAAAAATACATATGTATTATTTATATTAAAAATATATATGTATTATATATATTAAAAATACATGTGTGTTATATATATTAAAAATATATATGTATTATATATATTAAAAATACATATGTATTATTTATATTAAAAATATATATGTATTATATATATTAAAAATACATGTGTGCTATATATATTAAAAATATATATGTATTATATATATATTAAAAATACATATGTATTATTTATATTAAAAATATATATGTATTATATATATTAAAAATACATATGTATTATTTATATTAAAAATATATATGATTATATTAAAAATACATATGTGTTATATATATTAAAAATATATATGTATTATATATATTAAAAATACATATGTATTATTTATATTAAAAATATATATGTATTATATATATCAAAAATATATATGAATTATATAATATTAGAAATATATATGTATTATATATATTAAAAATATATATGTATTATACCCCATTGTTTTTGAGTTAGGGGTGTAGTATAAATGGTCAAAATTCCCTAGATCTAGGGAAAATAGATTGCATTTCTTCTAAGTCCAGAGACGTGTGAACCTGACGATCCTCACAAACAGAATGATAACCGGAGTGTTGAGCCCCCTCCCCCCACCCGTCCCTCTAAGGGTATGGTAAAATTTTGTTAGGTTACCGGGGAGTCTAGAGGGGCGGAGCCCCCCCGTTAGAAGATTAAGTAAAATTAGGTTAGGTTAGACTATTAGGTGATTATTGCTAAGAGGTTAGGTTAGATTATCGGGGGTCGAGGGGGGCAGAGCCCCCCGCTAGGTTAGATTACTGGGAGGTTGAGGGGAAAGGAGCCCCCTCGCAAGGAGGTTAGGTTAAATTTTCCTAGATCTAGAAAAATTACTCTTGATCTAGGGTATTTTGGCTCTTTTACATAACTCCAAAAATACGTGTTTCCGACGCATTATTTGCACCCCACCCGAAAACCCCGCATTCCCACAGGTTCCCAAGCTTGTTTGGGGGAAAGGGAAGAGTATGGGCAAACACTATAAATTTACCATACTTCTTTGTATATTTATTTAATAAATTTCTTTTAATCAAGAGGCCTTAATTTTTAATCAAATTAATCATTTACCTTATATCCAACTGACTAGCTAGTGTTGCTTGATTGCCTTGATGCTTTAATCGGAAGCCAACAGCCTCTTTTTAGGTAGGCATGGCATCGACTGTAGCTAGGCTATAGCCAGTGACTTAGGTCAAACTTTCATATAATTCATATATACAAGAAAAACACTCATTAAAAATAAAGTAACCTTGAAAGTAGCTCCCGTCAGTAAATTTCATATCAACTAAATTTCTAGGCAGTGAGCTCAAATTTCAGAAAATATGGGGCTAAGCCGCTTAGGCTATTCCTATACTTCATGCTTTTAACAAGGGGTTATCCGACTCATAGTCTCGCAACATCAATGTGTTACTTCTCAATCTGAATACTTCATTGAGCTGTGTCCACTTAAAAAAAAAATCTTTACCTAAGTAGGTCATAGAGTACCCCAATTTTGTCACAATATACTATAGCTAATATACTTTCTCAATTTAGCTTTGCTTATTGCTTCAAAATGCTCCTAAAAAGGCTAAAATAAAAAAATAAAAATCCCCCGGACCCCCAGCTGCTCAGTCTTGCTTCCCTCGGCACCCAATACTTTGTAAAATTTTGTAATGAAGGGGGGCCTCCACACAGAGGCTGCCCAGGGGCCTCCACAGGTCTAAATCCGGCCCTGATACACACACACACACACACACACACACACACACACACACACACACACACACACACACACACACACACACACACACACACTCCCATGGGCAGGCCTCGCGGGGCTCCTTGAGGCTGTAAGGGCGGGGCGGGGCTCAAAAGGCTAGTAATCAGGGTAGAACAAGATGTAAAGGATTCAAGCTGGAAAAGCGTAGATTTAAAAAGAAATAGGGATAAACTGGTTCACAAATAGGGTGGCAAATGATTGGAATGGACTCAGTCTGAGACAGGTAGTTAGTGCGGAGTCATTAAGGAGCTTTAAAAGGACCCTGGACAATTTCATGGATGGGGATGAAAGGTGGATGTAGGGTGTTTTAACTAATAGGAACTACCACGTGTAGGCCTCACGGTCTCTTGTAGCTTCCTTATTTTCTTATGATCTTATGTAAAAAGCTAAAATATAGAGACATACTTGTGGTATATGTTATTGGTTGACTTTTCCTGCAATAAAAAACAAGTTATTCATATAAGGTTAATGAGGCAGAGATGTCCTGGCACTCTGGAAATAAAAGATCAAAGAAAACAATGCAAAAAAGACAAAAACAAATTAAAAAACACGACAGTGCATGAACATCAGCTTTGTGGAAATCTGGAAGCAGTAACATCAGCAACAGCAGCAGCAGCAATGATGACAACACCTGCTACATAGGATCATAATACATAGCAATAGTAATAATAATAATAATAATAATAATAGTAATGATAATAATAATAATAATAATAACACAAGGATATAAATGAAGAAGAGTACAGCATAAAGCTTTGAATAAATCCTTTTTTTTTTTTTTTTTTTTTTTACATCACAAGGAACTGGCCAAGGGCACAACAAAAATGGGTAACACAAAGCCCGCTTAGTTTTGCCAGTCCCTATAAAGAAGACAGTAAGAGAATAAAATAAAAAAGAGGGGTGAGCCAATTTAGTTCGGGAGGTGTCTTGTTACTCTTCTTTTGAAAAGATGTAAGTCATAGGAAAGTGGAAAAATAGAAATAGGAAGAGAGTTCCAGAGTTTACCAGTGAAAGGGATGAAAGAGTAAAGATACTGATTAACTCTTGCATTAGGAAGATGGACAGAATAGGGATGAGAATGAGTAGAAAGTCTTGTGCAGCGAGGCCGCGGGAGGGGGAAAGGCATGCACTTAGTAAGTTCAGAAGAGCAGTGAGCATGAAAATAACGGTAGAAGAGAGCAAGAGAAGCAACATTACGGCGGTGATTTAAAGATTGAAGACAGTCAGTCAGAGGAGGGGAGTTGATGAGACGAAAAGCTTTTGATTCAACACTGTTTAGGAGAGCTGTATGAGTGGATCCTCCCCAAACATGTGAGACATACTCCATACATGGGCGGATAAGGCCCCTGTAGAGAGCAAGCAATTGGGAGGGAGAAAAAAAAGGACGCAGACGCCACAGGACATCTAACTTCCTAGAAGCTGTTTTAGCAAGAGATGAGATGTGAGATTTTCAGTTCAGATTTTTAGTAAAGGATAGTCCTAGAATGTTCATTGTAGAAGAAGGAGACAGTTGAGTGTCATTGAAGAAGAGGGAATAGTTATCTGGAAGGTTTTGTCGAGTAGATAGGTGAAGAAATTGGGTTTTTGAGGCATTGAACAAAACAAGGTTTGCTTTGCCCCAATCAGAAATTATAGTAAGATCAGAAGTTAGGCGCTCGGTGGCATCTCTCCGTGAATCACTTAGTTCCTGTTGAGTTGGACGTCTGATAAACGACGTTGAAAAATGCAGGGTAGAATCATCAGCGTAGGAGTGGATAGGGCTTTGAGTTAGACTTAGAAGATCATTAATGAATAATAGAAAGAGAATGGGTGATAGGACAGAACCCTGGGGAACACCACTATTGATAGATTTAGGAGAAGAACAATGTCCGTCTACAGTAGCTGCAATAGAACGGTTTGAAAGGAAACTTAAGATGAAGGTACAGAGAGAAGGATAGAAACCGAATGAGGGTAGTTTGGAGATTAAAGATTTGTGCCAGACTCCATCAAAAGCTTTTCATATGTCAAGGGCAACAGCAAAAGTTTCACCGAAACCCCTAAAGGAGGATGACCAATATTCAGTTAGGAAAGCTAGAAGATCGCCAGTAGATCGCCCTTTACGGAAACCGTACTGACGATCAGATAGAAGATTGTGAGCAGATAGATGCTTAAGAATCTTCTTATTAAGTATAGATTCAAAAACTTTAGAAAGGCAAGAAGTCAAAGCTATAGGACGGTAGTTTGAAGGATTAGAACGGTCACCCTTCTTAGGAACAGGTTGGATGTGAGCAAACTTCCAGCAAGAAGGAAAGGTGGAAGTAGATAGACAAAGACGGAAAAGTTTGACCAGGCAAGGTGCAAGCACAGAAGCACAGTTTTTGAGAACAATAGGAGGGACTCCGTCAGGACCGTAAGCCTTCTGAGGATCTAGGCCAGAAAGGGCAAAGAAAACATCATTCCGAAGGATCTTAATGACAGGCATAATATAGTCAGAGGGCGGAGGAGAAGGAGGAACAAGCCCTTCATCAACCAGAGTGGAATTTTTAGCAAATGTTTGAGCGAAGAGTTCAGCTTTAGAAGTAGATGAGACAGCTGTGGAGCCATCTGGGTGAAACATAGGAGGGAAAGATGAAGAAGAAAAATTGTTAGAGATGTTATTAGCTAGATGCCAGAAGTCACGAAAGGAATTTGATTCCGAATTTTTTGACATTTTCTATGAATGAAAGAGTTTTTGGTAAGTTGAAGTAAAGATTTGGCATGACATACACACAAGCACTGTACATGAGTGCTTGTGTGTGTGTGTGTGTGTGTGTGTGTGTGTGTGTGTGTGTGTGTGTGTGTGTGTGTGTGTGTGTGTGTGTGTGTGTGTGTGTGTGTGTGTGTGTGTGTGTGTGTGTGTCACTGTGTATGGTGTGTGTCACTGTGTATGGTGTGTGTGTGTGTCACTGTGTATGGTGTGTGTCACTGTGTATGGTGTGTGACTGTGTGTGTGTGTCACTGTGTATGGTGTGTGTCACTGTGTATGGTGTGTGTGTCACTGTGTATGGTGTGTGTGTCACTGTGTATGGTGTGTCACTGTGTATGGTGTGTGCGTGCCACTATGCATGGTGTCACTGTGTATGGTGTGTGCCACTATGTATGGTGTCACGGTGTATGGTGTGTGCCACTATGTATGGTGTCACTGTGTATGGTGTGTGTCATTGTGTATGGTGTGTGCCACTGTGTATGGTGTGTGCCACTATGTATGGTGTCACTGTGTATGGTGTGTGTCACTGTGTGTGTGTGTGCAAGGAGGGATTACCCACACTGTACAAACAACTACTAACGGGGCAACAGGCATTTACCTTTCGGTGATCTTGGTCGCAATGGCTGTGGTGGTGGTGTGGTGGTGGTGGTGAATGACATACAACCACCACACTCCACCCCGTAAAGAGATCCCGGCGCGACCAAACGTACGCACACACACACGCACATACAATGCCACCACACTTTATAATCCTTCGTTGCCTTCGTGGTGGAGTGGTTACCGAGCCTACCTACAAAACCTTGGGCCTTGGTTCGAATCCCGGCCAGGACAGTCGGGGTGCAGCCATTACAAGCTCTCCCTCTCATGTACTAGGTAGTTATGTGTGTGCGTGTGTGTGCGCGTACTGTTCGGTCTGCAGACTCTACGTTGTGAGCGTGGTGTGGGCGAGGTGTATCATATCACGTTTTTTTTCTTTAATTAATCATGTTCAATCAACACACTTAAAACACTGTCACTAATCTTTCCTTTTTTTTCAGCAACATAGACGAATTTTTCCTCTTTTTTCAGCAACTCAGACTAATTTTTCCTTTTTTTTCAGCAACACAGACAAATGTTTCCTTTTTTTCAGCAACACAGACTAATTTTTCCTTTTTTTCAGCAACACAGACTAATTTTTCCTTTTTTTTCAGCAACACAGACTAATTTTTCCTTTTTTCAGCAACAGACAAATTTTTCTTTTTTTGCAGCAACAGACAAATTTTAACTTTTTTACAGCAGCAGACTAATTTTTCCTTTTTTTCAGCAACACAGACAATTTTTTTTTATCAGCAAAACAGACAATTTTTTTTCTTTCAGCAACACACTTATTTTTCCTTTTCAGCAACACACTCCTTGTCACTCACTATAAAAACCCTCTTTTCAGGAACACACTCCTTGTCACACTATAAAAACCTTCTTTTCAGCAACACACTCCTTGTCACACTATAAAAACCTTCTTTTTCAGCAACACACTCTTTGTCACTCACTATAAAAACCATCTTTTCTGCAACACACTCCTTGTCACTCACTATAAAAACCATCTTTTTAGCAACACACTCCTTGTCACTCACTATACAAACCATCTTTTCAGCAACACACTCTTTGTCACTCACTATAAAAAACATTTTTTCAGCAACACACTCCTTGTCACTCACTATAAAAACCTTCTTTCCAGCAACACACTCCTTGTCACTCACTATAAAAACAATCTTTTCAGCAACACACTCCTTGTAACTCACTATAAAAACCTTCTTTTCAGCAACACACTCCTTGTCACTCACTATAAAAACCTTCTTTCCAGCAACACACTCCTTGTCACTCACTATAAAAACCTTTCCAGCAACATACTCCTTGTCACTCACTATAAAAACCTTCTTTCCAGCAACATACTCCTTGTCACTCACTATAAAAACCATCTTTTCAGCAACACACTCTTTGTCACTCACTATAAAAACCATCTTTTCAGCAACACACTCTTGTCACTCACATAAAAACCTTCTTTTCAGCAACACACTCCTTGTCACTCACTATAAAAACCTCTTTCAGCAACACACTCCTTGTCACTCACTATAAAAACATCTTTTCAGCAACACACTCCTTGTCACTCACTATAAAAACCTTCCAGCAACACACACTCCTTGTCACTCACTATAAAAACCTTTTCAGCAACACACTCCTTGTCACTCACTATAAAAACCTTTTTCAGCAACACACTCTTGTCACTCACTATAAAAACTTCTTTTCAGCAACACACTCTTTTCATCACTTAAACTTCTTTTCAGCAACCAACTCCTGTCACTACTATAAAAACCTTCTTTCCAGCAACACACTCCTTGTCACTCACTATAAACAATCTTTTCAGCAACACACTCTTGTCATCACTATAAACCTTTTTTCAGCACACATCTTGTCATGTCACTTAAAAACTTTCAGCAACATCCTGTCACTCCTATTAAACTTTTTCAGCCCCATCCTGTCATCAATAAAAAACCTTAGCAACACAGTTCTTAACTTCATTTTTCATCAACACTTCAAATGTAAGTCAATTTTATGCATTAGCATGTTCTTCTTAATAGTCATAACACACATAAGCAGTTCTTACAAGTATACATTGTTGCTTCTAAGGTGATATGGTGCTAGTCTTACAATATTGTAAAGCCTTTCTTTTTTCATCATGTAAAACCAGAACAACATAAATAGACTTTCTTCATAAGGACTGCAAATAAAATTAATAATGTAAATACAAAAAGGTCAGCTTAGACATGTCAGTACTCGATAGCTAGGAATATAGACTTAACTAGGTAAACTATGTATTATGATAGTACAGTTAGAAGGGTTTCAGCAGTTCGATACACAAGTTTTCCGAACAGCAGTAGATTCGTACACCAAAAAGTGTTCGTAGTCTAATGAAACCATAGCGTTCGTACACTCAAGCTTAGAGTTGAACTGACTACTAGAGTTCCGAAACGAACTAGGTATACGAAAAACCTCTAAAGCATGTAGAAACAACTAACAAACTGGTACGAAACAGCTGTGTACAACCCTCTGTAGAATATAGACTGAAAATGTAGATTATGTACTTGCCACTGAAACCCAGAAAATAAATATATTACTAGGATTGCCACCCTTGCTAGGTTAGAATAAGTTAGGTTAAGATAGGCAAGTTAGTAATTTAGGATATGTAGGATATACTGTATGGTGAGCGCTGGCATCCCTACATAGGGGAGCAGCGTCAGTTAGTAGGGCTGGGCAGGAACCGTTAATTCGGAACCGCAGGTTCGGTTCCATAGACTCTCGGAATCGTTGGACCGGTCCGGAACCGGTCCGGTACTAAAAATAATAATAATAATGATAAAAAATATAGCAAATAAAAAAATAAAAAAACTTTAATAATAAAAAAAATATATAAATTAAAAAAAAAAAAAAAATCAGTAAATAAAAAAATCAATAAAATATATATATATATATATATATAAATATAAAATAATATAATATATATATATATATATATATATATATATATATATATATATATATATATATATATATATATATATATAATATATAAAGATATATATATATATATAATAGATATAATATATATATATATATATATATATATAAATAAGTACATATATAAACATGAAATCAAAAAATATAAATTAGATTAAAAAAAAAAAAAAAAAAAAAAAATATTAATATAATATATATATATATATATATATATATATATATATATATATATATATATATATAGATTATAATATATATAATATATAATATATTTTATAATATAATTTATATATATATATATATTACACTAGCCGCAAAGCCGCCCTCCGGGCGGACTTTTCGGTAGCTCCTGCGGAGGGCTATTGGTGGGCCTTCGGCCCACCACCTGTGTTTGGTGGGCTTCGGCCCACCAAACCACAGACGCTCCCAGATAGCCCCTTCTAGCTTTCCTGAAATCATGATGTATGTATTAACGCCAACCCATTCACATCACCCGCAATCCATTCACTCACCATTACCCATCACCCCCCACCAATTCACTCACCCATTACCCATCATCCCCCACCATTCACTCACCCATTACCATCACCACACACCCATTCACTCACCCATTACCCATCACCCCCCACCCATTCACTCACCCATACCCATCACCACACACCATTCACTCACCATTTCCCATCACCCCCCATCTATTCCCTCAACCATCACCCCACCCATTCACTCACCCATCACCCACAACCATTACCCATCACCCCACCCATTCACTCACCATTACCCATCACCCTACATCAAGGTTTCCTCAATTCTCGCAACCCACTTTTTTTTCACAATTTTCGCTAATAGCTGCTAAAAAAAAAAAAAAAAGAAGTGATCGGATCATCTCATAATTGGGCTTAAAACCTTCCCCTGGTTGAGCTGGTTCCAAAACTGTGCCATATGAGGGGATTGGGGCACTGGGACGGCACCTATCGCGGACAAACAGACAGACAGACAGACAGGACAGACAGACAGACAGACAGACACACACACTTTCGCTATATTATTATAGATATATTTATTTATATATAATATATAATATATATTTATTAATATATATAGTATATTATATATTATATATTATATATATATATATATATAATATATATATTATATATATATATATATATAATAAATTATTATATTATAATTTAGTCTTTGCGGTACGCCACTGCCTAGAGTCATATTATTAATACAAATACAAGCTTCATTTACCTGAGAAAAGTATCCAAGTTACACAACACTGTGCCGTTCACCGTGTCACAATCTCGTCTCTACAGCCGGCCACAAAACACACGGCGCGGCCTGTCCGGCCGACGAAAAGGGGCGTGGCTAGAGGCGGCCGGTGTGTGTGTGGGGGTGTTTTTCATCCGGCGGGGCCTGTCGCAGCGGACGGATGAAAATCAGTCGACGCTTGAAAATTCCGTCCGGCACGGCCTGCCGCCTGCGTGTGTGTGAGTGCCTTCCGGGTGCCCGCCCTCGCTCGGCCAGATAATGGACTAATTGTACCAGTTATAATTGTATTTATGATAATATAGGTATTATATATGACGTATTATATATAGTATGAGTATTATATATAAGTATTATATATGGCTGTACATGCAGCCATCACCAAACAAGTCATTTTCGGACAGCGGATCATGCTGTCACCACGGTGGTCCGACGTGTACTGTATATTTCATGAGGCGGCCGGTTGTGTGTGTGGGTCTTTGTCCGGCGAAACGATGCCTCGCACTTTTTTTTCGGCCGGACAGGCCGCGCCGGTGTGTGTGTGGCCGGCTGTACCAATTGTCCACATTTCGTCTCTACCAGTTGTCCACATTTTCGTCTTACCAGTTGTCCACATTTCAAGGCATGGCATGGGGGGGGGGGGGGGGGGGCATGCGGCCATGCCCCCCCCCCCCCCTTTTGCAAAGAATGAATAATAATAAATAAATATATTCATCGAACGAAAAACTTTTTTTAAACGATTTTTTTTTTATCTTTGACAATATATAGCTTATTTATATTAAAGTATACGCCCAGACTCATTTTTTCTTTGCATAGGTATGTTGAATGTTCATTAAAAATACCTACCTAATCCACACAAAAAAATTCATTTCTTCGCCTTATTTCCGTGAAAACACGACTTTTGTATAACCGTTTTGTTTTGTTTGGCCCCCCACTTTTCAAATTTCTGGGTACGCCACTGATAGCTACCGTCAAGTCATGTACTACCGTAGATAACAGTGAAGTCGCCACCTACAGTGAAGTCGCCAGGCGCCAAATATTACGAATTATAGCATCACTACTGATTTTTATGTGCCACTGAAGATGTTACACAGTAGTTTATATCATGGCTGTATAATCTACCCTGTTTCAGCGTTGTTTTGTGCTTTGTATCTGCAAGTATAACTGTTGCGCATTTTGCTTCTCACGTTTTTCTTCGCGCGATGACAGACAGTAAACAGTAGCTTTTCGGGCAACAGGACACAAGACTTGCCAGATCTTTCAAACTTGAATAGAATTTATTTTCACGTTGGCAGAGGAATTTTTATATATCCAAGCATCTTCCGCAGCTAATATATATAGAGACTTGTTTTACTTTACCTCTAATTTCCCTGAATTCCCCAGAGTGGCGACTCAACTGTTGGGTTAAAATACTAGCTGGCGACTTTACTGTAGTAGGTATAGTGAGGTCGCCACTCGGTTTTATTTTTGTCATTTGTTCATTTATAGCGCTAATATGACACAGAATAAGACACAAAATGACACAGACTTTCCAGATAGACCCTTCTAACTTTCCTGAAATCATGGATGTACAAATGTAAGTATTAACGCCACTACACGTCTGTAAATAACAAAGAAACGTAGAACTGGCGACTGCACTGTTATCTACGGTAGATTACTGAGGAACCGTTAAGGCGGAACCGGTTCCAGAATTGGAACCGGTTCCCAGCCAGTCGTGGCGGAACCGTCGGAACCGGTTCCAGAACCGGTTCTCGCCCAGCCCTATCAGTTAGACTCGGGTTCGCTAAGCACGGAGACGTGCTGCTCTGTACGCTCCAATAAAGATAGACTACGGCTTCCTGTGTGTGTCTCTCATCTAGACACCCCTTGATCATGGCGCATAGGAGTAGGATACCGTTCCCACAGCGCCCTGGTCTAACTCCTCTGCGAAGCCGCCCAAGCCCTGCAAGCCGACTGTCCTCGTCCCTCGTCACCCAGGCTCAGTCAACTCTCCTGGCACAACAAGAAACCATCGCATCACTGCAAGCCAGCCTGGCGTCGTTGTCTGCCGCTGGCCAGCGTCCCTCAGGAAGGACTCCTGCCGGGGCCACGCCGGAGAAATGTGAGCTGGAAATGTCTTCGGCAGGCTTTAGAACGTGGCGGCTGTCGGTGGAGGCATGGCTGTCCCTCTCAAGATGGCCGGATCAAGAAGCCGTGCTCCACATTCGCCTGTTGTGTGTTGCTGACCTGCAGCGGGCCCTGGACGTCAAGTTCACCACAGGTCAGTGGCAGGCCATGCCTACGAAGGGCGCTCTGGACGCCATCGGGAAGATCGTGTTGCGTGCATCGAATCAGGCAGTGCGCTGGTCTGACTTCTTCAGTGTTTGTCAGGCCATCGGTGAGCCTGTCAGTGCTTTCTTTGTGCGGTGTGCCCAGCGCGCCATGGATTGTGAGTTCCAGTGTCCCCAATGCGAGTGTAACCTCTCAGAGTATATGCTCTTGCGTAAGGTGATGGTGGGTCTAGGTGACTCAGCCCTGAAACAGGAAGTGTTTCGACAGTGCCATACATTTGACGATGTGGAGAGCCTTAGGGCCTTCTGTGTTTCGTTTGAGGCGGCCCGGCGGGACGCTACCTCCATGCACGGTGGGAAAAATTCGCGCGAATGTGAGATGGCGGGCGCTGACGTCACGCCTGATGACGTCAGCGATGATGACTTCGCCTCCCGCCAGCTTGTGGTTGCCGCTTCGCGCCACAATTCCACATACACCCACAAGTCGTGTCGCTGGTGTGGGTATAAGCATGCTCCCGATAGAGCGTCCTGCCCCGCTCAGCATGCCACCTGTGATGCATGCGGGAAGCCTGGGCACTTCAAGAGGAGGTGCAAGAGCTACAGGAAGCGGGAGGTTGGCAAGGCTGTAAACTGTGACGGTCGGCGCCGCAGGTATCGCCCCAGAGCCACTTCTGCAGGTGCAGTTAGCACCGCAGGTGGGTGGTCAGACGTGTACCACCACAGCGGTGGCCGACACGGGAGCCCAGGTGTGTGTGGCTGGCCCAGCCCTTATAGCATCGCTCGGTCTCCGGCCTGCGCTGTTACAGCGTCGGGCTGGCCTCAGAGACCTGTGGCTAAGATACCGCTGGCCTGCCTTGGAGCGGCGCCCTGCCACATCAGCCTCCCAGGGCGCTCAACACTGCAGGAGGTGCACTTTGTCAAGTCCGTGGAGCGCCTTTATCTCTCGTGCACCGCCTGTAAGGAGTTGGGGCTGGTACACAGCGACTTCCCACACACACCGCCGACCGTTGCTGCTGCGGAGATAACCGAAGATGTTCCCGGCAGCCCCCCGGCCAGACCTCCCTCGCTGCCGCTGCCGCCGCTGGAGGAGAACGTTCCGCGGCTAGAGGAATGGTTGCTGAGGCAGTTCTCGTCGACAACATTCAGCACTGACAGGAACCCACTACCTGTCATGGAAGGCGCGCCGCATCACATCCACCTACTGGAGGGCGCGCAGTCCCACGTCTGCCACACCCCTGCTTCGGTCCCCAAGCATTGGAGGGCTGAGGTTAAGCAGCAGCTCGACGATGATGTTAAAAGAGGCGTGATTCGCCCAGTCCCCGCGGGTGAGGCCACGGAGTGGTGTGCGCGCATGGTGGTGGTGGCGAAAAAGTCAGGCAAGCCGCGCAGGACTGTAGACTTCCAGAAGCTA
This sequence comes from Chionoecetes opilio, assembly GCA_016584305.1. Lineage (NCBI taxonomy): Eukaryota > Metazoa > Arthropoda > Malacostraca > Decapoda > Majidae > Chionoecetes > Chionoecetes opilio. The sequence goes on along the minus strand of JACEEZ010021207.1, from coordinate 97,256 downwards.
AATGCGTGGTGCCGCCGTGAAACACACCACACGCCGGCGCCCTTCGACATGGTGTCCGACATCCCCCCACACTCCTACAAGACGGTGATGGACGCTCACTGGGATTCCACCAAGTCGAGCTTGATGAAGAAAGCAGGCACCTGACAACCTTCATTACCTCGTGGGGTCGCTATCAGTACTGTAGAACACCCATGGGGCATTGCTCGGCAACAGATGCATACACGAAGAGATTCGATGACGCCACCAAGGATTTCTCCCGGAAGCACAAATGTATTGACGACACCCTGCTCTATGATACCTACATCGAGGAGGCGTTTCTGGCACACGTTGACTTCCTTGAGCTGTGCGCCAGGAAGGGCATCACTCTCAAGCCAAAGAAGTTTCAGTTCTGCCGTCGCGAGGCCGAGTTCGTTGGCTTCCACCTCGATTGGGTCACCTACAGGCCTGCAGATGATCGTTTAGCTGCCATAAAGAGCTTCTCCATGCCAGAACACCCCTCCATCACTGACGTGAGTTCTTGGTACGGATTCGTGAACCAGCTGGCGCCCTTCCTTGCAACAGCCCTATTATGGAGCCTTTTCCGCGGACCTCCTCAAGAAGCCCACCGGCAAGAAAGTGTACTGGGACGAGCAGCTGCGGCAGAAGCTCGAGCAGGCGAAGGCCACGATATGTCAGTTGGCCAAGGACGGGCTGGCTTACTATGATCGCACCAGGCCCACTGCTGTTATTACTGACTGGAGCAAGCTGGGACTGGGCTTTGTCATCCTCCAGCAGCACTGCCGCTGTTCATCTGTGGACGTACCATTCTGCTGCAAGACCGGCTGGCGCCTGGCACTGTGTGGCAGCCGTCACTTAACCGCTGCTGAGGCGGGATACGCCCTTGTGGAAGGCGAAGCGCTCGCCGTGGCTTGGTGTCTCCGCAAGGCTCGCCTATTCTTGTTGGGCTGCCCTAACCTGACCCTGGTGACTGACCACCGCTCCCTGGTTAAGCTTCTGGGTGATCGAGCACTCATGGATATAGTGAACCCGCGGCTCTTCCTCCTGAAGGAGAAGACGCTTCAGTACCGCTTCACTATCCGCTACCTGCCCGGTAGAAAGAATTGTGCAGCCGACTTCCTCTCGAGATACCCTGCACTCAAAGCGCCACCCGATGGACAGGATGAAGAGCAGGGGGAGGAACTGGCAGGGGCAATGGCTGCAGCCACCGTGGCAGCCCTGAACTTTAACGAGTGTCTCACCCTGGATGGGAGGGTCCTTCAGGCTCACAGCAGGACCGGCATACCAGTTGTTGGTGGCTAAAGTGCTGGCAAGCGACTGGCATCCTCACAGAGCGCAGGAGATTGAATGCCTGCGGCCATTCTATGGTGTCAGGGATAGATTGTCGGTGTCACGTGGCTTGGTGACCTACGTATATGACCAAGGGCATGTGCGTTTGGTTATCCCTGAGGAGCTGCGCCATCAAGTGGCAGCAAACCTGCATGCAAGCCACCAAGGCCTGGATTCCATGCTCAGAAGGGCCAGGCAGACGGTGTACTGGCCAGGCCTGGAAGGGGATTTGCAGCACCACCGGTCCTCCTGCGACACCTGTAACGCCTACGCACCATCACAGCCACCTGAGCCGCTGATCCTCACGCCAGCCCCTGAGTATCCCTTCCAGCAGACAGTGGTGGACGTCTTCCAGCTGGACGGGTGCTCATACTTGGCTAATGCTGACAGGCTAACTGGCTGGCTTGAGGTAGCGCAGCTGCCCAGTGGTGCAACCTCGAACAAGATTGTGAGGCAGCTGAGGCTCTACTTTGCGAGATGGGGCGCGCCTGAGCAAATATCGACGGATGGCGGGACTAATCTAGTGAGTGAAGAAATGACTGCCTTCTTCGAGAGATGGGGCGTAACTGTGCGCCTCTCCTCTGGGGCCAGATCCAGCAAAAAAGTGTAAGTCAAGCGGTGTAAGTATGGTGTAAATGCTACTCTGGCGCAACCCTCACCCCCCTCTTGCGCCGAGGCTGTTTGAATAATCTGCCGAGATGGACTTACACCGGGCGCAAGGAAGAGTATCTCGGAGTATCTCCACAGAGACAGCTGATTGGCTGGCTAATACATTGACGTCATCCTCGCTAATAGCGAATCACAGCAGTGTTTATATTATCTATTCAGATCTATCAGCCAATCACAAGGCTGTCACGTGATAAATAATGTTTACAAACATTAATCAGCTGATTACTCAGCTGGCATCTGGGTTGACACAACAAATCGATGTATCATATGTTTAAAGCGATAAGGAAGGGTTTGATGATGATGATTGAAGAATTTCGTCAGTTATTGACGCAGCTGAGATGGATCGCTGCTGTAACCAGACAGCTCTCTCGCAGACTACCCCAAGCAGAGAGCTGTCTGCTAGTGCTTATAGTGTTGGCCGAAGACAGCACCCCGGGAGGCGGGTTACAAACCCCCGGCTAACACCCGGTACCCATTCACTGCTGGGTGGACAGGGGCTCGGGTTTTAAGGAAACAGCCCAACTGTTTCCGCTCCACCCGGGGATCGAACCCGGGACTTCTCGGTTGTGAACAGAGTGTGCTTCCCCTACACTAAGGGGATACAGTTGATTGGGGCCGCCAGTTGAATCAGGCCGCCTATATTAAATGCATACTGGACGAGTTTCGCGGGCGTTTTCAGAGACACCGACTATTTTTTCTTGGCCTACAATAGGTGCTTGTTCTAACGGAGATAGTTTTATTTTGCGCAAAAAAAAAAAAAAAAAAAAAAAATATGAAAAAAAATAAACTTAACCTAACCTTATAGGTTTTAATGAAACCTAACCTAACCTTATAGGTTTTAATGAAACCTAACCTAACCTTAAAGGTTTTAATGAAACCTAACCTAACCTTATAGGTTTTAATGAAACCTAACCTAACCTTAACCACAAAGTATACCTTTTTTTTTTTTTTATGGGTTTGCGCAAAATAAAACTATCTCCATTAGAACAAGCCCCTATTGTAGGCCAAGAAAAAAAAATTGGGTGTCTCTGAAAACGACCGTTAAACTGCCCTGTCTGCTGGGTATGCATGCTACTATAGGCGGCCCGAATCAACGGTACCCCACTAAGGAGTACCATTGACAGTACAGATTGACCAGAAATAAACAATTTGGAGGCAATAATTTAAGGCGCAGACATCCTGATTGACTTTTAATAAATATTTCTAGGGCAATAATGGGCCAGCCATCCTGATTAACCTAATAATTCAGGGACAAAAAGGGGCAGACATCATGGTTGACCATATAATCATATAATTCAAGGGCGTTAAGAGGCAGACATTCTGAGTGACCTAATCGTATCATTCAGGGATAATGAGAACGGTACCTGGTACTCTCGTCTACCGAAATTCTCGTCCTGACACAATCCGGGAACTCTCGCCGAAGGTAATGAATGGTTAGGTTAGTAGGATATTAAGGGAAAGATACCGGTAAAAATGAACGAGGACTGCGCGGTCATTTTCTGAAACACTGACTAGATTTTCCTTGCCTAAAATTAGTGCTTTTGGTAAAAATAACCGAGGACTGCACGGTCATTTTCTGAGACACTGACTAGTTTTTTCTTGGGTAAAATTAGTGCTTTTGATAAAAATGAACGAGGACTGCGCAGTCATTTTCTGAAACACTGACTAGATTTTCCTTGCCTAAAATTAGTGCTCTTGGTAAAAATGGACGAGGACTGCGCGGTCATTTTCTGAGACACTGACTAGTTTTTCCGGTAAATTTCTAATGTTTGCCCATACCCTCCCACTAACCCCCAAGCAAGTTTGGGCACCTGTGGGAATGCGGGGTTTTCGGGTGGGGAGCAAATAATGCGTCGGAGACACGTAATTTAAGAATTGTGTAGAGGAGACAAACTCCCTAGATCTAAAGTAATTTTCTTATATCTAGAGAAATTTGCCCAACCAAAATTAACCTAGCCTAGCGGGGGGCTTGACCCGCCGATAAACTAACCTAACCTAACCTAAATCTAACCAAATCTAACCTAACCTAACCTAACCTAACCAAATATAACCTACCCTAATCAATAATACCCTAACCAAACCTCCTATATGGTTGGGGGGCCTCTGGAAGGGGAGGTTGTGTCTGTATGAGTATTAGTCTAAGACAACTATATCATTTCTACAATATGTATATAAGTTTGGTAAAATTCTAGTGTTTGCCCATACTCTCCCACTTCCCCCAAACAAGTTTGGGCACCTGTGGGAATGCGGGGTTTTCGGGTGGGGAACAAATTATGCATCGGAAACACGTAATTTAAGAGTTGTTTAGGGGGTTAAAATTCCCTAGATCTAGGGTAATTTCCTTATATCTAGAGAAATTTGCCTAACCAAAATTAACCTAACCTAGCGGGGGGCTTGACCCACCGATAACCTAACCTAACCTAACCTAACCTAACCAAACCTAACCTAACCAAATCTAACCTAACCTAACCTAACCTAACCAAATCTAACCTAACCTAACCTCCTAGCGGGGGGGTTGGGGGGGTTTCTCAACACTTCAGTCATCATTCTGTGAGGATCGTCAGGTTCACACGTCTTTGGACTCAGAAGAAATCCAATGAATTTTCCCTAAATCTAGAGAATTTTTTTAATTTCCATAACTCAAAAAGTATGTGGTTGCGACGCATATTTTGTACCCCAGCCATATATCCTGCATTCCCCCAGGTCCCCAAGCTTGTTTTGGGGGAGAGGGGGGAGTATGGGCAAACACTAGAATAATACCATAAGTTTTAAAGGTTACGCGGAAGTGCATTAATACTGTACAGTATACTAAACAAAAAATAATATAGAAAACGCATGTGGTAATGGCGGTAGTGACCGCGTAGTTATCGTCCATTATAACTGAAACACCAACCGAGAAGTCTTGCCGACATAAAAGTTTTCGACGAGTTCCACTTGTAATAGGTGCAAATGAAAGAATAAAAGGTATTTCGTTATTGGACAAGTTTTTCGCTTGTCCCAAAATAATTTGAAACTACACTTCAATACAATACATGGACATTGGTTACGTAACATGTCAAAACCCCAGACTCCCCCAATCACTAAACTAACCCCCGATATTCGGTCCCTGAATTCACAAACACGGGTAAAAGCTGTTTAAATATATAGATTGGGTACTGTTATGTTAATAAATAAACTTGTAACTGTCGCTTAATAGGAACTCTCGCCGACGTAAAAAAAATGGAGGTAAAACTTTGAAAAGTCCTTCACCCCTATCTTTTTTTTCTTCCCCCTATAGCCAACAAGCCTGGGGAACTGGCGGGAATACGGGGTTTTGGGTGGGGGAAGCAAATATAAGTGATTAATGGCTCCCCCAAAAATCATCAAAGTCACTATATGTAAAAATCTAACCTAACCTAACCTTAACCACAAAGTATACCTAACCTAACCTTAACCACAAAGTATACCTAACCTAACCTAACCTTAACCACAAAGTATACCTAACCTAACCTAACCTTAACCACAAAGTATACCTAACCTAACCTTAACCACAAAGTATCTAACCTTAACCACAAAGTATACCTAACCTAACCTAACCTAACCTTAACCACAAAGTATACCTAACCTAACCTAACCTTAACCACAAAGTATACCTAACCTAACCTAACCTTAACCACAAAGTATACCTAACCTAACCTAACCTTAACCACAAAGTATACCTAACCTAACCTAACTGGACTTAGAATTTTTTGAGGCACCTCATATTTCATAGCGGCCGCTGGAACCTTTACAGATGTGAAGTACAATAAGCATACAATACAGTGCGGTAGTTCATTTCAGTCAAAGCCGGAAGGGTGAGTTCCAAAGTATTTCCAAAATGGAACATTCTCCGACGGTGGCGAGCATTCCTTCCGTTCGGGGACTGTACCATTAAAGGCTAGCAAACGTGACCTAACTACCATTCAGGGGCAATGAGGGTCAAGCGTCCTGAGTGACCTAACCATAGTGCAAGGTCACTGAGGGGCAGGCATCAGAACAAAAGTTTCATTCTCAAAAACGTCCAAATTACGATATAGTGAAACAACATTAATCTAGCCGCGGGATGCCAGGCTCGCCTCGTCCCACAACAATTCTGCTCACAGGACTCTGCTAGTGGTCTAAAAAACTGGTGCTGCCCAATAACGAACTAATACAACAAAAACACCGAAGGCAGTCCCTACACGGCCGAGGCGGCCTCCCACCAAGGCTTGTATCTCCTAAACATTTGTAAACACGCCGCTGCCGACTACCAATAGGCTTATATTTCAATCCTTACCTCGGTGGTAACGTCTATTAGGCATAATAAATGACATTTTATTTATATACTGATCCAAGAAAGTTTTCGAAAGAGGAGTATCTCAGACTTACACTGACATACACCGGCGTATGTGTTTGCTGGATCTGGCCCCTGTTGCAGTACCTAAATACTCCCCTCCGTGACATTGATAAGTCCCCGGCGCAGCTGGCAACGGGCCGTCAGCTACGTGATGGTGTTCCTGCTATCTCGCAAAACTTCAGGGTGGACGAACATTGGGGGCGCACACTGCGTGAACGAGAGCGGCAGGTAGCCAGACACAACAGTGTGGTGAAGGATCACGCAAGTGGGCATTTTCGCTCCACCATCACCCCTGGTAGCGGTGTGCTGGTGCAGAATCAAGCTAATAAGACCTGAGACAGGTCAGGTATTGTTGTAGAGGCGAGAGAAAACAGGCAATACCTAATAAAGCTTGATGGAAGTGGCAGGCTGTCGCTACGTACGCGCAAGCACCTCAAGCCGCTGCTACGCCCACATTCCAGCCCAACAGTACCTCCAAGGTCGCGGGTGCTGCCACTATCACCGCAGGATCACATGCCGCTGCAAACTCCATCCGGCATCTCGCTGATACACACTCCCGCGCCCAGCCGCCCTCGCCGCTGTGTGGCTAGGCCTGGATGGTTAAATGACTATGTTGAGTGAAGGTGGTTTAGTGTTAAGTATGAGGACATGTTGTGTGTTATGTTAAGTTACTAGCACTGCGGGCAAAGCTGTGTTTTACTATGTTGATGTACAAGAATGAGAGGACGTGTACTAGCCCGTCAGTAGCCTACCTATCTAGCATAGGCACCTGCGTTATATTTTACTTTTGTAACGGGCCATCATGTTTTCTTTGTGGTTTTGTTACACTGATTATTCATTGCCATTGTCATGCCCCTGTATAATCTCCGGGGAGGGGAAGTTGTAGGATATACTGTATGGTGAGCGCTGGCATCCCTACATAGGGGAGCAGCGTCAGTTAGACTCGGGTTCGCTAAGCACGGAGACGTGCTGCTCTGCAAGGTAAACAGAGTTTCTTTACCTTGCTGCTCTGTACGCTCCAATAAAGATAGACTACGGCTTCCTGTGTGTGTCTCTCATCTAGACACTCCTTGATCAGGATAGGATACAGGATTAGATAAGCCAGGATAGGATAGCATTGGATAAGCTTTTTGCCATACCTAGTCTTTGCCATTAATATTTTGCTACCAAAAGATGCCCGTACTGGTGGCAAAAAGTGCGCGTGTTGTCACACGGCGTTTCGGCTACGATATAGACCACTGTATACCCAGGGGGGACATTTTCGAAGAGGCTCTAAACTACACCCTCTTAGCGTCCTAAGACCGACTTAGTTATACGGGGCCAAGAAGACTACTAAGGAAGCATTTTCGGAGTTCATCTTAGCCTCGTGTAAGGCTAAGACCTTAGTGCCACCACTTCCACTTTAACCAATCAGCGTGCGCGACACAAGTCTGTATTTGGCGGGAAATACGTATAAACAAACTGGCGTATACCACGCCGAGGGAGTCTCTCTCACTCTCACTCTCACTCTCACTCTCTCTCTCTCTCTCTCTCTCTCTCTTCTACTCCTACTCCTACTCCTACTCCTACTCCTCTCTCTCTCTCTCTCTCTCTCTCTCTCTCTCTCTCTTCTCTCTCTCTCTCTTCTCTCTCTCTCTCTCTCTCCTTTTTTTTCTTCTATTATTTCTTCTCCCTCCTCTTCCTTCTCCCTTGAGTTGCCAGATATGTATTTCTGCTACAGTCACAGTGCATTGTTAACACGCCGAGGGATCCTCTCTCTCTCTCTCTCTCTCTCTCTCTCTCTCTCTCTCCTCTCTCTCTCTCCTTTTTTTTCTTCTATTATTTCTTCTCCCTCCTCTTCCTTCTCCTTGAGTTGCCAGATATGTATTTCTGCTACAGTCACAGTGCATTGTTAACACGCCGAGGGATCTCCCTCTCTCTCTCTCTCTCTCTTTTTTTTTTTTTCTTCTATTATTTCTTCTCCCTCCTCTTCCTTCTCCCTTTTCATCCTCCACACACACATCATAGCCAGTATGTGATATTATCGTGAATAACGAAACTTTTTCTCTGGTGAGTTTTGATATGTTTAGAATTAATCTGCTAACCGTTTCTGTCGCAAATCATATCTATTCCACCCAGCCCACCCCTATATATATATAGTATTATATATAATATATTTATACATAGTGTATTATACAGCCTAATATACTATATACAGTCTAAAATATATAATATATAACCAATAATATAACCATTGTTGTTATGGTGACGAAGAAAATTGCGGGCTAAGACGACCCCAACCCTGCCTTAGTTTACACTCGCTGCACTGTCTTAGGCGGAGCGAAATTTGCTTCCGAAAATGTCCACCTAGCGCTAAGATGGTCTTAATCCCCTAAGATGGTCTTAGTAGTGTTCCAAAATGCCCCCCAGGACTGCGCACGGAATATCGGCCTGTCGCGCAAGGGCCTGAAGTCGGATAGGCCGCTCGATTCTATTATATATATATGATCATATAGACTGGTTTATCAGTATATATGAATAACTGTAATCTTCGTAAATGTTTGTTCTATAATATTATCAAATAAAAAAACAGTAAAACACGCTAAAGAAATGCCATTACGCGACTATGAAGAAATATGCATGAACTTAATATTCACTTAACTCTTCGCCATTTAATATACAGTACAGGTATACAGTGGTCTATGGCTACGAGCATCTTCCTACCAGAGTAGCTAGGTAAGATCTTATTCCTCTATCATAGCTACTCTGCTTCTAGGTACTGGCATCGATAAAATGTCCTTCCCTCTTCACATTTCCCTTGTTAACCATAAATAAACCTTACTTGAATTCCTAATCAAGTAAAAATAACATCATATTATCCCCGTTACTATAGTAAAAGCACGCGCAGCCTATTAAATGCCTATTAAATTTCAGTCTTTATCAACATTTTCCGTCATAACTTCTCATCAATAACTCAAAACGTAACTATATATCTAAATAATATGTAAAAAGAAATCTAAATAAAACGCATGTACCATATCATACTCGTGTTTTGTATATATATTGAGTAAAACCTATTTATTTTTCCTACCCGACTCTACCAAACACTTTATTTTCCTCCTCTCTTTTTATTTTTCTCCTCTCATCTTCACCATATTACTATTACTATACAAAATTATACAGCTATATTCCCTATATAGCTACAGCACTTATTTTCCCTATACATATCACATAGCTACAGCATCTCTTGACCACCCAAGATTGGTCATTTCTCTTTATTTCACTGAAATGTGTACGGTAGTTCGTACAAGTCTTGCGTGGCGTCGGCTGCTCCAAAATGTAAACAAGGATGCCGGTACTGGAAGCAAAAGAACGAACATGCGCGACTCCGCGCTTGCTACCAAAAGATGCTGGTATCAGGCGTCAAATGATGCCTTTTACGGGTTTGCTACCAAAAGATGCCGGAAAAAGTGTCCGAGTGACAAGGCCTTAAAGTAATCGTCCAGACCCATTTTTTTTTTGCCGAATTATGTTCAATGTACATTCAAAACACCTAATCCACCAAAAAAAATTGATTTCCAGGCCTTATTTCCGTAAAAACACGACTTATGTAAAAAGCGCGCGAAAAAAAAAATCTTCCCTCCAACAGGGCTACGACTGTTATTGATGACGTCAGAACAGGGACGCCCGCAGACACTCTGTCTGACACCTGTCGGCAAATGTTATGATAAGCGATTGTACTTCGGTGTCGGACAGTGAATCTGTCGCTGTGACAGATTTAGAGTACGATGCTCAATCTGACACCGAAAGAAATGACGCTGGTCGCGTATACTATGAGGAAAACGAACCTCAGATTGTCATGGGATCCTATATGTTTGAGCCCGAGTACGAGGTGGATTAACAGGTGTTAGCAGAGCCTGAGGTTCAGCAGGAGGACCTGGCACTTCTCCAAAACATGGATTGGTATATAAGGTTAAACCATGTGTGTGTGGGAATCACAATGAAGGTACTTTCGAGAAAATCCTATGGTTAGTTTTGGAGCTACAGTCAAACGTCATTACTCGGAAACCACATACTAGCATTAACTACAGCATAGAGTTGGAAAATATGCGGGCGGGAAGGCAGAAAGTGTGACAGCCACACCACCACAGGGTCTCTCACCACAGGGCACGCCCACTCCACAACTGGTTTACTTGGTTTACTTGGTCTTGTTAAGAGGCAAAGCCTCACAGTCGTGGTGGTCCACCGCTGCTGCCAGTCCTGGCGTCCCTGTCTAACAGGGCCACCTGGTCTGGTATGGTGTTGGCCTAAGTCACTGTCTTACGGGGGGGGCGCCGCCCTTGTCCAGCACACCCGTGTACACAGGCTCACCTTACACTCGTCGTCCCCAACCTACACACTGGGTAGGCGACTAGTCACGCTGTACATTCTCGCTGGTCTTTCACCCGCTGTGTACACTACACACCGTTCCTCAACACAACTGCTCGCCCCCACACACTATAGGCGTGTATCACCCTACACACGCCACTCCTTTCCGTGTGCAAACTTTTCTCGAAAGGCACAGCTGTCTTGCTGCACCCATACAGGATGTATGCATGTGGCATATAGCAAATAAAAATCTATCAGAAACACCCAAATATCTTCAAGTACTATATTTATCTCTGTGTTTACGTGTCTCTCTGATCAGCGCGGGAAGATGAGCCTCCCTGATGGTACGTCACCGAGCCTGAGCCTGAGCGTCTGCAAACCTTGAGAGCGTTTTGAAAACTCGGGGAATTTGCAGATTTTGATTGCGGATTATTTAAAAACGGCTGACTGGATACAAAAAGTGACGACGTGTTGTTGATATACTCGTTAAAGGCTATGATTTGATTGCATTAAATCAGGAATGATGAAATGGTCTGGACGATTACTTTAAGATGCAGAATTATTAGTATTACATCTAAAACAGGATAAGGCAACATAATTACTGATAACTCTATAATATGAGGCTAAATAATAACAAGCTAAGCTAAGAATTACTACAGAAACCCATAGAAAATAAGGAAAACTAATGCTAACGCATATGGAGTGACTATAAGATGCAGAATTATTAGTATTACTTATAAAACATGATAAGGCATCATAGGCAGCATATATACTAATACTTCTATAATATGAGGCTAAATAATAACCCATACTAGCATAATAAACACCATTCGAGTAGCTAGGATAGAAAGAGAAAGATTTGTTAAGCAAAACAGCTGAGATTAGAGAGATTGTGATTGGAAGATTGGGAGATGAAGAGGAAGAGGAGAAGTAATGCTGATAATATGAGCTAAAATAGGAAGAGAAGTTGGAATATGATACAATAATAAATAGGAAAGGAACCTGTAAGTGGAGAGAAGAATAAAGAGGTAAAGAAGCTGGTACTGAAGGAGCTACAAGGCGATATAAAGATGAAACGTCTGAAGGCAGCAGAATAATGGCGGTTAATACACAGCGGCGGGTATAAATGCTTCATATCTCATCTGGGACTTGATATTTCAGTGTTTGATTAGAGTTACGTAATGCTACAACATCTCATCTTAATGGGCAGTATATTCATTAAGGCTGGAATACAGTTATTATAAGGAAAAATGCATAATTACCTGAGCGCGTCGCCACCCCGCCTGCCTTGTACCGGCCACGCTTGTACCTTTCGCTCCGCCTAGGACAGCGCAGCGAGGGTAGGCTAAGGCAGAGTTGGGGTCGTCTTAGCCCGCAATTTTCTATGTCACCACAACAACAATGGTTATATTATTGGTTATATATTATATATTTTAGACTATATATAGTATATTAGGCTGTATAATACACTATGTATAATATTATATATATATATATATATATATATATTATATATATATATATATATATATATATATATATATATATAATATATATATATATTATATATATTATATAATATATATATATATATATATATATATATATATATATATATATATATATATATATATATATATATATATATATATATATATATATATATATATATATATATATATATATATATATATATATATATATATATATATATATATATATATATATACTATATATATAGCCTATATAGTATATGAAAACTATGGTGCCCCCCCGTTTTTACACCCCTTGTTCCACCACTGTTAATCGGTGAGGTTAGGTTAATTAATAAGCTTCTTGGGTAGGCGGTGAGATTAGGTTAATGGTGAGATGAGATCATTAGATGAGGTTAATGGTGAAAACCCTGTTTGGGGTGGGCTGGGTGGACTAGATATGGTTTCTGTTTTTTTTTGGGTGGACTAGATATGGTTTCTGTGTTTTTTTGAGTGGACTAGATATGGTTTCTAGTTTATGGTTTCTATCCTAGCTGGGATATTATTTGATGAGGTTAGTACGTTGCTTTACTCGTAAATCACTTGGGATATTGTCTCTTCACCAGAAAACCCTGCCTACCAGCAGCCCCAAGCTTGCTGGGGGAGAGGGATATCTTAAAAAAAGGAGAGAAAAAAAAGGTAAACTTCCAGATGAACACTACTTCCTTTGGTGGACGAAACTTTTTTTTCTGGTGAGTTTTGATATGTTTTGAATTAATCTGCTAACCAGTTATGTCGCAAATAACTTTTTTGTGATTTGGAACAAAATGACAAAAAACTAATTGAACCTAACCGAACCTATACCTAACCTAACTATATATATAAAAATATGATTTGCGACAGAAACGGTTAGCAGATTAATTCTAAACATATCAAAACTCACCAGAAAAAAAAAAGTTTCGTTATTCACGATAATATCACATACTGGCTATGATGTGTGTGTGGAGGATGAAAAGGGAGAAGGAAGAGGAGGGAGAAGAAATAATAGAAGAAGAAAAAGGAGAGAGAGAGAGAGAGAGAGAGAGAGAGAGAGAGAGAGAGAGAGAGAGAGAGAGAGAGAGAGAGAGAAGGAAGACCCTCGGCGTGGTATACGTATTTCCCGCCAAATACAGACTTGTGTCGCGCGCGCTGATTGGTTGAAGCGGAGGTGGTGGCACTAAGAAGGGTTGGCCTTACACGAGGCTAAGATGACGCTCGAAAATGCTTCCTTACCGGTCTTCTTAGCCCGGTATAACTAAGTCGGTCTTAGGACGCTAAAAGGGTGTAGTTTAGAACCCCTCCGAAAATGCCCACCCTGATATTGAGTGGGAGTGATATTGGATTGATTGATTGATTTAATGCCAAAAAGATGGAAATGTGCCAGACATCAGAGGTCACTATGGTAAAGCATAAAAAAGTGAAGAGATTATAGAGAGAGTGAAACGGCGAGGGGAGTGCACATGATTGGATTATGATTTCTTATTACTCGGAAAAAAATAATGAATTCTTGAATTGAGCAGTAATGTATTAGGTGCAGGAATATGATTAGAATAGAGATTATGTTCTCGATGCCCAGGTAGTGATGATTGCGCAGTGTATACCAATGTTACAGCGCGTGTTTGTGCGTGCGGGGAATACATGATAGAGTGTGTGGCAACTGCATCCCGTGCGTGGTGACCACAGTGCTCCCACTGTTAGTGATTTTGTTCCTATATTGGAACTTTTGGAGTAATTTAGGAATAATCTAGGAACCTGCTAAAATTTGGGGAATTTGGGGCAATGTGCCTAAGTATATAGATAGACAGATAGATTATTTATGTAAATAACAATAAAGGAACAATTTTCATTCAATATGTATTTATGCTAACCTTCATATGTGATAAATTATGGTTATTGCTTCATATACAAGTTTTAGGAATATTTTGATCGATCTAGGGAATTTTCGGGTTTTCTCTGGAGAATTTCCTTGAATGATTTGTGGAAGCCCTGCCAAAGCTTTCACCACCACCACTACTACTATCACCACTACTTCTTCTACTACTACTACTACTATTACTACTACTACTACTACTACGACTAATACAACTACTATGCAATGACATCAACTACTAAAATAACTATTACCACTCCTCCTCCTCCTCCTCCTCCCTCCTCCTCCTCCTCCTCCTCCTCCTCCTCCTCCTCCTCCTCCTCCTCCTCCTCCTCCTCCTCCTCCTCCTCCCCCGACCTAAACGGACCCTTCCCCCCTCCTCCTTCCCAGAAATGAAGGGGGGGGGGCGTCCCTAGGTCACGATTCTTCAAGGTGAGAGAGAGAGAGAGGTGTTAATGAGGAATACATAGAAGATAATGGAGAGAGGGGGAGGAGTAGGGAGAAGAGATGATATTATTGAATAAAGAAGAGGAGGAGGAGGAGGGATAAAGGTGTGAATGGAGGATGTTATTGATACGAAGAACACAAAGAAAGAACAAAAAACAATACATCTGTTAGTCAAACATCAAAACTTGGTGTGTTCGTCGTAGGGAACCGGATCTTCAGTAGGAAAAGAACGACCAGTGATATTACAAACAGCATCTTATTCCTCTTTATTTTTATCCCTTGTTTGTTTGTTTGTTTGTTTCCTTCCCTACATTTGACCCGATTTTTGTTATGGGCCTCACCGGTAGTGTACGCGTTTGTGTATCATTTTTGGGGTCATCTCCCAGGGCAGGCAGGCAGAAGGTCAGGTCAGGTCAGATGGAGTGCAACAAAAAAACTATTATATATATGAATATCCAAATATACGTATATATATATATATATATATATATATATATATATATATATATATATATATATATATATATATATATATATATATGACAAAAAAAGCAATGAGGTTTTTAATGTATTTGCTTTGTTGGCCCAAAAGGGGATGCATCATTCCCAATAAACATTTTTCTAAGCAACACTTTTATTCACCAAGTAATAATAATAATAATTATGATAACTTTATTTCTCATTAGCTTTTTTTATTTTTTTATTTGATTTCTT
The DNA here is from genome assembly GCA_016584305.1 of Chionoecetes opilio. Lineage (NCBI taxonomy): Eukaryota > Metazoa > Arthropoda > Malacostraca > Decapoda > Majidae > Chionoecetes > Chionoecetes opilio. The sequence goes on along the minus strand of JACEEZ010021207.1, from coordinate 82,018 downwards.
ACTTTATTTCTTTATTTTTATTTTCAAATGTTCTCAATGCTGGGAACAGTAGGGATAAACTGGTTCACAAATAGGGTGGTAAATGATTGGAATGGACTCAGTCGTCAGGTAGCTAGTGCGGAGTCATAAAGTAGCTTTAAAAGGAGGCTGGACAGTGTTATGGATGGGGATGAAAGGGAGATGTAGGTAGTATTAAGTAACGAACTACTACGTGTAGGTCTCCCAGCCTGTAGCTTCCTTATTTTCTTATGTTCTTATGTTAGGGGGCTCAGGGCAGAAAGCTTGTGATATCAATAGGGTGTTAATGTTAAGTTAATAGTCCACATAAACAGGAGAACTTTACTTAATTAATAACCTCTTAAGTATTTACTGTATGTATGTATGCAATGATTGGAGAGTAAAAGATTTGTTAATTTCATCTGAACAGGATAGAATATTACAGTAATTATAATGAGTGCTATTAACTAATCACTTGTCATTTTACTCAAACTTTATATTTATTGGTAGTATATTTCCTCAATTATCTATTTTATTTCTGTTCAGTTAAACCATACATAGAAAACTTACTTAAGGGAACAGAACTCAAATAGGAGGTGGAAGAATAGAAAGTTTCTTAACCAGCAATGGAGGTCACCTTATTATGGGATATTTTTTTTTTTTTTTTTTTTACATCACAAAGGACTGGCCAAGGGGAAAAAAGATCTAACAAAAGGCCCGCATAATTGCCAGTCCCTATAAAGAAGACAGTAAGAGAATATAGAAATGAGGGGGTGGGCTAATTTAGTTCGGGAGGTGTCTTGTCACTCCTCTCTTGAAAAGATTGAAGTCGTAGAAAGGTGGAAAAATACTGGTAAAACTGTAGCACTTGCAAGGATAAACAGTGATAATATACATGCCTTTATTATGATGATGCATTAAGTATAGTGTCATTACTTCCCAGCCTCTACACCATCACCAAGGAATTACTGAAAGATAGGAAAAGTCTGACCTCATTATAGACAAATATTCAAGTTAATTCCTCTACCATTATTAATGTCTGTAGGCTGTGTAAAGCAGGTCATTACAGTGTCTGGTCCTAATAACTACCTGTGATTGTGTGTAAGTAGTGGTATAGATCCTGGGAATTTATCCAGGAATGGCCCGGAGGGCCATTCCTGAGGTATGATCAGAAACCGCTATAGGGGAGAGCCCGATTGAAGAGCTATGTGTGTATGTGTGCGTAGTCTATCCGGTTGAACTCCTCCGAGATGGCTGAACACACAGACTTCATATATGCATCAATATACTGTTTATGCCTCTGTGATGGCCGAGAAGTGTGCGAAAAAAAAGGAAAAAAAAAAACCGCCCACCAAGGGAGGAACGAGCATTCTTCGTGTCCAAGGTGGCAAGCATCCCCTTCGAGCGACGCAAGAGTGCAGCACGGAAAGTGTGGACGCCATTCGCTGCCTCATGGGTGCCATTAAGGTGGCCAAGCTCGACTTCTAGGACAACATGAACACCGAAGCTCAAGCTCATCAGGGAGGTCAAGCTTTGCTGCCCGGAGCTAAAATGGCCTCTTGTATGGAGTGTGGTCAGGGTCGGCAATAATACATTTATCAAAGTATATGTGCTGGAGTCCTTCTTAATGTAAGGCCATTCCTGGGTATGCAGCTTTCCACTTAAGACTTCTGTTTCTGACAAGGATTTAACATTGATTGGTGTACGGAGAAAGCTGCACGTCTACCTAGTTAATAGTTTTTTGTGTTATAAAGGAAAGGTTTCTTTCTTGAACAGTTTTTTATCCAGGAACTGCTGAGTGCGTGGAATGAGAAGGTCCGCTCGCTGTTCACACGGCGATGTCGCAAACACACCCAACGTGAGTTGTGTCTGTCCATGTGTGCATTGCTTATCATCTAAGATAAGTAGCAATTAACCACAGGCACACACAAAACACTGACTATTCATTCTCAAGAATGCAAGTGTAATGCGAGAAAATGGGTTAATCCTGTAACTCACGATTGACGAAAAGTTTACATTGAGTGGTGAGAGTAAAGTAATACATATATAGCTAGTAATTAAATGCTAAAAAAAAATTCTTCACTCCTCAGTCCTTAATCAGTTAGATATAGGTTCCGGCAATATTTTATACCCGTGGTCGCTAGTGACGTCACGGCAAGAAGGCAAGGTAGGGAAAAATACACGCGATCGCTCTCTCTCTTGCCAGCCCTCGTCGAGAACACATGGCTCGGAGAGTCGTGTCTTACAACCCTTTTCGAAGGTATGTGTGGGGCGGTGTACTTATAAGGATGATTAGGATGATGGGCATTGATTAGTTATGTATTGGACATTATATATTCATTGGATTATGTGTATTCAGGGTCTGGAGCTGGGGACAGTGAGCTGAGTGAGCTGAGCTGAGCTGAGTGAGCTGAGCTGAGCTGAGTGGGTGGTTTAACCCCTGAGGGACCCACGTATGTGCTGATGGTGGTGGTTGTGTGTTGCTGAGCTGTGCTGAGTGGATGACCCGCTGATACACCAGTATATAGAGCTAAGGCCATGATTCATCGCGAGTGTTTGTGTGTAGATAGGTACATTACCTAGTGACGGTGGTTAGGAACTTTTGGGATTATGTTAAGCCCGAGTGAGAATTGAGTCGTTTCGGGTATTATTATTGTTTAGTGATTTTGGTGAAACCTTAGAGTGGGGATGTGAATACTGGTATCAACACAGTGATAATTATAAAGAAACCCTGTTAACGAGTCGTTTATTAAGTCCCAGTTATCCTCATATATTCTCTAAATCTTTAAAAAAAAATCCCACTTATTGTGGGTGGTGGCAACGTAATCGCAAAGTTTGTGGAGCCCTTCAAGTTAACATCTAGCTATAAGGGGAGGGGGGGGGGGCGCTACACAAGCAGCAGCAGAATAACACAATTATGTCAATGTCAACATTATCGAGGGAGGATAGTGTCTGTCCGAGCAACACGATAACAGATGTGTTACTGAAAGAGGCAGACACACGTACTTACACCTCCAACAGGAATACATGCTGATAACATATATGTTTCATCATACACATACTCCATATAATATATCCAGTGCCATAACACCATTGTCCATATTATATTTCTTTCTCGACAAACAAAAGCGATTTACTCCTTGAAATTCGGACTTCCTTCCTCTTTGTTCTTCTTTGCTCTTTGATCTTCTTTGTTTAGATATGATTTTTTTAAATTTACATATTATATTTTTTTGCTTGTATAACCTCAACCCTCAAATCGTTCTTGATAATATCTATGCTTCCGTTTGAAGAAAGAAAAAGTTGGGTTCCTATCGATGATAGCGAGTGTGGCGCCAATCTGCGGCCTTATCAGCACCGCACCCCAACCTACCCCCAACTTCCCCACCTTCCCCCTCACGCACACCTTCCCCAACACCCCCAACACCCCCACCCACTCTTCTTCTTACACCATCCTTAGTAATCGCCAGGATATGCATTCCAGGAAAAAACTAGAAAAAAAATTGTCATTAGATTGGTTTGGCTACGTGGTTCTGCCTCCCTCCTTTCTTCCTTCCTCCCTCCTCTCCCTCCTTCTTCCTCCCTCATTCTCTCCCTCCTTCCCTTCCTCCCTCCCTTCTTCTCTCCCTCCTTTCTTCCTCCTTACTCCCTTCTCTCCCTCCTTCCCTTCTCTCCCTCCTTCCCTTCTCTCCCTCCTTCCCTTCTCTCCCTCCTTCCCATCCTCCCTCCCTTCTTCTCTCCCTCCTTTCTTCCTTATTCCTCCCTCCTTCCCTCCTTCCCTCCTTTCTTCTTTCTTCCTCCCTTCTCTCCCTCCTTCCCTCTTCTCTCCCTCCCTCCCTTCTCTCCCTCCTTCCCTCTTCTCTCCCTCCCTCCCTTCTCTCCCTCCTTCCCTTCCTCCCTCCCTCCTTTCTTCCTTCTTCCTCCCTCCTTCTCTCCTCTCCTCCTCTTCCCTCATTCCCTCTTCTCTGTCCACATTCCACCCACTCTTCTCTTCTCTTTCTCATCTGCATATGTCTCTGTCCTTCACCCTTCTCTCCTTCCTTCCTTCCTTCCTTCCTCCTCTCTCTCTCCTCTCTCTCTCTCTCTCTCTCTCTCTCCTCCTCTCTCCTCTCTCTCTCTCTCTCTCTCTCCTCTCTCTCTTTCTCTCTCTCTCTCTCTCTCTCTCTCTCTCTCCTCTCTTTTCTTCTCCCTCTCTTTTTCCCTTTCCTCCTTTTACATCCTTATCCTTTTTTCGCCTCCTCCCTTTTTCTAGCGCCTCTCCCTCTCTTTTCTTTTCTCAAATATTTCTTCCCTTTCCTCTCCCCCCGTCTTTGAATCTACCTTTCCTCCTTCCTCCCATCGTAATGTAATGGTTTTTCTCCTTTACTCTTTTTTTTTCCTTTTGGCATCGTTCCCCACCTCCTTCTCTCTCTTTCCCCTCCCTTTTTTCCATCATCTTTTTTCATCTCTTTCCATCATTTTTCCGTAACTATGTTTTTTTTCTCCTTTTTCTTTTCTTTTAACCCTTGAGCCCCAGAACTTAATTTCCAGTTTTTGGGGATCTTTAGAGTTCTTAGTGACTAAAGCAAAATTTTATGCTAGCCTGTTTTAGTACCCTTTTCGATAACTAAAATGGTATATTTTTTACATTTTGTAATTTTTTTGGCTCGACCAACAATTTTTTATAGCAAAGGAAAGATCTGGGGGGGAAAGGGGGTTTAAAAAGGGGGGCTGTGTAGAAGGACTAAAAGGAAAAGGACTGAAGGGCTGCGAATGAAGGACTGAATGAAGGACTAGGACTAAGGCTGTGAAAAGGATAGGGAAAAAGGACTGTAAAGAAGGACTGTGAAAGAAGGACTAGGAAGAAGGACTTGAAGAAGGCTGACTGAAGGATAGGGCTGAAAGGGCGTGAAAGAAAGGTGTGAATGAAGGGGTAGGAATGAAGGGCTGTGAAATGAAGGACTGAAGAAGGCTAGACTGAAGGTGTGAAGAAGGGCTAGGATAAGGCTGTGAAAGAAGGAATTGAATGAAAGGGCTGGGAAAGAAGGCGTGAATGAAGGACGTGAATGAAAGGTAGGAAAAGAAGGACTGAATGAAGGACTGTGAATGAAGGATTGAATGAAGAAATGTAATGAAGGATGTGAAGAAAACTTTGAAAAAGGACTGAATGAAGGATTGAAAAAAGGACTGTGAAAAAAGGACGTGAATGAAGGGGCTGTAATGAAGGACTGTGAAAGAAGAACTGGAATGAAGGGGCTGTGAAGAAAATGTGAAAAAGGATGGAATGAAGGACGTGAAAGAAGGGTGTGAATGAAGGACTGGGGAAGGGAAAATGTGAAAGAAGGACTTGAGAAGGACTGTGAATGGAAAACGTGATGAAGGACTGTGAAAGAAAGGGCTGTGAAGAAAGACTGTAATAAGGGGTTGAATGAAGGGTGTGAAGGAAAACTGTGAAAAGAAGGACTGTGAATGAAGACTGTGAATGAAAGACGTGGAAAGAAGGACTGTGAATGAAGGGCTGGAAAGAGGACTGTGAATGAAGAACTGTGAATGAAGGACTGTGAATGAAGAACTGTGAATGAAGGACTAGGCATGAAGGACTGTGAATGAAGGACTGTGAATGAAAGACTGTGAATGAAGGACTGTGAATGAAGGACTGAATGAAGGACTGTGAATGAAGGACTATGAATGAAGGACTAGGAATGAAGGACTGTGAATGAAGGACTGTGAATGAAAGACTGTGAATGAAGGACTGTGAATGAAGGACTGTGAATGAAGGACTGTGAATGGAAGACTGTGAATGAAGGACTGTGAATGAAGGACTGTGAATGAAAGACTGTGAATGAAGGACTGTGAATGAAGGACTGTGAATGAAGGACTGTCGTATCCCTTATTTTTCCTTCCTCTATCTTCCAGTTCACATTCCTCCCTTCTTCCCTTACCACATATTATACTTCCTTTCTTCCCTCTGTTCAACCTCCCCTTCGTCCCCTTCTCAGTGACAATAACAGGGGTTGGCATTTCCAGCAGTCGTCACGCATATGTTTGCCGCTGGTTATGTCTCTTCACAAACCACAGCAGGAGGATTCAAGGACACCGAACATCTCCAAGCACTCTGACCAAACCCCCGACCCCTCCCCCACCCTTCCCCCGCCCTTCCCCAACCCTTCCAACCCCTTAAACCCTTCCCACAACCCCCTCCTCTTCCCCTACTTAACAACCACTCACTGCTCCCCCCTTTCATCTCCTCCTACAATTGTTATTTCCGCCCCACACCCCCACCCACTCATCTATCATTACTTTTCTTCCTTACCCCTCCTTACCCCATCCTCACCCCTCCTCCTCCTCCCCCACAGTATGCCTCCTCAAGGTCGCGAGGACAATCCCACCTGCCCTAAGGATCGGTGACTGAATGAATAATACAAGCCACGGGGAGGCGGTAGCGGAGTGGTTAGCGTCTCAGACTGGCGTTCTCGGTGACCCGAGTTCGATTCCCGACGAAAACCAAAAACTTTCTGTACCGTCGAGTGGCCTAAGAATACCCACATGCCCATAATGGGCAATTAACTCTACCTTCGATTGCGAGTGCATCGGAGGACACAGGGGGGCGGCATGAGACTCTCTCTAATCACAGGCGTCACTATAAAAATCCTGCCTGCGTCACCATGGGTGAGGACCAACCATCACAGCAGCCCTCAACGGAACCTCCAGAGCCTACCATCCGAGCCCGGGGTCACCACTACCTACAGGCGCTATAGGCACAAATGTAATAAAAAAAAAATTAAATAAAAAAAAAGGTGTGCCGGGAAACCCTAAATTAGGCATGCAGCACGTAATTTAGACCTGGCGTGTGCAGTGACTACCAAGTGCTGCTTATGTTGGGCTGTGGAGGGGTTATTCCAATTATTTCCTAGTGTGTAGGATTTCCTAATGATAAAGTATTGCCTTGCATTGGTAATATTTATATTGTAGGAAGGAGGACGTGAAGGCAGGTGTGTAGTGAGAGGAAGGAGTGAGGAGAAGTTCAAACAATATTAGGGTTGCCATATCTGAACAGCCAAAATTCCGGAAGCTTCCACCAACACCCATCACCCATCACTCACTTTGGCTCTTTGACATTATGTAACCTTGAAGAGTATACGGAAAAAAATAATATATATATATATATATATCCGCGACATATATATATATAACATCTTCCATATGTTGCTGAAGAAGGGTTCTTAGACCCGAAATCGCGATGCAGCAAACATGACAAGCTACGGCGAAGTCATAAAAGTGATTAAAAAAGAGAATAAGACACTCTTAAGACAAAGAGAAAATATCTTTAAGAAGATAATAAACGCTGAACTAGCTATCACTTTTAACGAGATCTGTCTCAGAGAAAATCTCCTGCCCGTATATACTCTACATATATATATCCATATATATATATATATATATATATATATATATATATATATATATATATATATATATATATATATATATATATATATATATAGGCAGGGCCATATTTAGGATCTTCAATCATTGTTGGCTGAGCCCAGCCAAGAGATCTTAAAATTTTTACAGGATAATTTTCAATTCATTTATGAGTATAATGACTATAAGATGTGAGACACTGTGCTCTACCAAACGGTTCCGGTAATTTGCTTAGGATAACTTTCGAAACATGAAATTAAAATAAAATGAAGACAATCTGAGTTGGGGTTCAACTGCGTTATTATTTTTATTTTCATCAGTAGGAGTAAAACCCTAAGAAAAAGAGCTTTGGCGTGATGAAGCAGTCATATAGATTGTATATTCCCAATGCTTTGTTCAGTACTGAAATCTGACCAACCTCGGTCTTATAACTACTTTATTTATATTTTTACATCACAAAGGACTGGCCAAGGACACACAAAAAATGCACTTGGAAAAAAATGCACTTCTGTTAACTGTGTGTCTTGTCAATCTGATATTCTCTTCTTCAGCTCTCCAAAAGGTCTTTTGGTGTCTCCTCTGTCATGCACTCCTCATCTCCTCTGTTCTCTCCACCTCTCATGTCATGCTCAGAAAAAGGATGTCATCAGCATACGCTAAGTAACATCTAACCAAATATCTTGTTTTTTACAATAATTTAATTTATGTTGGCCCCAGTCAGAGCTTATCTTATTTTTGTGAGAAAAAAATATAATAATAAATTTAAAAAAACTAAAAAAAGGTATTTGAGATCCGGGGCTATTCATAAAACATTCGGGGCTACAGCCCCCAATGCCCAGGCCTAACTACGCCCCTGTTTATGAGAGAAGATGTGGTTGGATATGAGTTGAAGATGACAATTCGTCATTCTGTGCACATTCACCTTTTTTTGGCATTAAATCAATCAATCAATCGTCATTGTGTGGTTGTTTTGTTTACAGCTATCAGCTGTGATCGCCGAGCGGGCGAGCCCCGACAAGAAGCTGGCAACTGTCAGCCGTTCTGGCGAGGCACGCAAGCGAGAGAGAAGCTGAGAAGCTGGCAAGAAGCCGGCTTCTTACGGCTTCCTCACCAAAATTCGCCTCAAACCTTAGCTACACGAAGGTATTAAAAAGTTATCCCGCACCTAACAATGTACTAAGTCAAGAAGGGTCGATGCTACCTTTAAACACATAAGTAAATCATCCTTACAACTCTCGTCATGTAAGCCGGCAATAGTCACCCCCCTCTTCCCTCCCTCCCTCACCGCACAACGCACTAGGTCAATAAGGATTAAAGCGCCTTTTAAACACTTACGAAAACCATCATTATTATCACCGTAAGCCGGCGACTTTCACCCCCCTCCCTCCCTTCCCTGCTCGTTTACCTCCCTCTTTCCCTCCATCCCTCCTTCCCTCCATCCCCCCCGCAAACACCTCCACTTCCTTCTCTCATCACCAAATCACTCTTTCTCTCCCCCCTTCCCTCCTTCCTTACCTCCATCCCCCCATGACTATCACCCCCCTCCTTCCATGTTCCTTCCTTCTCCGCTTCCCCTTCACCTTCCCTCCCCCGTCGACGCAATGCTTCCCCCGCTCTCTATGTCTCGGAGTCTCCCCCTAATTCCCCCTCCTCCTTCCCTCCCCAAGTGACGCCGCCGCACCTCTGCCTGCCACCAACACCCCCTTCCTCCCTCCTTGCCCCCTCTCTAACACTTGTTCCGGCCTGCTAACCTTCACATATAAGAACATAAACCAATAGGATGACGAAATGATAATGAATTACCTGTCATGAAGTGTCTCCCAGTGTCCAAGGGCAAAAGTTTGGGCTGTAGCAGTCCTTATGAGGCAGGAATCACGTCTTTCTGCCATGGACATCTTGCGTTCCTATGTTGGTATCTTTGTTAAGCGATAATAAAGGTATTACCGGGTATTTGCTACACGTTCTCCCACACCTGACGACGCAACAAAGGTGTGACATTACTGTACTCACTGAAAAAGTCACCAAAGCTTCACAAAAACCTAAAAATAAGGCACAAGTGTACGCCAAACAGTGTCTGAGTGTTTGTCTGGCTCGGAGTCGCTCCTCCCAGGACCTCCCACAATGCACCGCGCTACCAGCTGGCAGGAGGAGGATCAAGCTGGTGCAAGGCAGCTGGATAACGTAGCACTCAGGTGATGATGCATATTTCCTTATAATAATTAATAACTGTATTTTCATCACGTCACAGCAATATATTTAATTTGAAAGTATCTTACCCTTGCAGAGCTCCCAGACTCCCACAAGGCACCGCGCGCCCAGCTGGCAGAAGGACCTGGAGGAGGAACAAGTGGGTACAAGGCAGGCGGAGTGGCGTCGCGCTCAGGTAATTATGCATTTTTCCTTATAATAACTAAATTCCAGCCTTAATGAATGTACTGCCCATTAAGATGAGATGTTGTAGCATTACGTAACTCTAATCAAACACTGAAATATCAAGTCCCAGATGAGATATGAAGCATTTATACCCGCCGCTGTGTATTAACCGCCATTATTCTGCTGCCTTCAGACGTTTCATCTTTATATCGCCTTGTAGCTCCTTCAGTACCAGCTTCTTTACCTCTTTATTCTTCTCTCCACTTACAGGTTCCTTTCCTATTTATTATTGTATCTTATTCCAACTTCTCTTCCTATTTTAGCTCATATTATCAGCATTACTTCTCCTCTTCCTCTTCATCTCCCAATCTCCCAATCACAATCTCTCTAATCTCAGCTGTTTTACTTAACAAATCTTTCTCTTTCTATGCTAGCTACTCGAATGGTGTTTATTATGCTAGTATGGGTTATTATTTAGCCTCATATTATAGAAGTATTAGTATATATGCTGCCTATGATGCCTTATCCTGTTTTATAAGTAATACTAATAATTCTGCATCTTATAGTCACCAAAGACACTCTACAACAAGATACCTCACACGCGGTCCCTCCAATGCAACTTCTGTTATCCGCCGACGGTGGCGCCGCCGTGCAGCAGATGTTGTACCAGCCAGCTGTCCCATTCACTTGCTGCATATGACCAAAGAATATTCACTTCAACTCTTCGCCATTTAAAACTTTGCGAGTCAACATTTACCATGAAACATATCAATAGAAGCGCTCCATTGATATATTTCGTTTTCTGATAAATGAATTACAACCATGCATACATTACCGTTAACTAAATAAATAACATCATCAATCGGATAATTTTCCCGATTGATGATGTTATTTATTCACTTATATATTTCGTTTTCTGATAAATGGATCAGGTACTCCGTAGTGTAGTGGTTAGCATGCTCGGCTCACAACCGAGAAGTCCCGGTTCGATCCCCGGGCGGAGCGAAGATAGATGGGCGGTCTCTTAAAACCCGAGCCCCTGTCCACCCAGCAGTGAATGGGCACCAGGTGTTAGCCGGGGGTTTGTGACCCCCTCCCGGGGTGGTGGCTTCGGCCAACATTAAGCTGCAGCGGTAGATCACTACGGCTCTGAGGAATTATCCTCTAAACAAACAAACAAACAAAATGAATTAGCACCATGCATAAATTAGCGTTAACTAAATAAATAACATCATCAATCGGGAAAATTACCCGATTGATGATTATATTTATTTAGTTAACGTTAATGTATGCATGGTTCTAATTCATTTATCAGAAAACGAAATATATCAATGGAAAGCTAATAAAATTGCGCTTCTACTGATATATTTTTACCCTACATGTACTAAAGCAGCCTATTATATTAGCAGAGTCTTGGATGGTCAGAACTCTCTAGTGCTTGTAATGGTAAAAGTTAAATGTTTCCTGGAGTGCTTTTGGGTTTGATTGATCTACTAGCACTGAACTAAATTGCCCCCCCCCCCTTTATATTCTCTCACAGTCTTCTTTATAGGCACTGGCAGTTAAGTGGGGTTTTTGTTACTTTTTTGTTGTTGCCCTAAGCCCCTTTTCCACCTTAGTCCTTTGTGATGTAAAAAAAGAAAATAAGAAAAAAGGACTGGCAGAACCTTACTTTTTTTCATTAATGGCAAAGACTATGGCAAAAAGCTTATCCAATGCTATCCTATCCTGGCTTATCTAATCCTGTATCCTATCCAAAATTACTAACTTGCCTATCTTAACCTAACTTATTCTAACCTAGCAAGGGTGGCAATCCTAGTAATATATTTATTTTCTGGGTTTCAGTGGCAGGTACATAATCTTCACATCGTTTTCAGTCTATAGTTCTACAGGTTAGAGGGAGTTTCGTACACAAGTTGTTTCGTACCCAGGTTTTGTTAGTTGTTTCGTACACTGCTTTAGTGTTTTTTCGTACATACCTAGTGTCGTTTCGGAACTCTAGTAGTCAAGTTCAACTCTAAGCTGAGTGTACGAAACGACTATGGTTTCATATAAACTACGAAACAACTTTTTGGTGTACGAATCTACTGCTGTACGAAACAACTTGTGTACGAACTGACTGCACCCCGTTCTACATGTACTATCATAACATAACATAGGTTTTATCCTAGTTTAATGTGCCTATATTCCTATGCTATGCTGAGTACTGACATGTTGCTAAGCTGACCTTTATTGTATTTTCACATTTATTAATTATTTATTTGCAGTCCTTATGAAGATAAAGTCTAATATTATGTTTGTTTTCTTTGTTTTTACAGATGAGGAAAAAGAAAGAGCTTGACAATATTGTGAAGAACTAGACACACATATCACACACTTAGAAAGCAAAACACATGTAACTACTTTGTAAGAACTGCTTATGTGTGTTATGAGAACTACTTAAGAAAGAACATGCATTAAATGACATGAAAAAAGTTGACTTGCATTGAAGTGTTGATGGAAAAAGTGAGAGTTAAGAACTGTGTTGCTGGAAAGGTTTTTATAGTGAGTGACAAGGAGTGTGTTGCTGAAAAGAAGGTTTTTATAGTGAGTGACAAGGAGTGTGTTGCTGAAAAGGTTTTTATAGTGAGTGACAAGGAGTGTGTTGCTGAAAAGAAGGTTTTTATAGTGAGTGACAAGGAGTGTGTTGCTGGAAAAAAGGTTTTTATAGTGAGTGACAAGGAGTGTGTTCCTGAAAAGAAGGTTTTTATAGTGAGTGACAAAGAGTGTGTTGCTAAAATAATGTTTTTTATAGTGAGTGACAAGGAGTGTGTTGCTGAAAAGAAGGTTTTTATAGTGAGTGACAAGGAGTGTGTTGCTGAAAAGAAGGTTTTATAGTGAGTGACAAGGAGTGTGTTGCTGAAAAGAAGGTTTTATAGTGAGTGACAAGGAGTGTGTTGCTGGAAAGATGGTTTTTATAGTGAGTGACAAGGAGTGTGTTGCTGGAAAGAAGGTTTTTATAGTGAGTGACAAAGAGTGTGTTGCTGAAAAGATGGTTTTTATAGTGAGTGACAAGGAGTGTGTTGCTGAAAAGATGGTTTTATAGTGAGTGACAAGGAGTGTGTTGCTGGAAAGATGGTTTTTATAGTGAGTGACAAGGAGTGTGTTGCTGAAAAGATGTTTTTTATAGGGAATGACAAGGAGTGTGTTGCTGAAAAGAAGGTTTTTATAGTGAGTGAAAAGGAGTGTGTTGCTGGAAAGAAGGTTTTTATAGTGAGTGACAAGGAGTGTGTTGCTGGAAAGAAGGTTTTTATAGTGAGTGACAAGGAGTGTGTTGCTGAAAAGGAAAAATAAGTGTGTTGCTGAAAAAAAAAAAAATATTTGTCTGTTGCTGAAAAAAAGAATAATTAGTCTAGCTGAAAAAAAGGAAAAATTAGGCTGTGTTGCTGAAAAAGGAGGAAAAATTTGTCTGTTTGGCTGAAAAAAAAGAAAAAAATGTCTGTTGCTGAAAAAAAGGAAAAATTAGTCTGAGTTGCTGAAAAAAAAGGAAAAATTAATGTTGCTGAAAAAAAAGGAAAAATTTGTCTGTCGCTGAAAAAAAAGGAAAGATTAGTGACAGTGTTTTAAGTGTGTTGATTGAACATGATTAATTAAAGAAAAAAAAACGTGATACCATACACCTCGCCCACACCACCCACAACGTAGAGTCTGCAGACCGAACAGTACGCGCACACACACGCACACACATAACTACCTAGTACATGAGAGGGAGAGCTTGTAATGGCTGCACCCCGACTGTCCTGGCCGGTATTCGAACCAAGGCCCAAGGTTTTGTAGGTAGGCTCGGTAACCACTCCACCACGAAGGCGACGAAGGATTATAAAGTGTGGTGGCATTGTATGTGCGTGTGTGTGTGCGTACGCTTGGTCGCGCCGGGATCTCTTTACGGGGTGGAGTGTGGTGGTTGTATGTCATTCACCACCACCACCACCACCACCACCACCAATGCCATTGCGACCAAGATCACCGAAAGGTAAATGCCTGTTGCCCCGTTAGTAGTTGTTTGTACAGTGTGGGTAATCCCTCCTTGCACACACACACACACACACAGTGACACACACCATACACAGTGACACCATACATAGTGGCACACACCATATACAGTGGCACACACCATACACAGTGACACACACCATACACAGTAACACCATACATAGTGGCACACACCATACACAGTGACACCATACATAGTGGCACACCATACACAGTGACACATACCATACACAGTGACACACACCATACACAGTGACACCATACATAGTGGCACACACCATACACAGTGGCACACACCATACACAGTGACACACACCATACACAGTGACACCATACATAGTGTTAGTTTAATTAGTTATAATACGTGTTACACTTGTTTGATAATAGTTGTAATTCAATAGTAATAGTTATGCAAGTTAGTATATATGTTAGAAGTGATAACTGACTGACAGATTTCCTCTCCTTGCAACCAATTTATAACTACTTAAGGGTGATAAAATAGCTGGTTGTGTTCACTGAGAGGAATAGGTAGCTACACAATATGCTATATTTGCAAAAAAAAAAAAAGAGTTTTTTACAAAAACAAAATTGTCCCACTTTTGTCTACCTCTAGCAGAGGGATGCATGAGGCCGTGTGGGCATTGGGGGTCCAGTACGAGGCTGAAGGGACCCAAGAGTGTGATTGATAAGTATAAAGTCATTCTGATTACTAGCAACCTGTCTCTGGAATTTATATTACAAAAGTAAGGAAAAAAACACTTTTTTCTGTTGTTTCCTACAGTCCTACCACAGTAATAAAATGTCAGTTTAGGTTAAAGGTTCTTACAGTAAAATGAAGTTTTAGTTATATTTGTTTACTGCATTGTTTGATTTAATAGAAAATGATTAGAAATGGTGTTTATTTCTTCTTAAATATTGGGTATATTCCACCCGGGGTTAGTAATAATGTTCTGGATATTCCTTTACGCGAGTAACTACTCACACAGGTAACTCACCTTGAAGGTATATGAGTAAATGTTCAGTAACTCACGTTTCAATCAATCTGTTTACGTTGGAATGTTAATAAGGGATTTCGTGAGGATGTAGAGAGACGCCAGGGTAATTGAGGTAGTATAATTGTGTTAATCTACAATATATAGTACACTTTGACGAAATGTACAACAGGAGCCCCTGTGAAACCTCCGTTTACCTCCAACCTCCAAACCTCCAGCTCAAGCTTGTCTGTCTGCCGCCGGCGGTGAGCTGCTGCTCTCCTCCATGCAGGTGACAACTACTCTGTTTATCTTTCATACATATACCTCTGCTCCACTATTAAACATATAGTAAAGAGCAAGTAATGTTTCTACCATAGAATAAACGGATAATATAACTACTCTATATAAATATCTATTATGTTACCATCTATTTATAAGAGATGAAAATAAGCTATGTGACATCTCTCTACCAGCCTTGCCGGCTTCTCTATCTTGCTGATTCCGCAGTATGGGTGAGGCCGGCAACACAATGTGCCACACCCATACCTACGTCTCTACCCTTACATATGCCTTAACAATAAGCAACATTCCCCAGGGTTAGGGTTCCAGGGTTAAAAAGTATAGATAACGCTGCAATAGACTATACACCTACGTAATGTTCAAGGTGAGTTCTTTGTACTTTACTTAGTAGTGTTTGCTGAAATAAATGACATTTGCTGATATATGAGCAGAATACCGCTTGTTGTTCTATTTAAATTTTAACAATATTTTATTTTAGTGGTCCTAATCGATTTATCAGGGTCTAAACGCATAAAGTGGCATGCTTGTCTTATGCATTTGCGATACCTGAGTCGTGTGATATGATTTACAAATATTTATTCAGAATCGAGGAGGCCATTTTCCAAGATGGCTACTAGGGCCGACAGAGGGCAGATCCAGAATGACTCCAATCCTTAAAATGTTCAGTATGATGTACATTAACAGTGTACCAAATTTCATTCTTTCTTCATAAAGTGCGTGATTCGGTCCAAAAATTACACTTACAGCAGCTCTATATCCATTTTGAAGGTCTCATAAAGAATTTTATTCACAATTTTTTACATTGCCTCAGCAAAAAATATTGGCGGGCCCTTAGTCCCTGCCGGACCCCTGGGCTTCAGCCTAGTCAGCCTTATGGATAAGACGGCCCCTGCCTTCCATGTCTCCTTCGTTATACCTTTGGTCCGTTGCTGATAGGACAAAGGTTAGGTTGAGGTTAGTTGGGTAGCTGGGTTGCCTGCCACCCCAACACTTCATAACCTTGTGGCACGGTACTCTTAAAACTTATATCACCATCCTTCTCTTGCCCTCACAGCCTCCAGGGCAAAAAAACAAACGATTGAAGGAAATTAAAAAGTCTCTGGTGAGAAACACGTCCATGTTATCTCTCAGCCCTTCACACTGCAGCGGAGATTACCTGCTGCAGCAGGAGGACGAGGTGCGGAAGAAAGAGGGGGAGTCATGGTGGAAGGATGGAGAGAGAGAGAGAGAGAGAGAGAGAGAGAGAGAGAGGAGAGAGAGAGAGAGAGAGAGAAGAAAGAAATAACTAGAGGTGGGGGAAAAGAGGAGGACCAGCCCTTCACAAGTTCACACTGCAACGGAGATTACCTGCTGCAGCAGGAGGACGAGGTGCGGAAGAAAGAGGGGGAGTCATGGTGGATGGATGGAGAGAGAGAGAGAGAGAGAGAGAGAGAGAGAGAGAGAGAGAGAGAGAGAGAGAGAGAGAGAGAGAGAGAGAGAGAGAGAGAGAGAGAAGAAAAAGATAACGAGGTGGGAGAAAAGAGGAGGACCGAGAGGCAGAGGAGTAGGAAACAGTGTCAGCAGGTATAGGAGGGGAGGACGGCCAAGCTACTCTGCAAAAAGACGCCGCCCTCCACCCTCTCCTGACGTCATCATTACACCAATATACACCTGCAGGGTTCAATAGCACAGCTTGTGTGTGTGTGTGTGTGTGTGTGTTCAGAGGTAAGGCTGCGACAACCATATCTAGACATATTAGACAGATATATGCACATGATTACTACATTGTTACGTAAATTTCATGTGTACAGCTAATGTCAAAATGGAATTATTTAAGCTTAACTGTATAGCCATATACAGTACATATATATATGAACAATCCCAACATTTGGTGGAGCAAAAGTAGTACTGCTATGAATAATTTATACAATGCATCTAACAATGCTTTCAGGTATTTACGTATGCTGATGCAGTGCAAGTGAGATTTTTGCTTATTCTAATGCTAGAAGCTCTCAGGCTGTGATAAGGAACCTTGGGTACAGGTTTATAGATAGACTAAGAATCCCTGAAAAATAGTATAATTGCAGAAACTAGGTTTGGTGATATATCATTTCAATGGAAAATTTTGAAACATTGGTGTAATGTATCATATTTTAATCCTCATAGATAACTTAGCTAGTATGACCTCAAATATGTGCATGACATAATTATTATACTTGTGTTTACATCATGCCTGCAGATGTAAAGTTTAAGCCTTAGTCTTAATTATGTATCTTTCATTTATACTGCATTGTAATTCAGTAATGTATATGGACTTTGTGGCTCTACAATACTACATTGTATCATCATTACAAAGAAAATGAATCATAATAAGCGAATTAAATATCCTAGCGTAGTTCCTAGCCTAGTTAACGTTTAATCTAAAGGAAAGGCTCCATGGATTTTCCTTAATCATCTTATATTTTATATTAACTTACATGGCAATAGGGGTGGACTTGGACCGAGACCACCGAGAGACAAGGCCTGGTGGATCGCCCGTGACGTCACACCATAAGGATGCAACCCGCTCCGCTCCCTGTACAAGTTTACCTACCTAATATAATGTTTATCAGTATAAAAGATATACTGTTATCTTCGGAAATGTTTGTTCTATAATATTATCAAATAAAAAACCGTAAAACACACAAAGAAAGTGCCATTATGAGACTTTCAAGAAATATGCATTAACTTAAACTCTTCGCCATTTAATATTTTCCTCGCAAACATTTTACATGGAGAATGTCAATAGAAGCGGAGTTTAATTAGCTTTCCATTGATATATTTCGTTTAGTGATAAATGAATTAGCGGCATGCATAAATTAGCGTTAACTAAATATAAAAAATCATGAAATCGGGTAATTTCCTACCTAATATATGTTTATCAGTATAAAATATATACTGTTATCTTTAGAAATGTTGTTCTATAATATTATCAAATAAAAAACCGTAAAACACACTGAAGAAATGCCATTATGAGACTTTCAAGAAATATGCATGAAGTTAAACTTTTCGCCATTTAATATTTTGTGAAAAAACTTTTTACATGGAGAATATCAATAGAAGCGGAATTTAATTAGCTTTCCATTGATATATTTCCTTTTCTGATAAATGAATTAGAACCATGCATAAATTAGCGTTAACTAAATAAATAACATCATGAAATCGGGTAATTTACCCGATTTCATGATGTTATTTATTTAGTTAACGCTAATTTATGCATGGTTCTAATTCATTTATCAGAAAAGGAAATATATCAATGGAAAGCTAATTAAATTCCGCTTCTATTGATATTCTCCATGTAAAAAGTTTTTTCACAAAATATTAAATGGCGAAAAGTTTAACTTCATGCATATTTCTTGAAAGTCTCATAATGGCATTTCTTCAGTGTGTTTTACGGTTTTTTATTTGATAATATTATAGAACAACATTTCTAAAGATAACAGTATATATTTTATACTGATAAACATATATTAGGTAGGAAATTACCCGATTTCATGATTTTTTATATTTAGTTAACGCTAATTTATGCATGCCGCTAATTCATTTATCACTAAACGAAATATATCAATGGAAAGCTAATTAAACTCCGCTTCTATTGACATTCTCCATGTAAAATGTTTGCGAGGAAAATATTAAATGGCGAAGAGTTTAAGTTAATGCATATTTCTTGAAAGTCTCATAATGGCATTTTCTTTGTGCGTTTTACGGTTTTTTATTTGATAATATTATAGAACAAACATTTCCGAAGATAACAGTATATCTTTTATACTGATAAACATTATATTAGGTAGGAAAACTTGTACAGGGAGCGGAGCGGGTTGCATCCTTATGGTGTGACGTCACGGGCGATCCACCAGGCCTTATCATCTCGGTGGCCACGCTTGGACACCTAATACACCTAAAATAGACTCAGCTATCAAGTAGTTAATGCAGAGACGATAGGGTGTTTTAAGAAAAGATAAAACAAATATATGGAAAGGATGAAAAGTGGATGTAGTTGATGTATACATATTACAGGAACTACCACGTATATATATGTCTATATACCAGCCTTTTGTTGTTTCCTTATGTTCTAATGTACGAGTGTCTGACAACACAACAATGAAACATACCGGATGCAAATAAGATGAACGACAAGGTGTCCATCCCAAACGACTGACATTTGTTCAGCCATAATTTCTTTCTTTTAGGGCTTCCAGGGAATCTGTGGAGCTTGAAACCCTTCTCAGACATATTGTGACTTCCAACAGCACAGTAGCACGGCATTACACCGTATATATGCAGCAAAAGTAGGACTGAGAACATTCGTAGATCTAAGTGAGTGGAGACTGGAGAGGCCCCGGAAGCAATATGGCGCCCAGTAGCGTTTAACATAAGGGCTATGAATGGTAGTTGAAATACGTCCACGAAACAGGTTTAACAGGAGCGGCGAAGCCAAGGCCTTGGGAAACCCAAACCCTGTTCCCGAGACAGCGATCATCTTGACGGTAGCTTCACCACCACAGCGTGCGAGTGCGGCAGCTATCCACAAAAAAACACTCCTGCAAATATGGAGTAGTTTGATTAATCTTTACAAGTATTTCTCAAAGAACTCTTTCAACGGTGAAATAGCTACACCGGAGGAGCTATACTTAACTACGTTGAAGATAATGCTGTTGCACTATTGTCGATGGCAAAATAACTCTTGGCTGGCTAAACTTCCAGCAACTTTTGTTTTTTGTCAAAGCGACCTGTGCATAGTACAGCCTCGCGTACAGTCCGTAAAAGGAACACGTAGAGGTTGTTTTGACCGCTAGGGAGAGAGAAAACATGTAGGTAAATTTTATGATATATAAGTTCAGTCTACAGTTATAGCAACACATTCCAAACCGCTGTGCCACGCAGATGATTAAGAGATCAACAGCAGCAGCAGCAGCAGGCGTCAAATTTTTATTACTGGGGCAGTCAACAGCGTCCATCCATGGCTCACCTCGAAGTGGCTTAGCGACATTTTCTACATTTTCTAGATATGAAATGTCCATCCTTTACAATTATATATCCAGTGAATGCACGAGATCTTTTACACCGGTTAGAAAAATACGGATATTTACCTTACAATGATAGAAGGTAAACCACTTCTATTGTTTATGCCATGGGCGCCCGATCTTGCCGGCCTCTATCAGTTGTTGTCGGCAGCCACTTTACGTGTAAAAACAAACGCAACTAAGATTATATTGTCCATTATAATATCATCAGTGACGGTGAAGCCTATACGCTACGTCGAGCTGTGTAGCCTTGAACTCCATGAAAATATGATTGCGTTTCACGGTATGTGTTGGTAAGCTTCTGCAAATAAATGTTAATGGGGTGCTGGGACCGACATCCTGTGAAACCTTAGAACACGAGTATGCACATACCTACATACTGTACACTACTACCTGAAGTCTAGGCGGCTTGACAGATGGAGGGATGGCCAGTCGCGCCACACCCTTGCAAAAACACTTGTTGGGATCCACTTTTTCCAGTCTCCCTGAGCTCCATAATCTTTTCTGCAACACAATGACGCCATCAACACTGTTTCTTTTACCCACCTTTTTCTACCTCTTTAAGGTTAATTTTTTCCTTATAATCATATAATCAATCCCTATGATTACACAACATGCATGTATTTTTGTTGTGAGTATTTTAAACGAGTGGTAGGTAAGGTAAAGATGGGAACATATATACGCTAAGCTGCGCGTGGCCTCGGTGCTTGTCTCCGTCGCATTAGCCCTTCAGCCTGTGGTGGGTGACAACCCTCTACCCCGGGACACCCTACCCCTAGTATGACATCCGGGTTACTACAGTTACTTTCCCAGGTTTCCCCAGGTACCCATTTATCGACCAACCCCGAAAGGAAGGATGAACAGCTGTTTGGGCTGCGCGCCGACTGCCCTGGCCGGGATTCGAACTCGGGCCCGCGGATTCGTAGCTAGGCGCGCTAGCCACTGCACCACGGAGGCGCTATTAACCAATTAATTAGACGAGTAGGCGCACTTGTAATTCACCCACGGCCTGATCACTCGCTGGACACGCGATCTCCAGCTGTTACTCTTCTGTTACTAAGCTGGGGACCTCACACACCCCGTCCCCTTGATTAACGAGGACAGTAATCGCCCGCGTTGCCAGAGAAAAATCTCGAGCTGTGAGCAGGGCCTGTTCCTGAACACGTCAAGCGACACGCCAGCGGTCTCTAAAGCCCGGTTCCCACCTTCCCGCTTGTACGGCCGCCATACAACAACAAAGACGTCACAATGACGTCACAACAAAGTCTACCGCACCGCCGTACCGCTGTACGGCCGCCGTACAAAGTTAAATTCAAGTCATCTCTCCCGCTCGGCGGTGTCCGCTCGAGCGGAGTTGCCAACTGTGCCCAGTTACCACAAATACCACTCAAGCGGTGATGATGGTGACGTCATTGTTGAGCGGTGTTGTTGTAGGACGGCCGTACAAGCGGGCTGATGGGAACCGGCCTTAACTGTACGTACAGTACCACGCAGGCATTTTTGTTTTGTTTTTTGTGTGTGTGAAATTAACCCATGGTCTTGTCCATGCGAGTCGGACTCGCAATCGATCGATCGTGTATGTGTGTGTGTGTGTGTGTGTATGAG
This sequence comes from Chionoecetes opilio, assembly GCA_016584305.1. NCBI lineage: Eukaryota > Metazoa > Arthropoda > Malacostraca > Decapoda > Majidae > Chionoecetes > Chionoecetes opilio. The sequence goes on along the minus strand of JACEEZ010021207.1, from coordinate 60,291 downwards.
TTATTCACCCACGGCCTGATCACACGCTGGCCATGACGTTATTTATAGCTGTTACCCTTCCAGAAAGAGCTTGGAGCTCATAGAGACCGATCTTTAGATAAGGCTGGGACCTCAACCACACACGCCCATCCCCTTCATCAAGGGGTATGGTAACCACCCGCATTATTCAGTGAAAAATCTCTTGGACGGTCATTGAACGTGCAGACCCAAACTTGCCCGACACCCTCTAAAACCATTAAACCATGTGGCCAGTGTGTGTGTGTGTGTGTGTGTGTGTGTGTTGCAAATAGTTTAATCTATAATGTAGACACATGTGGGTATTCTACATTAAGAGCGGTGTCGTAATAAGCCTTTATACTTCACAGTTTCAAGTGATGAGGTAGTCGACGCCTTATGGCATTCTACTACGCTTAATAATACTGCGTAGAGAGAAAAATACCACATACTGCACCGACATCTATTTAGTACACTAAAATTATACGAGCCATTACTTTTTACGGACTTATGTATTTCTTGAGCCTGATTGAATAACTGCAGCCCACGCAGCCCGCTGTAGCTATAAGGGAGTGGCACCACGTGATCGGACATCCTGACGCCTTCCCAAAGCCGGTAGATACTACGCCGCAAGGCTTCGTACCAAGCCGGTAATGTTTTTTTTTTTCTTTTCTTTGTCTTGTGATGTGAGTGACGACCTTGAATTTGAGCTTCCAACCCTCTCCTTCCCTACGCTGTCCGTTTCTTACAACAGCTTAGCCACTCCACCCTCAACCAAATATCCAACATTATTTCATGCTTTATTCATAGCTTAATATTATTTTTTTTACGTACATTCCGTAACGAGTCTATAATTAATATTTCAACATCAGCATTTTCAATAAAAAAAACATTTTTCCATCAATCCAATCTTAAACAAGGGTGGTTCTTCATCAGAGTTTGTGTGAGACACAGAGTTGCCTCGGCACTACGGCTGTGCTTAAAAGGTGGAAAGGTTGAACTTATCCGCTATCCAATATTCTGAGAGAAGGATGGCAAAGAAAAACAAGTGGCGGCATATATTTATACATTACCCTAAACAGTCTCAAATCCTTACGAGGACATACTATACTGGAAAAATATGTCAGCTACATAATTGTTATTGCTACATAATTTGGATTATTATATATATATATATATATATATATATATATATATATATATATATATACGTATATATATATATATATATATATATATATATATATATATATATATATATATATATATATATATATATATATATATATATATATATATACGTATATAATATAATATTATATATTTATATATGATAAATAGATAGAATATAGATAGAATATAGATAGATATATAGATAGATAAATATATATATATATATATATATATATATATATATATATACATCTATATATATACATATATATATATATATATATATATATATATATATATATATATATATATATATATATATATATATAAACATATATATATATATATCTATTATATTATATATATCATCTTTATTATATATATATATATATATATATATATATATATATATATATATATATATATTATATCTCTTCTCTCTCTCTCTCTCTCTCTCTCCTCTCTCTCTCTCTCTCTCTTACTATATATATATATATATATATATATATATATATATATATATATATATACATATATGTATATATGTGTGTGTGTGTATATATATACATATGTATATATATATATATATATACTATATATACATATTAACATAATACATATATATATATATATATATATTATATATATAATATAATAATATATATTTATATATATATATATATCATCACGCAAGTTTTAGGACACAATAAGCTGCCAACCTAGTGGGCTGTTGCCCACCTGGACCCCCATGGGTTATTAATCTAACTTAACCTAACCTCATAACCAGAGGAGCTTTTCTCGAAAAGTACCATTATGCAAATGCAATGGAAATGCTATGGAACTGCCCTCGGTTTATGGAAATGTCACCGATAGGAATTCCAGTTGGTGGAAACACCAACCGAGAACTCTTGCCGACGCAGAAATTTACGGCGACATTTCCACTTGTAATAGATGAAAAAGGAAGAATAAAGTTTATTTCATTATTGCACACCACATTTTACGCTTCTCCCAAAACACTATAAAACTGCAGTTTAATAATATACATGGACATTGGTAAGGTGACCTGACTTGGCTAGAGGGGGCTGCCTCTCCCCAGACCCCCTCCCCCCCCCCCCGTTAGTTCCTTAACCTAACCTGGACATTGGTTACCTAGCCTAACCTAACTTATAACGTTTTTGCTGGTATTTAATCTCTGAATGCAGAAACATGATTAAAATCTTATCAAATTACATATTGGATACTGTAATATCAACAGCAAGAACTGGAACTGTGAAATTCACTGAAAAAATTGGAACTCCCGCCGACGTGAAAAAAAAAATATATTGTTTTTTTTATTGGAATAACTCAAACTATATTACTTTGTTTCCTACCCTTTACTTAATTGCAACATAATGACTAATACTGATATGATTGATAGTTGGTGGATCATCTCAACACAAAACTTGTGCCACAATAACCCTGCTATAGCCCCTATTCCCCTTGATAAAAACATTTACTACTGGACAAAATATGATCGAAGGTACATCATGCCTCTAATTATATCGAGATATATCTCAGGAAATGATCACTGCATATACGGAGATAATTTATTTTGGTGTCTGATAGCTCAGCTCTTGCCAGATTA
>JACEEZ010021207.1:45000-52500 GCA_016584305.1 Chionoecetes opilio | reverse complement strand
ATCATGGGTTTGCAACCCTTTTAGCTTCCCGCCGCGGCGACCACAACCCCCGCCTAACACTCAGTACCCATTCACTGCTGGGTGGACAGTGGTTCGGGTTTTAAGAAGACAGCCCATCTTTCTCTGCTATGCCCGGGGATCGAACCCGGGATTTCTAGGTTGTGAATCGAGCGTGCTAACCACTACACTACAGAGTACCCTTGTTGTATATGAGTGTGCGTGTGTGTGACTGTGTGTGTGTGTGTGTGTGTGTGTGTGTGTGTGTGTGTGTGTGTGTGGGTGGGTGTGGGTGTACTACTACACGTGTACAAAAATTGGTCCATACCACACCACAATAAAGGTAAACAGAATAGAAAAATATAATATATATATATATATATATATATATATATATATATATATATATATATATATATATATATATATATATAATAGATCGATCGATCAATAGATAGATAGATAGATAGATAGATGGATAGATATTATATATATATAAATATTTCAAAACAGTCCTTTACCAACCCTCTACTCCTAAGCTAGTGCTCAAGAGTAGGGGGTGCGATAAATAGTTGGGCGCCTGGAAGGGGTGCATGTGCGAGTTGCAGAGCGACGCCGAGCTCCTAGACGAAGGTTATGTGTACATCCGACCTTGGAAAGACGCGGTGTATCGAATTAAACAGCAAGACTTCACCCTGCAGAAGGAACTCTCATCTCGACTACAATCAGGTCAACCTACAACCCCTCAATAACCACAACGGCGATACGTTGTGGCCCCCTCAGCTGCGGGCCGCCTTTGAGCAGTAAAGGCCCGCGTCACCATTCTAATGGTGACAAATCTTTCAAGCAAGCAAGCAAGGAAGGGGTGCAGACTGAGGAAAAGGTTAAGAACCACTGCCCCAACTGAACCTAATCGAGTCTCCTAACAGTGTTCCTCTTGTAAGAATTGTGATATGCCTTATCCCGCTCGACTGTTGTGATGTGCTGGAGTGCTTGCTGCCTTGATGATGGATGAGATTCAATGTATTTGTGCTCTGTAATATGTTAATATTCTCGCTGAGTGTCAGGGAAACCTCATCATGTCAAGTGTGGTTTTCAGTGTTTTATGTGATAGAGCTGGAAGTATTTTATATATAATCATAGGAATGCTTGTGATATTCCTTATGAAATGCATGGCAGTTGTCATCTTTTGTAAAGTAAGGAAGGGTTTGTAATACCAATATTTCTATGAATATTTAAAATAAATCAGCATGACAATTTGTTTGTTTGTGAATGTGGTGTGTGTGTGTGTGTGTGTGTGTGTGTGTGTGTGTGTGTGTGTGTATGTGTGTGTGTGTGTGTGTGTGTGTATTTGCTTTGTTGTATTTACCTAGTTGTACTTTACAGGGCCTGAGCTACACTCGTATGGCCCTGTCTCCATATCTACATTTTTTTCTTTTTTTATCTCAGATTTTTGTTTCATTCCTTATTGGTTGTTGGCCAAAGCTGGGTTATGGGATCATGGGTTTGCAACCCTTTTAGCTTCCCGCCGCGGCGACCACAACCCCCGCCTAACACTCAGTACCCATTCACTGCTGGGTGGACAGTGGTTCGGGTTTTAAGAAGACAGCCCATCTTTCTCTGCTATGCCCGGGGATCGAACCCGGGATTTCTAGGTTGTGAGCCGAGCGTGCTAACCACTACACTACAGAGTACCCTTGTTGTATGTGAGTGTGTGTGTGTGTGTGTGTGTGTGTGTGTGTGGGTGGGTGTACTACACGTGTACAAAAATTGGTCCATACCACACCACAATAGGTAAACAGAATAGAAAAAGAGAATATATATATATATATATATATATATATATATATATATATATATATATATATATATATATATATATATATATAAATATATATATATATATATATATATATATATATATATATATATATATATATATATATAATATATATATATATATATATATATATATTTTCTTTTTTTCTTTCTTTCATATACATGTTGTGCCTATAGCGCCTGTAGGCAGTGGTGACCCAGGGCTCGGATGGTAGACTCTGGAGGTTCCCTTGAGGGCTGCTGTGATGGTTGGCCCTCGCTCGTGGTGGCGCAGGCAGGATTCTTATAGTGACGCCTGTGATTAGAGGCTCATGCCGCCTTCCTGTGTCCTCCGATGCACTCGCAATCGAAGGTAGAGTTGATGGACAGGGCATGTGGGATGTATATATATATATAATATATTATTATATATATATATATATATATATATATATATATATATATATATAAATAATATATATATATATAATATATATATATATATATATATATATATATATATATATATATATATATATATATATATATATATATATATATATATATATATATATATATATATATATATATATATATATACATATTATATATACATATATATATATTATTATATATTATACTATATTATATATTATATATATATATATATTCTCATATCTATTAAGCCTCTCCCATTGGGGGAGAATTTTTCGCTGTCGTTGAACTGGGATTGTGGTCGATATTGTCTACGGCTGACGGTATGAAGACATTGCTGCGCATCTTTGCGGGGCAGACCACTTTGTTCTCTGTGAAAATGTTGGCAAGCAGTGTTCCCCATCTGAGCTGAGAGCTGGAGAACGCGGGCATAGGAGATGCTCATGCCCAGGTGTGAAAACCTGTCTACTAATTCCCTCTTTTGTGTGTGAGCGTGCAACATCATCCCTACGTATATGGGAACTGGTGTCTCCTGTGCAGCACTGTGCCTGAGAGTTATGGTTCCTGTGGTGCGATGTGTTCGGTTGTGCTTGATGCAGTTAAACTTCAGCATCTGGGCAATGGCAAGTGCTGCAGGGGTTCTGTCTGCCATCTGATCCTTAATGCTGGGACCCTCTAGGACCATGCACACCAGGGCAAGCAGCAGTGATGGCACAGATTCTTCTTGGCATCCTTCAGGGAATCCGTTGGAGGGCTTAGCTTCTTCAAACATGTGGCGGCGCACGGTCTGTGCAGCACGCGCAAGATGGACCACATCAGTATCACTGTCCAGCTCACAGGCTTTCATGAGAGCAGCCCCAACGTCTTCTTCAAATACCAGCAGGACGTCTCTCCCCTTTGTGTGTGCGCGCATGTCAGTGAACTGGGTAAGTAGTCTCTGCTTCAGTCGTGTGGAGTGGACCCTTGTGTCGAGCTTAACCCCTAACTGTTCCATTCTGGACTGATAGAGATCTACGAGATTAGCTAACTTGAACACCGGTTGTGTCTCCTCATCTAGCCTAGCTTTTTCTATGTAGAGGACCAATTCGGCGAAGACAATACCTTATACTTCTCGCTCCTTGTCTTTGTACTTGGGTCCCTCAGACTGGGCCTCTCTAACACGGTCGTGCAGCACTGTGAAGCACTTCTTATGGTACTTGGCTTCCTGGGCGATCATGCCTCCGGCACTGAGTCGGCCGAGCAGTTATGTGTCATCAAGAATGGCTGCCCAGTCTCGAACTTTACTCTCCATTTGAAATGTAACTTCGTGAAAACCATCGGTTCCTGCAGGTTGTCTGCAAAAGAAACACTGGGCTTCTTGAGCCTTCTCTGGATTGGATGATCTTGAATGAAATTTGGTGCGTTTGCACGCATCTGGTACGTCATGGATCTCTCCTTCTCTCATGAGTTTTCGCTTTTCTGCTTTTTGCAATTTTGTATTGTTATATTTGAGCTTGCATGTTTGATGGTACAAAGCATTGTTTGCAACTATGGCCGTTTCAATGCCATATTCCTCATTGAGTCTTTCCAACTGAAGTGTTCCTGGAAGTTGTCCAAGCTCACTGAATCTGATCAAATTGGCTGCGAGTCAACTGTACCCAGTCCCAGAGTCTTTTCGCTTGGACTGTGAAGGACATGTCAGAGACTGCTTTGTCCTCTTGGCAAATGCAACACAGCTTCCAGTTAGTCTTAGTTGGGTGCGTTGATGTTGATGTTGATGGGCCAAGATGCTCAAGGCCAAGGAATAGGAAGCTCTTCTTGGACATGGTCAAGTTGTTTAATGCGACACAGGCTATATCTTCTGTTCACCAGCAACCACCACCATCAGATCTGCAAACAAATGGTCCACAATAATTATTAGCAAAATACTAATAAAAACAGATGATATTGTTACGCTGTGGGTGTCTGTGTATGTTTGTCGAGGCGTGCGCGAATGAGGCGTGTGTCCGTCTGTGTGTGTGTGTGCGCGCGTGGGTGTTTGGGGCGAGAGCGAGGGTGTATGAGAGAGTGTCCGTTTGTCTGGATGTATGAGCGGGCGGCACGTGGTGAGGGTGCTTCCTGCTCCACGCACAAAGAGAGGGTGACGTTATTCGCGGCACTTCACTCTGATTGGGTCCGGCACGGCCGGCCACACCATGTGATTGGCTGGCTAGCTGGCGGCGGGAGACAGAGGGCGAGAGGGCGAGGAGGCAGCCAGGCGGACACAGGTGGGGCGTTTGGTCCGGCGGGACGAGGGCCCCCTCAATCTAGCCAGAGGCGCCACACTGTGTTGCCCTACGAGCGGACAGACATGGCGGGACGCACGAGGGACAAGAGTAGCAGGGCGTTTGTGTCTCGGTGCGGGGAGGGCGGGCGAGCGAGCGCCGCCGCTCCTTCAGGAGGAATCTGAGTGCCTCGCCCTAAGTCAGTGTTTCGCCTTAAGCCACCGTACCTTTGTGTGTTGTTGCCTTTCACGTAAAGCCTCGTGTGTGTGTGTGTGTGTGTGTGTGTGTGTGTGTGTGTGTGTAGAGAACCATTCTTAGACCATGTGACTATGTGTGTACTTTGTTCTCTCTCTCCACCTTCAGGAGTGGAGTCCTGTGTATTGTGTATATGTATTTCAGTGAGTGTCAGTGTCCTCTCTCCGTCATGTGATTGATTACGTGTTATCCACCGCCACTCGCCTTCAGATATTCTACCGAGCCTTTCGTCAGGAGGGAGTAAGTGGTTACGGGGGGCGCCTTTGGGGGTGAGATAAGAAAGATGAGTCTAAGTGAGGGCCCTGCGCAACAATATAATTGGTTAGACATGTGGGCTAAGTAATGCAACATGAGTTACAAATATATACATATCTATTAGCTGATTACAATAGTTTGGCAAAAATAATGATATTTTCTTTATCTAGGTTCTACAGAAAACGTTCTAGAATAGATTTAATGGCTAACTATTTTATTATTTTATATATTTGAAAAGAGTTCCTTTACTTGAATAGTTATACTGTAACACAATATATCAGGCAACGAAACTAACTGTAGAGTAGAGCTCTTACATTAAAGAACTAACACGCGAAATAAGGTTCCGAGCGGTGACGCACGTTATACAAGATATGCTACAGCTTACGTATAGTAGGTATAGCTATAGGTGAATATATCTTCTGCTGTAATACACAAAACAACACAGTTTCGGGGTACTACGGATATAAGACTATTATTAATTATAGTGTCTAAACATTACAATGACCTTCTCTTTCTAAATTAAGACATGAGATTGGCGGAAGAATCACTATAACTCACTTTATTGGTCTCTGTAGAATCACAACACAGCCACTCGATGAGCCATTTTTCGTGCCTGTTTTAAACGTAAACAAATGCGTGTTGCCATACCAATCGAGAGGGAAACCCGAGTTAATACAAATGTTCTGTAAACATTACTATACGTGTCTTAACACTCGCATAATGCCTATTTACATGGATTTTCGGTGAACACTCTAAGGTTTTGTAAATTTATAGTAACCGCTAGCGGCCATTTTGAAAAATGGTTGCCACAGCCATCAGGGGCTGAATTTGATATGGCCCAATATCCAAATCTGTTCATAATATGATAGTCTACTAGTGTGCCAAATTTGGTGCTTTCCTCACAAAATGCACAATTGTTATGGTATATTTAGCTTAGGCGCCGTACTATATATATATTTATGTATTATATATATATATATATATATATATATATATATATATATATAATATATATATATATTATAATATATATATATAATATATATATATATATAATATATATATATATATATATATATATATATATATATATTATATATATATTTTAATATATATATATATATATATATATATATATTATATATTATATATATATATATATATATATATATATATATATATATATATATATATTTATATATTTAATATATATATATATATATATATATATATATATATATATTATATTATATATATTTATTATATTATATAATATATATATATATATATATATATATATATATATATATATATATATATATATATATATATATATATATATATATATATATATATATATATAATATATATATATATATATTATATATATATATTATATATATATATATATATATATATATATATAATATATATTATATATTATTATATATATATATATTATATATATATATATATATATATATATTTATATATAATTTAATTATATATTATATAATATAAGTATTGGCATTTTCATTTTTTTTTTCATGCTTGATGTTGTGGCAATAACTTTTCTTTTTCATTAATACATTTTTTTTTCCCACAGACATGGGCTTTAAGGAATTTGTTTTTTCACACCTTTACATGTATATTTTCAGTATTCCCAAAACATATACATGTAGCCTATAGTTGGTAGCAGGAGAAGCACAGCCAAGTCATAATTGGCAGAGGAGACGTCTTGATATACCATTTTTCGATGGGATCGGTCATTTGTCCCACTTCCTTTTCACATCACGGTTCCCTAAACTTAAACACTATGGCCCGTACCAAGAGTCATGATGAAGGTCGATCGACGAATGACTGATGAAGGGTACCATAAAAGGGATATGTTTAGGAACTAAGAGCAGCAACGACGGTCGAAGGTCGGCACGAAGACGCCGACCTTCGACCGTGCTCTTCGTTCCGAAAAATAGTATTATTCCAGATGAACACCGAATTCACTTTGGTGGACAAAACTATTATTTCTGGTGAGTTTTGATGTGTTTTGAATGAATCTGTCAACCGTTTCTGTCGCATTTTTTTTTTTTTTTTAGTCAGCTAAAGGTTAGTTTTTTCTCTTGTGTTTTTTTCTTTTAGTTATTTATAGACAAGGTTAGCTTAGGTAAGGGTTGGGTTATGTTAGGTATAGGTTCGGTTAGGTTCAATTTGTTTTTGTTTTTTGTAATTTTTTGCAAAAAAAAAAAAAAATTGCAACAGAAACGGTTAACAGATTAATTCAAAACACATCAAAGCTCACCAGAAAAAAATTGTTTCGTCCACCAAAGGAAGTTCGGTGTTCTTCTGGAAATTTACCCGAAAAATATCCCTTTTATGGTACCATTCCTCGGTCGTTCGTCGTTCGACCTTCATCATGACTCTTGGTACGATCCTATGTATTTGGCATTTTCATGGATTTTTGTTCTTTCATGCTAGATGTTGTGGAAATAACTTTTTTTTT
>JACEEZ010021207.1:37500-40000 GCA_016584305.1 Chionoecetes opilio | reverse complement strand
TTTTTTTCAACAGTTAACATTTTGCCTTCCAAATCTTTAGATGCCAACACTGTCTAAGTTGTGGCCCAACGAAGATGCCACCTTTGACTTTGACCTCAGACAATTTTAGGAACATTAAACGGACATGTTTAAGGGCTTCACATTCTGGGCTTAATGCTTTGATAAACTGTTTCACAATCCAAGCTTTATGTGAATTGATGGCAGCTATATCTTATCTCTTTGAACAGAGCATTGTTACGTACATTGTGTGTACCAGGAGTTGATTCACTTATGACCGCCATTTTCTTCTGTGATAGTGTTGGTCATCTGCTCTACTATCCCATAGACAGAGAAACAAGAATACTTTGTATAACCTCCTTATAGTCCAACCAGGAATGCTAGAATTTTGCATTCAGGAATGCTAGCTTTCTGTTTTTTGTGTGGATTGATGCAAATTTTAACACCCTTTATATGGTTTAAATATACATATTTATTCTGTTTAATATATATATATATATATATATATATATATATATACTTATATATATTATATTATTATATATTATATATATATATATATATATATATATATCTAAATGCTTTCATTGAATTCAATTTGAATATTGAATGTTATGTTTAATACATAACTCCCCCAAAATAGCACAACAATTTGAAAAAGTGTCATACTGCCTTTTATACACAAATATTGACACTGTGGCAAACCATGTCATATTCGTAATCAGCATGTCTAGATTAGTAAAGAAACATACTAACTCAACATAAACAAAATATTGTTGCACAGTATAATCAGGACCATGACGGCGCTGCGCATGTGACGCCCCCATGTGAAGGGGGCTTTAATAGCTCCATGGTCCTGGTGTAGTGACCTTTCTGGGTCAACCCACGGCCGTAGGGCAGGGAGTGTGGCGTGCCAAGTTCTGTACAGTGCCCTAAATACGGTCACCACCAAAATCGAGCAATCAATTACAACCTGATGGAGTACAGCAGTTTGCTTTGCGTGACACACACACACACACACACACACACACACACACACACACACACACACACACACATCAAGATATTTAGAGGAATAATACGTAAAGGTTATTTTTTCTATGATAAATACCACATGTAATTCCATGATTAAAGTTCATACTAAGCTCACAATTATGAAGTAAATCCAAAAAGGTTTGTATAAAAAGTCAAGTGCTTATAACACCCGATCATCTAATTCAGCCCAAATTATTCCGCCACCATTCTAACTATCGCTTGTCAAGAAATCACTAGTTAACTACATGACCATATTGTGGTGAAGACAAACCACCGAATCGAAATTTAGCCTGCAGCATTTACGTCGTTAAGAAACATTAGCGATCATTACAGCAGCCACCAACTAGAGCAATGGTTGTGTTGAGAAGGATGTGGTAATCTCGTTGCCAGAATGAAGGTTTAAAAATGAAACAATAATATTAAGTACAATATAGACAAATATACATAGCCACAGCCACTAACGAAAAGTCTTCTGTAGTACTAGAGACATACATACTAGAGGAGCACGACGCTCTGGCTCAGCATGGAGTAAGGTGACCTATGTACGTATATATTTACCAATTGTTCTTATGGCTCTCCTGTAAAACACACATTATTGTCAAAGGTGGGATAGTTCGGGCTATTGTATGACAAGTTGAAGTACTAGTTTAATGATATTGTAATCAGATAAGATAAATGAACAAGCTTTGTTTTTCCTCATTCTCATTGAGTTATCTCTACTGCACCCACAGGAGGGAATACCGGCAGTTCAGCGTGCATCATGTGGGTGGAATTGGTCTTATTCTGTGTCGTGGTGGCGCTGTTGCGCTACTACCTTCGCTACCCTCGGGGCATGCCACCAGGTACGTGCCATCGCAGACAGCAAGATAACCTGCGAATGTTTGTCAAGGTCAGGCAGTGAGTTTAAGTGGGAGTAAGCAACCACTCGCCAATGTTGGGAGACATGCAATTTTGCGTTGAAGGATATGGCTTTGAGAAGATGTACTATCAGGATTATATACTGTTGCTAAGGTCAGTATGGAAAATGATCTTGCCTCAAGTGAACCTTCAGGGTCTACTATCCGAGCCCTGGAGGTCATACTGCCCAGAGCAGTGGTTCTTAACCTTATTTAGTGCTCGTACCCTTTGAGATCTCATAAATTTGTCTCGTATCCCCGTCAGAAAAAAGAATAATTAAGGAACCTTTTATATTCACTTACTACAATCTATAATAATATAAGCGAAAGTGTGTCTGTGTGTGTGTGTGTGTGTGTGTGTGTGTGTGTGTCCGCTCAGGTGCCGCCCCTGTGGCGGAATCCCCTCATATGGCACAGTTTTGGAACGCGCTCGAGCAGGGAAGGTTTTAAGCCCATTTATGAGATGATCCGATCACTTTTTTCTCTTTTTTTTTAGCAGCCTATTAGCGAGAATTGTGAAAAAAATGTGGGTTTGCGAGAATTGAGGAAACCTTGATGTAGGTGATGGGTAA
>JACEEZ010021207.1:15000-32500 GCA_016584305.1 Chionoecetes opilio | reverse complement strand
ATTAGCGAGAATTGTGAAAAAAAAGTGGGTTGCGAGAATTGAAGAAACCTTGATGTAGGGTGATGGGTAATGGGTGAATGAATGGGTGGGGTGATAGGTAATGGGTGTGGGGTGATGGGTGAGTGAATGGGTGGGGGGTGATGGGTGATGGGTGAGGGAATAGGTGGGGGGTGATGGGTAATGGGTGAGTGAATGGGTGTGTGATGATGGGTAATGGGTGAGTGAATGGGTTGGGGGTGATGGGTAATGGGTGAGTGAATGGGTTGGGGTGATCGGTAATGGGTGAGTGAATGGGTGTGTGGTGATGGGTAATGGGTGAGTGAATGGGTGTGTGGTGACGGGTAATGGGTGAGTGAATGGGTGGGGGGTGATGGGTAATGGGTGAATGAATGGCTGGGGGGAATACATACATTTCTACATCCATTATTTCAGGAAAGTTAGAAGGGGCTATCTGGAGAGTCTGTGTTTGGTGGGCCAAAGGCCCACCAAACATAGGTGGTGGGCCTTCGGCCCACCAATAGCCCTCCGCAGTAGCTAGCCAAAAAGTCCGCCCGGAGGGCGGCTTTGCGGCTAGTGTATTATATTTTGTAAGCTCTATTTTCAGACCAAATTTGTCTCATAATGATGTCAATCCATTGCTGCTTTGGTATTGGGGATATAGTATTGATAAATGGTATGGTAGATGGGTATTGTTTTCTTCTAATCATATGAAAATTTCAAATCCAGAAGGGTCTCCTTAATCACTCAATCTTCTTCTGCTCTCCATCAGTGCTTTACTAGAATGTTACTTAATCATCTCCCTTTTATGCTCCTAACATTTTTCATCCATATTTACCTGCTAACATTACTGCGAGAGGGATTACAGATGTTGGAAATCAGATGAAGACCATGACAGTGTCCTGCGACTCTTCTTTCTTTACACAATATTTTTTTCACTGGAGAATAGCAGAAGCCTGTCCTCTGTCGACTTAGTATTATGATTTTCACACAACACTACAATCATATATATATATATATATATATATATATGTGTGTGTGTGTGTGTTTATGTATAAAATCCTTCAGGTGTGATTATGAGCAACGGCCAGCGCTGGGTTAATGCACGGAGGTTCTTGATACGTAATTTGCGTGACTTCGGCATGGGCAAGACTTACTTGGAGGAGGCGATACAGAGGGAAGCAGCTGGCCTGGTGGATGACTTCAAAAAGGTTTCTGGGATTCCCAAGATATTCCCTGAATCCATTAACGTTGCCGTCCTTAATGTGGTGTGGCAGATGGTTGCTAGTAAGTCACGCTGTAGTCATGGTTCCTGGATGGTGATTTCTTTTCTATTTAAGTTGTCCGTTACTTATCAAAATTTTTCCATGAAAGTCGGTCATCACATTAAATGGCAAACATTTTGTTAACATGTTCAGTTGTTTGCATTATATGCATTTATTCAAAAAATGTAATGACTTATTGCTAAATTACAAAACATCAAGTGTTTGTAGCTAAAGAGTTGTAGCTAAGGTAATTAGGATAGTTTGAAAAACTGTTTTGGCTGTTTGGTTAAGCTGAAAAGTAAAACAAGTGCCAATCATTCCTTCCCTCGTGGAAGCTTGCCTGCATTCTAGCCTCCCCTAAGAGAGTAAATGATCTTATTTTCTTCTTCACCCGGAGTTGTAAAATTTTTGAGTTTGATGTTTATCAAGCATGTCTTCCTATCGTAAGTGTTATTTTTGTAACAATCAATGCGACTGAATGGTTTTTTTTTTCAGGTAAACGCTTTGATTTAGATGATGAAAACATTCATGGATTTGTTAAGATTGTTAGGGGAGGAGAACACAACTTTGGACTTTTACTGTTGATGTTGTTCCCGAAACTTGGCAAGATTATTCCATCCTTCGTAAGGAAGAAGTGGATGATGGAGGAGTTATTAATTGAGATGAGGGATGAGGCTCAAAAGATTAGCAAGGTGAGGGAAATCCAGTCATTGTTATACAAGGACAGAACTTTGGACTGACAAAAATGGGGGTAATAATTACGATAGTATTAAACAAAATTCTCAGACCTGAACCATTTCTGACGCAGGAGATCTTCGAGTTCCACCGAAGCTCCCTCGACCCGGACAACCCAAGGGACGTCGTCGATGAATACCTCCTTGCCATGGATGAGAAGAGTGACATCGCTGCCTACTTTAGCGGTGCTTGTTACCAGCCTGTCCGAATTGAGATTTAGACTCACTATTTCTGAAACATGTTGAAAAACAAAGGATTTTTTTTTGTTATCTTAGTTTTCTTTTTTTCCAGAGACTGATTTGGCAAGGATCATTTTTGATCTTTTTTCCGCCGGCTTCGACACAGTCTCCAACACAATGCGTTGGTTCATGCTGTACATGGCCCAGTACCCTGAGGTGCAGCGCCGAGTACAGCAACAAATAGACGAAGTGGTCCCGCGTGATACCTTGCCTTCCTACGAACACAAACCAAAGTAAATGAGTAAATATGTAATTAAGTAAGTAGGTAAGCTTCTTAACGATCTTGTAGATAAGCATTTCCTTGTGTTCAGCGATATTGGGACAAAGTGAAGATCTTAAAAAATCCCATTAAAAGTAAAATTATGTGAACTGTGATTATTTGCATGGAATGTTTGTAACTTGATCAGCGAATCCCTCGATTTACTGCAGATAGAAGGAACTTAGTTCATATAAGATAACATAATTCTTATTAGGTAAAACATTATTGTCTCACACCACGCGCGCGCACACACACACACACACACACACACACACACACACACACACACACACACACACACACACACACACACACACACACACACACACACACACACACACACACACACAAAAAAAAAAAAGCTGATTGATCAGTGAACCTTTACGTGTCAATCAACAGTTTGCCGTTGGTGGAGGCAATGATTCACGAGGTGCTTCGTAAATCCAGCCTTATAGCCATGGGCGTGCACCACGTGGCGCAGGCCGATCTTCACCTGGCTGGTTACTTCATCCCCAAGGTATGTACACTTTTGTACAGTATAGTCACATATCAGACCAGGAAGGCTAAGCTGGCTGCCACTTGCTAAGACCACTTGATGTAATCATGCCATACAATGATCCTGAAACGCAGTCATTTAAGTGTCATATCCCGTATGTAATGAATTGCGGAGTTTATATGAGTGTTTTAGCTTGTATAAAAAAAAACCTTGCTGTAGTTTCTCAAGTTTCACATTAGCCCTTTTGTAAGAAATTGGCGCAGAATTACTAAATTTTCACATATGGATAGTTTGTTCTCAATGTATGGGTGTTTATAAATGTACTCCTGTTATGCTGCATACGTATGTAGGAAGCCGCAGCAAGTGTGAACAGAATCTCTCCCCGCAGGGCACAATGGTGTTGGGCGGAGCTGTCTTCTGCCACGAAGACCCACAACACTGGGAGCAGCCCGATCACTTCAGACTCGAACATTTTCTTGACGAAGATGACAACTTTGTGTCTCAAAGGGAAGGTTTTCTACCCTTTAGCACAGGTAAGTGTTGATTTGCATTACACTTGTCAATATTTTCTTCCTGAATCATAAATGCCTAGCTTATAAGACTCATAAGTTTAATTCGATGATGCAATTTTTAAGCTCGTTGGCTTATAACGTCATATGGCAATGAATGTGCAAGACTTTTCCATTTCATGAGAAGTGCACTATGTACTACGTTGATGCTAAAACGATATCTTTGATAGTATCATGAATAACAGATATAACAAATATCAAAACATTAGTTTAAAAATTACCGAGTTTGACTTTTACAAATTTTGTTTCTTTTTATTGAAACTGGCCTTTTATTTATTTATTTTTCTCTGAGTAATTAGTATAAAATGCCGTAAAGTATCTTGCTAGGTGTTTAGGATGGCCTTTGTGTCGTATAGAAGTTTTGAGGGTTGGTAACTATTGTATTGAAGGAACATGCAGTAACATCACAATGCACGTATGCGACTGACTTGCTCTTTTGAACATTGATCTACATATATCTTTGTTATTGTAGAAAGTTTATCTTTTTGCCGATATTGTCCTCTCGATTATCTTATTAATTCTTATCATGACTTCATTAGAGTTCAAGATATGATGAAGACTTACAGTTTGATTCACTCTTAATTTTGAACGTAAGGGAATATAATTAATGTATGAAATTATGAATTCATATAGGACGGCGAAGCTGCCTTGGGAAGCGTTGGCGAGGATGGAGCTTTACATCTTTATGTCTGCGCTGCTTCAGAACTTCACATTTTCCGTTCCCGAAGGCTGCGAACTGGATCTGGAGGCCAGTACAAAGCAGCCCTCCATGTGCCTGCCGAGGGATCAACAAATCCTCATTACAGCAAGAAATGTTACCTAGTTTACTACAGACTTACTTGCATATATCTTTTCGCTTTTCTAAGACCCAAAACATTTTCTCATGTACGTAGCCCTACCTCTTTTACGCATTACAATAATTGTTTGGGGGCATAGACCCCTGTATATAGTGGTCTATGTTTGGGGGCATGAATACTTGTTGTGGCCTTCTCGGAACATGCTGGTCCTTCTGTGATTAGATAGTTGTATCTCTAAGGTCATGATATCACCTTGCAATGTACCCTCTGTACCCTCGCTGATACCTAGAAATAGACCCTAAAAGAAAGAAACCCTCGTTTCCTTCAAGAAGCTACATCCCTCATCACTGCAAGAATCACCAATTAGGGGTAAATGCTCCAATTTTATCCAAAAACCTCTGTGTCGTAGGTATCCTACTTGAAGGACACCTATGTTTTTAGTACTATTATAGTTCATTGACTACTGGAAGCTATGAATTCACCAGGAATGTGTACAGTGGAGCAACTATTTCATACATATGTATTTTGTTTCAGAACAAAATGTGCATATATGCTTATGCACAATGCGGCTTCATTCTTGAGTTTCTTGCTTTATCTTTTTGTCATCTTGGCCATACTTCATCCCATGGACATAACAAAAGAAACGATGAACTATCTAACATAATATACTCATATTCCTATGGTCTTCATCATTATCTCATTAATGGAGTGTTCAGTATGATGTATTTTGTCTTTTTTGTGGGGGAGGGGGGTTACAAGATACAAAATAATGTTATTATAATGTATTCTTTCTATATAGGGTATTTGCCAAAGTATTTATTGAAAGTTTTCTTCTTGCAATGCTATATTTAGTTAGCAGTATCACCCCACAAATGAGAGTTGCTTGTGAAGGTATCTGTATTCACGGCTGTCTGCTATGGCTGACACTTTCTTGAGACTGGTAATTATGAGCAAATCCATGTCAAGGTTACATAAAAGAAAGGGTTTGAGAAAGCTATGGCATTTTAAATAATTACAGTGGTATCTTGTGGGAAAAATTAGATAGAAAGGAATCATGTTAAATTTTGCTTTTCATTGGAAATGTTTAATTCCTGTGCATGTATTTTCCTTCTCTACTCAGAATAACATGAATTTTAAGAGGAACTGTGTCTTATCGACACTTCTGTTTGTAACCTTAACCCACTGTTTCAGGTGAACTTAAGAGCTGCTTAAAGGCCTATCCAGACGAGCGGCCTGATCGGCGATACAAGAAGTTTGTGGACAGCAGCAAGACCACAGGTGGTGCAACCCTATCCAATCCAGCTTACTTCCATGAGATCTATGGACAAGTCCATGACAGCCATGCTATGAATTCCTCAACATCTACAGAGGATTGACTGAGGTACTATGACATGTGGATACAGACTTATTTATTTTTTCATGTAATTAATTGAGGCTCTCAAACTTTCCATCCATAGGTATGTTATTTACCTACGGTAGGTAGAAGCAAGACACTAGTAAGGTACTTACTTTGTGTGTAGGTTTCCTTTGATTTACTGTGACCCTAAACTGTTAAAGTTCATGCAAGAAAAGAATAAAACAAATGGAAGTGTTTACCTACGGTAGGTATAAACAATTGCAGTGAGATTTTTTTGTTTTTTTAGTTTTTAGTGAAATTTCAAAGCACAGTGCTTTAAAAGAGGAAAATATCAAGAAAAGAAGCAGAACAGTAGCAGGAGTGACTGAGAATTAATTTATTTGTCCCGATTTACATTGGTTAGAATTTTATTTAAGTGTCCCAGAGAATATTCGTTTTCTTTCATGAATGATACTCACCCGCTTTCTATCAACACTGTAGAGTACACTCGGGTACACGAAAACTAATGAAAATGTTTTAGCATCCCAGGTGAAATAAACAAGGGAAGAGTTGACAAGTTTGTTAACGAAGGAGACGAAGTTGAAGAGGACCTATGGAGCGATACTAAGCGACAAAGGTCACAAGAAGAAGAAGATGAAGAAGAAGGGTAAGTACAAAACAGAGGTGGCGGTTTGTCAGTCACCAAAAAGGTCACAATCATGTAACTTTAAAGGTTGTTTGTAACGAAAGCTGTTTCCTCATAACAGCACATGTAGTACTGAGGTTATCGGTCATATATTCCTAAAACTCAAGAATGTATTGAGGAGGAGACGCACGTAATGTTTTGTCAATTGTAACTTTATTGCTGGTGATTTACACATTGTGACTACTGTAAATGAATCACTGACTAAAACCACCGTGAAATGTCTTCTCACGTGGGTTTGGGTGAGAAGCAGCATACGTAAAGGTGACTGTGCTGTGTCCTTTAGGAAGCACACTAGCTGAATAACTTATTTCGAGTGGGGTGGTGATGGTGGTGAAGTACTGTACGTGTAGAACTGTAGATCCATCCAGTCGTGGTTAGAGTACCTTGAATTACAGAGACCCTAGTCGTGGTGGCAGCTGCAACGCCTGGTCGTCAAGGAAACTTTATTTATCATTCCAACTCATCTATATTGCTATCATCATTATCATCCTAGCTCACATTTAGCATCATCTGTATCATTGTCTTCTTCATGTCTTCTAGGCTTCACATGGCGTCTTTGATTACACGAACCGAACACACTTGCATCGTCCCCGTCCGTTCATGCTTTTGCTGTCCGCTTTGTACATCAATCTAATTTCTATACATTTTACAGTAAACCTACCGATAGATAGGTACCAATGACAAGTTGAGAGGGTGCATAGAGTAGATGTGATGCGTAGGAAGGTTGAAGGTGGCATGCTCCCTGTGGTCATCAGATAACAGTGATACCATTGACTGATGAAACAATGACTCCTGTATCATCGGGCTAATCAGAGATGAGAGCAAGATTGGCCAATCCTAACACGCCTGCACCGCGCGGTATGCCTAGTGGCGCCCCAGCACAAGGTCCGGGAGGCTGGGAGACTGCCTCGGGGCTCCTACCCATCAAAGGCATAGCTATACGAGCATCATTCCGACAAATAACTCTCGTTTTAGAGGAGCCGCAGAATACGTAGTTCTGTATCTTGTCTTGAGATAAGCGTGTCGGAGCCTCTCTGCTAGCGACATGGCCTGGCGCGTTCTATTTTGCCACAGGTTCTTAGACCCTGCACCCTACCCTTGACAGTCACTTATGTGCGTTCCTCATGCCCGTTATTTCACGTCATGAATCTCAATACATCTGGGTGTAGGTTTAAGGCGACTGCTTGGTGCACTTTGGCAGAGTATCTGTTATGATTGGCGGAGTGTGAGGGTCGCCTACGGCAGGGCGCGTTACGAGCATTAATTAACTCGGTATGCCCCTATCAGAAGTAAGTGAGGAATGTAAACCGCCGTTAGCACTCGATCAAGACAAACGAGAAACATTCGACGAAAGAGGAAATCAATATTGTTTCCCATTTAGATGGATGCGAGGACTCTCCCACAACTTTGCTTGGATGACAGCGATGGGTGCAGTGCCAAACAGGGCGTCGCGATTCGATGTCTCACGAGGTGAATCAGCCTTAATTTATTACTGATTACCGCCGCTTGAAGGATGTTGGTGGGCATTGAGGAGAAGGTTTAGAAAGTTAGGAGGTTTCCTACACAACAGTTGTAGTGACAGTGAAGTTAAACTATTGCTAAACCGTTTCGCCAACATTTTTAGCATCGACAGTTTTAGTACTTTGTTTGAAGTATCTCATTCATCTTGGTCTCGAGGGGGTCATACAAGCCTTCATCACAGGGTGACGACCATCCGGTGTGTCGCTCTTTCACCCTCAGCGAGTAGATCCTGTTGTTACAGTCATGGATTTCACTGCATCAGTGAAAATACTGCATCAGTATCGGGGACTGGAATCTGATCGTTTTGCATCGACAGCCTTTCCTTTCCTTTTTACCTGAGTTAATTCGAACCCTAAGGATGGTAAATATATATATATATATATATATATATATATATATATATATATATATATATATATATATATATATATATATATATATATACCACAACCACTACATAACCACAACCGTGCACCCAAGAGGGCTTCCCTGTTGGCCCTGCTGAACGACAATTAGCGGAGCACCATGCAATAAATAAGTAGTGAAGACTTGGCCGTCGGGTGGAGCCAATAGGAGTGCAAGGGTCCTGACGCTCCGCCCCTCATTAGCCAGGCAGGGAGTCAATACCTACCGTGTTGCGGCGTCCGGGAACCATGTCGCATAAGGCCCTGAACGGTGGGGTGGTGAGAGATGACGAGGAGGAGGAGGAGGAGGAAGGGAAAAAAAAGACGTGCAGTAAGGGAATATTTAGTGGAGATTCATGAGAAAGAGAGAGAGAGAGAGAGAGAGAGAGAGAGAGAGAGAGAGAGAGAGAGAGAGAGAGAGAGAGAGAGAGAGAGAGAGAGAGAGAGAGAGAGAGAGAGAGAGAGAGAGAGAGAGAGAGAGAGAGAGAGAGAGAGAGGAAGAGTAGAGTGAATGTTTAGGAAGTTGGAATATAATTGGTACACAGGAGAATGTCAGCAGAAGAAAATGTCCTAGTGTGAAGACATTGAGAGAAGTAAAGATTGATTATATGCATATATGATAACAAAATAGAGAAATGTGACGGAAGGATAGGGGAAGGGAGGGACCAAGGCCTAGAGAGAGAAGGTCTGTCCTTTAGCCTTGGGTGGGACATGGTGATGGGAAGCATGACGGGATATGGTCTTGGGGAAGCGTGAGAAAGATGGACGTGGGGAAAAGTGGAAGCTATGATGATAGGGCCTGAGGAGGAGGAGGCAGGGTTTAAAGGATTGAAAAGGGAAAGTATCATCAGGATCGGAATAAGAAGGAAGAGAGGGTCGTGCATGGGGAGCAAGAGAAGATGTACAGAGAAATAATAGGCCATGCGAGTGTATAAGGAGGAGGAATAGGAAGAAATAGGGGAGGATGTAGTGATGTCAGGAGTGATTTAATGAATGGCATGATCTTGGGAAACAAAGCCGCATTTCATTATACAAATCTTTATTAAATCAAAACATAAATACTGTGATGCCATTTCTTCTATACACATTTTGTTTAGATTTTGGATTCGTTGTGATTTTCAGATATTTTTTGTCATACACTTCAGAGGCGGAGTGGGTGAGGGAGTAAAAGCTATTGATGGGAGAGGGAAATAATTTTTTTTCAATCACAAACGTTGTACTTACGAGGTGGTGAAACATCTTGTCACAGTGTTCTTAAAGGTCGTGGGAATCATGACACGAAGGGAGATAAACAAGATTCATTTCATGATTTATCCGAAAACTCAACGCAAACAACACAGCGGAGCGGTAAGGCGGAGCGTTGGAAATTCCGTGGGTTTAATTGTTGTGAAATGCCGGATAGTCACATCGGAAAGAGGAATGAATAAACAAGGGTACTGAATGTTAGGAGCTTGGAAGTGAAAAAAAACCCACCTGAACATTGCTAACGAATGTAGTGTTCCCATCACTCTGGCCCGTAACACCAATAGTCCTGTTGTAAACATTGATTGCTTTGAGGCGAAAGAAACTTTCTCCCTTACAGTAAAATGTTACAAGAGTGACATCAACGCGGTGCTCTGTGCGCTGCGTGGCACGTCAGGGCAGGCCAGCAAGGGCCTCGCCGGGCACCTTAGCGGGCCGGTGCGAGGCCGTGCGTGGCTGCCACACGGGCCCGGGGCAGGCGGTGTGCCGGCATTTGCTTCACAAGACATGCAAGATTCCTCTCAATGCTATTTATGGTTAAAACAAATGAGACACTTTACAAAGAAAGCATCGTCGCGCACTACATAAATATTCCAGAAACCACAGAAACGTCCATTACCCTGGCCATGAGTGACAGTCCCCAAGTGGTCACGAGCACGAGTGGAGGGAGGAACATGGCCGGCCAGCCTGGCTGTACCGCTCGCTTCACACCCTCCCAGTGTGTGTTCAGGTAGTGAAGAGTGACACCAATGCCTGTACAATATATTGTATAACAAAGCAGAATTACTCTAACGGACTAAGTTAACTTATTTGTGAAATTCATTCAACATGTGGAAACGTTTTTGGCCAGGGTAATACAGTAAGGAAACACGTTATAATAAAAATAGCCGACTAGTAATTATAGAGATAAACAAATTTACATTCAGTCACTTATCTACACGTCGCTCGTCGTGCTAAACACACCACGTGCGCCATCTGACAAACAGTCGCCCCAGGCCGGGCTGGGATACGTCCTGCTCATGTTTTAAAAGTTATTTATTGTTTAGTAGATACTACTAATATCAGAAATCGACTTCAAAAGCCCGGGGTTAATCTGAGTCTTCTAAAACAGGACTTAAAAGTCCGAACTCGTCACTGTGCAGAGTAGAGAAGAGAAAGATGAGGACTGCACCTCCCACCACCAGCTGCGGGAGCCAAATGAGATGTGACTCAACTTTTCGCTGAAGATTCAGTCCTGTGGCACGCCACTACGCGAATAAAGTTGAACTGGGATTCCCGTGGTCACCTCTGCTGAGGGGTAAGCAGCGCGGCAGAATACTTGGTCCTGCAGTCCTCGAGAGACCAGTTCTGCCTCTGTAGCTCCCTCGAATAAATAGTGACCTCAGTAAGGTAATAATCACAGTGTCAGTGGAATGAGGTGAGTAGTACGCTGGAGTATTAAGAGTGTTGAGACACCCTGGACACACTGCCTATCACTAGCACCTGAAAGACTTGGACGCCGGCTGGCTGTGCTATTGGTCCGCTCGACGGCTGCGAGCACCGCATCAGGTAGGTCCTGACGAGGAGGGCAGGTGGGAGACCATAGACCCGTGGTACCCACTGTTGAGCCCTGTGTCTCCGCAGCCTGCTTGCTCTATCCCACTTCTTCCCCCAGAAACACTCTGGGATGGGTAGAGGTGGGCGCCGCTGTAGGAGGGTTGCTGCTCCGCCGCATCCATTGGGTGGGCAGCGGACGTGAAGGCAGCGACGCCCTCGCGGCTGAGACTGGCAAGCAGGCTGCTGCGGCCGTCGGCGGAGGCGTGCCCCTAGGCCATCGCACCCACTATACTGTTCGATGACGTGAGTCCTAAGCTTGACGCGGAGGGGATTTGAATTTGTGAGGTGGAGGAGAGGCCGAGGCCGCCCATGCCATGCATGGGCGGCCCCGACATGAAGCCGCCCCCCATGGAGGAGCCGTGCATCTGGCCACCGTACATGTAGTGGGACATGGAGCCGAACCCAGAGCCGCCGGTGCCAAAGCCGCCGGTGCCAAAGCCGCCAAAGCCACCCTTGTCCACCTTCAGCATGTCCGGGAAACCCAGCATTCCCTTCTTCTTCTTTGACTTGGAGCTCAGCTTGCGGTTGCGGGTCTGAATGCCTTCCTTCTTCATGGACATCGGACGAGGTACCTGCAACACAAAAGTCATCAGTAATACAAGTGATGAGATGACAAACTCACAGTATTGCTATGTGTTCAGACACCCCACATTTTGTTTTCATTAACCCGTCCCCTCTCACCATCGCGGTCAGTTAGGTATAACCATGGCACGGCGCAGCTCAGGATCAGCATGGCGCCCTAAGAATAATTGCTTTAAGGCCTTCGAGTCACCTTAACTAACACACATACACATTCAAAAGGGGCAGCAGCTTTTGCTGCGGCAATGTCAGCATGTATACTCGTACATTCAAGATACTTACTAGAGTCTAGACTATGTTTGCTGAGGAGCCAAAACCCGTATTGCATCGATCTCTGCGCTGTCTATCAGCACCGCAGGGCCGGGAGCCGTAGAGACGTGTCTCCGGCCCTGAGGTTCCCTGCGTGGCTATAAACATAGAACATTCCACTCCGTGAGATGGAGTCAGAGGGATCGAGATTGCGGCCATACCGAACCATTACGTCGCTCATCCACCTTAAGTGAAACGCCTAATGCCTGTGCGGAAGCCCCCGGCCACGCTCATCTTCCTGATACATGATTGGTCGATGGATAACAGGTGGTGGGCTGCGATTGGAGGAGAGATTATAAAGGCGGGGGCCACGATAAAACCAGCGATTGTGGCTCTTCCTGGGAGGGGCGCACCGCCCCCTTTATGGCACGAGGGGATATTAATGGTGGGAAGGCGAGAGCTGGAGTTTCTTTATTGTCCTCTGTATATTTGAGATATAAATTTTTCGATTTTATTATACAATTATCCTCGGCATTATGTATGAGTGGTGAGGCCGTTCTGGACGTATTCTCGAGAGTACGATACTCATATGTCTGTCCAAGACTTTTGTTATAGTATACAGAGATGGGGAAAGTGAGGAGAACTTAAACACGGAACGTGAGTGGAAAAATCTAAACCACACACTCGCATTCATAGATTAGAGATTAGATTAGATTAAATATTTTATTGACCACACCAATACAAAGAAAATTCACATACTACATATCCTATGGTCCAACAAAAGAATACATAATTATGATGAATAACTAAATTATAAATCTTCATTCAACCTAAAGATTCACGCATATATCCGTAATATTTTGTATATAGCTGTACACACATCATCATCGGTCATTGTTCTTGAGAATAAATCATAGATACTTTTGATACAATAAACGTTGCGAACATCACTAGATAAGGGACACTCAGCCATGACGTGTTCTTCGGTCTGTATCTTGCCGCAGGGACACAGCCTCTCATCCACCGGGAGACGGCCGCGTCCCCTCCTATTCCACCTGCCTGCCTCTATAGCTAAAGAGTGAGCTGACACACGGAAGCCTGTACAATCTATTCTATGTAATTCGCTGATGTTATGCTTTTCAATATACAAAGATTGCACTGTTAAGTTGGGATTCAGCACATTTAAGTAAGTTATTCTTTTTGATGATGCAGAATGCATGATGTTATTTTTAAGTGTATCCATTGCTTCTGCACAGTCATCAATATTATTGTTTATAAGATCTGACACATAAGCCTTATTATTATATCTCGTGTCCAGTACGATTCGCAAAGCAAAGCCTAAAGGGTCATCATTCATCCTAGATCGCTCCGCGTGCATATTCGCAAAACAATTTCTTTTGTCTACTTTTAACAAGAGCTTGTATAGGTGGAGACCCTGACTCGATATAACAAAGATCATTGCAAGTCGTACCTCGGACTTCCAGCATCTGTTTAAGGGACCAGTTATATGTTTAACTATTAGTTTCAAATCTGCATTCAGCCACGACTCACATCTATACAAGACAGCAGATAATACCACATTATCAAACACTCTTCTTTACAATAAAGGTAAAAATAGGTAAAGATGGGAGCATACGCTAAGCTGCGCGTGGCATTCGGTGCTCATCTCCGTGGCATTAGCCCTTAGAGCCTGTGGTGGGTGAGGACCCGTTACCCCGGGACACAGGGCTAGTGTGACTCCCTGGTTACCACAGTTACCTTCCCGAGGTACCCCAGGTACCCATTTATTAACCCCGAAAGGAAGGAAGAACAGCTGGGTAGGCTGGTCACCGACTTGCCCTGGCCCAGGATCGAACCAGGGCCCGCAGATTCGTAGCCAGGCACGCTAGCCACGGAGGCGACAATGAAGGGGACTTAATTATTTTATGCAAAAAGGAAACAAAATTATTAAAGTGAGCCATCTTATCCTGAGCGTGAGCCCTGACCGCCATTATAAACACCATGTATACTATTCAGAGGTATACAGTCAATACCAACAAATACGTTGATATTGTCGTGTTACAGCTATAGCAGGCGACGCGACTTCCCTGCACAGCTCCAACTCTCGCCTCTGCCGTCACCATTACAAAGACCTTCCTCCAATCCATGCCGCACCCGACACCCACCATCGCTACTATATAGTGACATAGTATAGTCGATAGTGCTAACCCGAATAACTTGCTATACTTCGGCTGACACGTATACCGTAAAATTTCAAAGTTGAAATACGGGATACAATAAGTCCCTTAAGGAGAATGCTTTCATCCTATTCACTAATTTATGTTATACAGTCTTTAATTATTGTTTTATGCGAATGAATACTTAGTGGTAATACTTAAAAAGAAATGGTGGATGGAAGACAACGAGAAGAGAAGTAGAGGAAGATGAAAGATTACAAAGGAGTACCTATGTGTGTGTGTGCGTGCGTGTGTGTGTGTGTGTGTGTGTGTGTGTGTGTGTGTGTGTGTGTGTGTGTGTGTGTGTGTGTGTGTGTGTGTGTGTGTGTGTGTGAAGTCTGATCTTTATCTAATTCGCGTTTTACCTGCCATGAGAAGAAGAGATAATTTTGAGACATTAAGGCATTACTCATTGCTAAGGAGAGACAATTGTGTGGTGTAGTTGTGTGGGAGCGTGTGAAGCAAAGCAATCTGACAGGGCATATTTTTGCGTCTGCCTGCGTTTGCGAGTAGAACTAATGAGCTGTGTGCTTTGGCTTCATGAGTGTATATATACGTATATACACACACGTACGTGTGAGTAGTCAGAACAGCCTGTGTCTTACAAAGGAGTACCTATGTGTGTGTGTGTGTGTGTGTGTGTGTGTACATGTGTGTGTGTGTGTGTGTGTGTGTGTGTGTGTGTGTGTGTGTGTGTGTGTGTGTGTGTACATGTGTGTGTGTGTGTGTGTGTGTGTGTGTGTGTGTGTGTGTGTGTGTGTGTGTGTGTGTGTGTGTGTGTGTGTGTGTGTGTGTGTGTGTGTGTGTGCATGTCAGTCAGTAATCACTTCTAATATATATAATAACTTGCATTACTATTACTATTAAATTACAACTATTATCACACAAGTGTAACACGTATTATAACATAAGTTAATGTGGAAGTTATAATACGTGTTACACATGTGTGATAATAGTTGTAATTTAATAGCAATAGTAATGCAAGTTATTATATATGTTAGAAGTGATTACTGACTGACATGCATATGCAAGTGTGAAAACCAGTAAATGGTGATTTTTTTTCTAATCTATCTCCGTGTTCGACAAGGGCATAAACAGCTACCTGCCTTTCCTTTATTAGTTCTTTTACGCTTTAAAGTATTTGACTGCGTCTTTTACGTATATTGTTTGGCCGAACTTAGTGTTACATGGCGGCAGTAGCGGCGGCGAGCTGAAAACGTACCAAACACATGCATGGGAAACAGCTCAAGGCTTGGCACATATTTTCGTTATCGTGTATGTCAAGAAGCGGGAGGAAGGGAAGGAAAGAAGAGAGATGGAGAGAGAGGGAGGCAGGGAGAGGAGGAGGAGCATGAGGGAAGGAAGGAATAAGCATTGCCAGGAGGGTTGAATCTTCCGTATGTCCTTCAAGTAATGACCGGATTGTTATACTCACCGCAAGGTTCTCATCCTTGCAACACCGAGCAAGTACTATTCAGAAGAGAGAGAGAGAGAGAGAGAGAGAGAGAGAGAGAGAGAGAGAGAGAGAGAGAGAGAGAGAGAGAGAGAGAGAGAGAGAGAGGAGAGAGAGAGAGAGAGAGAGAGAGAGAGAGAGAGAGAGGAGAGAGAGAGAGAGAGAGAGAGAAGAGGAGAGAGAGAGAGGAGAAGAGAGAGAGAGAGAGAGAGAGAGAGAGAGAGAGAGAGAGAGAGAGAGAAGAGAGGAGAGAGAGAGAGAAGAGAGAGAGAGAGAGAGAGAGAGAGAGAGAGAGAGAGAGAGAGAGAGAGAGAGAGAGAGAGAGAGAGAGAGAGAGAGAGAGAGACTCAACATGTAAGCAGCTATCTCACTACAACGAAAGAAGGGATGGAGGAGGATTCCCTTAACCCCTTGAAACCCAGAACGTAATTTCCATTGTAATTTGGGTACCATTAGACGATTTTTAGTTAATATAAGCAATATTTTAGAGATATGACCTGTTTAGTATCCTTGTCTACTAATTAATTTGGTATATTCAGTCACTTTTCGTAATTTTATAGCTAACAACAGACAATTTTATATAGCAATATTTTCTATATAAAAGAAAGATCTGGGCTTGAAGGGCTTAAGAGAAAACAGTCTCTCCCTCCGTGTCACCACCTACAGAGGACTGAATTATCACTCGCCGGATATTTGGTGAATTAAGAGTGCGCGGCCGAGCTCGGGGACGGCTAACTGATCCTTGGGGTGTGCAATTATCCTCAGTGCTCCCTGTTATTACCACTGCCAGGACCTGTGTGTTACCGGAGTGTGCAGCTGTATGTGTGGGGTGGGGGGGAGGGTTAGGAAAGGAAGAGAACCATATGGGAGTCTATTTCTACAAGTGTTTCTTGATTTGGAGGTATGTGCGTTTGTGGTAGACAGTGTGTGTGTGTGTGTGTGTGTGTGTGTGTGTGTGTGTGTGTGTGTGTGTGTGTGGTGTGTGTGTTGGTAGGGGGGGGGGACACGCATAAGTATTCTCACGCACGTAGTTAGGTAAAGAATGGCCAAGTCTTGTGTATCTAAATGGGAAAAAACCCTCATTGGGGATAACAACATTAGAACACGTATAGGAAGTCCTCCCATGACTTAGAGTAATGTTAATTTGACCTGACCTGACCGGATGACACTTTACGACCACACTGCGCCCTTATCAAATTAATGAGTCAATCACAACTTTTTAAGACGCTTCAGAAACACACCCTGACAAGAGCCTTTCGTGAACACCTGGAAAGTTAGAATTCCAAACTGATAACAGTTTTATTTTCTATATATACTCAGTCTCTCTACATACATGCAATCTCTTTCTTAGTCCTACATTAAGCCTCCATCTCTCCCCTTGTCTCCTTCCAAGTATACCTTCACCCACACCTTCACCTTCCATCTCTTTCTCCTCGATATTTCCTACGTTCATTATCTTCCCGATTGATCAGCTGTTGCGGGAGAGCTTCTGTCACGGCATCTACAGCGTCTCCTTCACTAACATGGACAAGCTTGCTCATCCCCTTCAGGTCATTTCTCAAAGAGGCATCGACAGGCTTCTTAGGGTAAACATAAAAAAAATGTGTACGCTACCACACACTTAAGGGATCCGTGTTTCTTTTACCACTATAGAGGGCGTGGTTTTTCCGAAGGGGGCGTGGCTGTAGGCATATATAGAGGGTCTCAAGTTGTTGCCTGAAGGTGAATGGTAGGGGACTATTCTTATATTCTCTCTCTCTCTCTCTCTCTCTCTCTCTCTCTCTCTCTCTCTCTCTCTCTCTCTCTCTCTCTCTCTCTCTCTCTCTCTCTCTCTCTCTCTC
>JACEEZ010021207.1:0-10000 GCA_016584305.1 Chionoecetes opilio | reverse complement strand
TTTCTATTTACTCTCTTTCTTTTCTTTTTTCACGGTCAGTAGTAGCAAATATAGTTTTTCCTCCGTATCGTTCTGTCTTTTTTTATATTTTTCGGGTTGAGGAAGCGAGGATAATGGTAGGTCTTTTTCTCTCTCTCTTATATATTTTTTTTCACGGACAGTAGCAAATATAGTTTTTCCTCCGTATCGTTCTGTCTTTTTTATATTTTTCGGGTTGAGGTAGCGAGGATAGTGGTATAGGGGAGAATGGGAATCAGGCAAGTGTAACAGGGGACTCAGAAAGGTGTGTTGATTACGAAGGAAACATCATAGAGGCGCTAGATGGCATGGACTATAAAATGATAAATGTAATATAATGCCAATTTATTTATCAGCCCGAATGCCAATTTATTCATCAGTCAGCTAGCAATATTACCAACCCATATTTGTAAACATCGACTTTATAAATTTTCCAAACATTTATCCATTGATTATTACGTGTCTGTTTTTTTTAGGGTGGTCGTGGTTTTTTAAATGGTGGTCGTGGTATAATAACCAGTAGTAGTGTTAATGGTAGTAGTGGTTGTGGTGGAAGGACTGAAGGTGTTTGGTATAGTAGTGGTAATACCAGTAGTAGTGTTAATGGTCGTAGTGGTGGAGATGGTAGGGGTGAAGTTGGACGTGGTAGTAGTAGTAGTGGTAATACCAGTAGTAGTGTTAATGGTAGTAGTGGTGGAGATGGTAGGGGTGAAGTTGGACGTGGTAGTAGTAGTAGTGGTAATACCAGTAGTAGTGTTAATGGTAGTAGTGGTGGTGGTGGTAGGGGTGAAGTTGGACGTGGTAGTAGTAGTAGTGGTAATACCAGTAGTAGTGTTAATGGTAGTAGTGGTGGTGGTGGTAGGGGTGAAGTTGGACGTGGTAGTAGTAGTAGTGGTAATACCAGTAGTAGTTTAATGGTAGTAGTGGTGGTGGTGGTAGTGGGTGAAGTTGGACGTGGTAGTAGTAGTAGTGGTAATCCAGTAGTATGTTAATGGTAGTAGTGTGGAGATGGTAGGGGTGAAGTTGGACGTGGTAGTAGTAGTAGTGGTATACCAGTAGTAGTGTTAATGGTAGTAGTGGTGGTGGTGGTAGGGTGAAGTTTGGACGTGGTAGTAGTAGTAGTGGTATACCAGTAGTAGTGTTAATGGTATAGTGGTGGAGATGGTAGGGGTGAAGTTGGACGTGTAGTAGTAGTAGTGGTATACCAGTAGTAGTGTTATGGTAGTAGTGGTGGTGGTGGTAGGGGGGGGTNTTATTTCCCATCACGGTTGATCCCTCGAGGATCGTCATTTGTTCCACTTCTTTTCCATAAAGGGTTCCTCCCTCAGGCGTCAGATATTTTAATATTTATATATATATATATATAATATATAATATATATATTATATAATTATATATACTAATAATATATATATTATATATATATTATATATATATATATATATATATTATATATATATATATATATAATATACATATATAATATATAATAAGATATATATATATATTATATAATATATATATATATATATATATATATATAGATAAAATATATAATATATATATATATATATATATATATATATAGATATAAAATTATATATACATTATATATATATATTATATATTATATATATATATATATATAATCATATATATATATATATATATATATATATATATATTATATATATATATATATATTATATATATATATATATATATATATATATATATATATTAGATATATATATATATATATATATATATAATATATATATATATATATATATATTTTATAAAATATATCTATATATATATATATTTTATATATATATATATATATATATATATATATATATATTATAATATCTATATATATATATATATATATATATATATTATATATATATATATATATATATATATATGTATATACTATATATAATATATATATATATAATATATATATAATATATATATATATATATTAATTTACTATGTATATATATATTTTTATTTAATATATATAGATATAGATATAGATAGATAGAGAAATATTAATTTTATTCATTCATGTGTATATTTGAACAAAATTCCAATTTGTAATCCAGGGATAATATTCTTGTGAAAATTAAATATACATTGTATACATAATTAATTGTTGTTCATTTACAGTATTTTGAATTTGGGGCAGCCTGATGGTTGTATCAGGGCAACACATTGTGAATTGGATTGCTACTGCCAGTGCGAAATTTTGTCGACGCGCGAAATCCTATGACCCTCTATTTATCTCTCTTAGTTCACTGGTTTTATAGCTTATCTGCCTCACTGATACATGTTACAGGTGAAAGCGAGTCACTAGCTTTCAATTGAGAACACTTACTAGTAATAATAGTTAATCAAAAGCTTAAAATATCCGCGTCAAAAAGTTCAAACAGGAGTATGGTTCTTATCAGGTATAATTATTATCCTTTGTCTGGATACCAGTGCATCTGAATACTCTCATAAAATAATAAGTGTCTCAGAGTACCCTGTAACATGTTTCAGGGCAGCAGTAAAGCTGTAAAACATGCAAAGCAAAGAGAAAAAGTTAACCTTCTCGTAAGTTACCTAAGTATATTCTTTGATTTACATGTTATACAGTTTTACTGCTGGCCTGAAACATGTTACATGATACTGAGACAATTAATATTTTATGAGAGTTGTTAGATGCACTGGTATCCAGACAAAGGATAAAAATTATACCTGATACAACACCTGTTTGAACTTTTTGACATGGATATTTTAAGCTTTTGAGTAACTATGATTACTTGTAAGTGTTCTCATGGAATGCTAGTGACTCAATTTAACCTGTAACATGTATCAGGGCAGCAGTGAAACTGTACAACCAGTGAAATAAGAGAGATATATGGAGGGGTCTATAGGAGTTCGCGTGTCGACAACATTTCGCACAACAGCGACAGTAGGAACGGTAGAACGATTCAGTTGCTATGTTGGCCTGCTTGTGGCACGATTCAGTTGCTGTGTAGACCCGCTTGTGGCAGTATTTGGATGCTAAATCGGCCTGCTTGTGGCACGATTCAGTTGCTGTGTTGGCCCCCTTGTGGCACGATTTGGATGCTATGTTGGCCCGTTTGTGGCTCAGTAGTGGCAATAGTTTGGTTACGGATTGCCGACACAGATCTGACACAGGCCCGTAACGCAACCGACACAGGCCCGGGGTGCAAACATATACGCACAAGTTGTCGGTCTGCAGCCAGGCCGATAACTTCATTACGGTTTGTCGACTCAATGCCAATATGCCGTTCGTGATTTGCCGACACTAATTTGATGCCGGCCCGTCATGACCATGTTTGCTGGGCCGCTCTTCACTCACGTGTCCCAAATTTTCCCTGAAGAAGTCCAAGTGCGAATGCAAGTAACCTTTAGTGACATTCTGCAGCCAAGTTCTCTATAACATACAATAAAATTTTACACCAGCTCTTTGTAGTTCTCAGACTTGTTGCTTCCCAGGAACCCTTGTACCTTGAAGCCGAAATGCTTGCCATGCATTTTTTTCAACAGTTAACATTTTGCCTTCCAAATCTTTAGATGCCAACAACTGTCTAAGTTGTGGCCCAACGAAGATGCCACCTTTGACTTTGACCTCAGACAATTTTGGGAACATTAAACGGACATGTTTAAGGGCTTCACATTCTGGGCTTAATGCTTTGATAAACTGTTTCACAATCCCAAGCTTTATGTGAAGTGATGGCAGCTATATCTTATCTCTTTGAACAAGAGCATTGTTACGTACATTGTGTGTACCAGGAGTTGATTAACTTATGACCGGCCATTTTCTTCTGTGATAGTGTTGGTCATCTGCTCTACTATCCCATAGACAGAGAAAACAAGAATACTTTGTATAACCTCCTTATAGTCCAACCAGGAATGCTAGAATTTTGCATTCAGGAATGCTAGCTTTTCTGTTTTTTGTGTGGATTGATGCAAATTTTAACAACCCTTTATATGGTTTAAATATACATAGTTATTCTGTTTATTATATATAACATATATATATATATATTATATATATATATATATATATATATATATATATATATATATATATATATATATATATATAAATAAATGCTTTCATTGAATTCAATTTGAATATTGAAATGTTATGTTTAATACATAAATCCCCCAAAATAGCACAACAAATTTGAAAAAGTGTCATACTGCCTTTTATACACAAAATATTGACACTGTGGCAAAACCAATGTCATATTCGTAATCAGCATGTCTAGATTAGTAAAGAAACATACTAAACTCAACATAAACAAAATATTGTTGCACAGTATAATCAGGACCATGACGGCGCTGCGCATTGCATGGTTGGCGCATTCATGGTTCCATTATGGAATGTGTGAAGGGGGCTTCAATAGCTCCATGGTCCTGGTGTAGTGACCTTTCTGGGTCAACCCACGGCCGTAGGGCAGGGAGTGTGGCGTGCCAAGTTCTGTACAGTGCCCTAAATACGGTCACCACCAAAATCGAGCAATCAATTACAACCTGATGGAGTACAGCAGTTTGCTTTGCGTGACACACACACACACACACACACACACACACACACACACACACACACACACATCAAGATATTTAGAGGAATAATACGTAAAGGTTATTTTTTCTATGATAAATACCACATGTAATTCCATGATTAAAGTTCATACTAAGCTCACAATTATGAAGTAAATCCAAAAAGGTTTGTATAAAAAGTCAAGTGCTTATAACACCCGATCATCTAATTCAGCCCAAATTATTCCGCCACCATTCTAACTATCGCTTGTCAAGAAATCACTAGTTAACTACATGACCATATTGTGGTGAAGACAAACCACCGAATCGAAATTTAGCCTGCAGCATTTACGTCGTTAAGAAACATTAGCGATCATTACAGCAGCCACCAACTAGAGCAATGGTTGTGTTGAGAAGGATGTGGTAATCTCGTTGCCAGAATGAAGGTTTATAAATGAAACAATAATATTAAGTACAATATAGACAAATATACATAGCCACAGCCACTAACGAAAAGTCTTCTGTAGTACCTACCTAGAGGAGCACGACGCTCTGGCTCAGCATGGAGTAAGGTGACCTATGTACGTATATATTTACCAATTGTTCTTATGGCTCTCCTGTAAAACACACATTATTGTCAAAGGTGGGATAGTTCGGGCTATTGTATGACAAGTTGAAGTACTAGTTTAATGATATTGTAATCAGATAAGATAAATGAACAAGCTTTGTTTTTCCTCATTCTCATTGAGTTATCTCTACTGCACCCACAGGAGGGAATACCGGCAGTTCAGCGTGCATCATGTGGGTGGAATTGGTCTTATTCTGTGTCGTGGTGGCGCTGTTGCGCTACTACCTTCGCTACCCTCGGGGCATGCCACCAGGTACGTGCCATCGCAGACAGCAAGATACCCTGCGAATGTTTGTCAAGGTCAGGCAGTGAGTTTAAGTGGGAGTAAGCAACCACTCGCCAATGTTGGGAGACATGCAATTTTGCGTTGAAGGATATGGCTTTGAGAAGATGTACTATCAGGATTATATACTGTTGCTAAGGTCAGTATGGAAAATGATCTTGCCTCAAGTGAACCTTCAGGGTCTACTATCCGAGCCCTGGAGGTCATACTGCCCAGAGCAGTGGTTCTTAACCTTATTAGTTTCTCGTACCCTTTGAGATCTCATAAATTTGTCTCGTATCCCCGTCAGAAAAAAGAATAATTAAGGAACCTTTTATATTCACTTACTACAATCTATAATAATATAAGCGAAAGTGTGTCTGTGTGTGTGTGTGTGTGTGTGTGTGTGTGTCCGCTCCAGGTGCCGCCCCCTGTGGCGGAATCCCCTCATATGGCACAGTTTTGGAACCGGCTCGAGCAGGGGAAGGTTTTAAGCCCATTTATGAGATGATCCGATCACTTTTTCTCTTCTTTTTTTAGCAGCCTATTAGCGAGAATTGTGAAAAAAATGTGGGTGCGAGAATTGAGGAAACCTTGATGTAGGGTGATGGGTAATCTCTATCTATAATAATATAAGAAAGTGTGTCTGTGTGTGTGTGTGTGTGTGTGTGTGTGTGTGTGTGTGTGTGTGTGTGGTGTGTGTGTCCGCTCCAGGGCCGCCCCCTGTGGCGGAATCCCCTCATATGGCACAGGTTTTGGAAACCGGCTCGAGCAGGGGAAGGTTTTTAAGCCCATGTATGAGATGATCCGATCATTTTTTTTTTTTTTTTTAGCAGCCTATTAGCGAAATTGGAAAAAAAAAGGTTTCGAGATTGTGAAAAAGGGACCTTGAGTAGGGTGGGAAATGAGTAGGTGATGGTAATCTCGTGATAATAATAGGAGGTGTGGTCGTGTGTGAGGTGTGGTGTGGGTGTGTGTGTGTGTGTGTGGTGGTGTGGGGGATGGGTGCCGCCCTGTGGCGGAATGGCTCTCATTGCAGGTTTTGGAATGGGATAATGGGGAAGGTTAAGCCCATTGTGTGAGATGGGTCCGGATAATTTGTTTATGGGTTGTAGAGGGTAATGCGGAATGTGAAAAAAGTGGGTGGGAATAAGGTAAACCATAATTTTGATGGGTAATGGTGAGGAATTAGTGGGAATGGGTACTGGGAGTTGGGGTATGGGCGAAGGCCAAAACAGGGTGGTGGGGGAAGGGCGACTGCCTAGATGGGAGCTGCCAAAAAGTCCGGGGGGTGTTGCGGCTAGTATCAAATAAATGAATGGGTAGGGACGTTGGTGGGTTACATAATTAATGGGTAGGTGATGGATATAAATATTATGAAGGGTCGGGGTGATGTGAAATAATGGCCTTAATTATTACATTCTACCTGATTTCCAGGAAAGCTGAAAGGGCTACCCCTGGGTTGGTTTTAGGACCCCAGGCCACAAAACACAGGTGTGGCCGAAGGCCCACCAATAGCCCCGCAGGAACAAAAAGTAACCAAAAGGCGACTTCGGCTAGTACTACAAAAACCCACAATGTTACATTCAGTGATTTTTGGTTGCTCTAATCAATTATGAGTGAAAAATTTAAATTAGAAATAAATATATAATAAAGCTCCCTTAAAAATAGCCCTTTAAAATTATTGGTCAGATTTTTCCGACCCCCAAGTGTAAGGTTCGTACCCCCTGGGGTACAGGTACCCCCGGTTAAAAAAAAATGGCCTATAGGGCTGAGTTGTTTTTTAAAAAAAAAAAAAAAAAAAAAAAAAAATCGACTGTTCCCCCCGTTTTTTTTTGCCTTTTGTCATTGATAGAATACATACATATGATACAAATATACATAACATAAAAAATACATTAACATATAACAACAAACAAACATAACAACAAAGACAAACATATACATACATACATATACATAAAATACATAACATACAAAGTACATAACATTACAACAATACATAACAATAAAAACATACATATACATAACAATACAAATATAGTACATATACATTCCCTACAAACATATACATATTTACATAAATACATTAGTACATATACATATACATACATTACAAAACATATACATAACATATACCCAAATAGTACATATACATAACATACAATAAATACATATACTTACTTAATAATATACATATACAATACAAAACAACTTACATATAATAACATATACATAAAACATTCAATAATATACATATACATAAAAAAATTTTTTTTTTTTTTTTTCTTAATATTTTTTTTTTTTTTTTTTTAATTTTTCTTTTTTTTTTTTTTTCTTACATAAAAATACAGATAATAACTATACATATAATTACAAAATATACATACATAACATTAAATACATAACATAAATTTTCATATACATATAAATTACATATCATAACATACTATACATAACTATCCATAACATATACATTTAAAAACAATACATAACATATACAATTTCAATACATAACAAAAACATTTTTAAAATTTTAACATATTACAATACATTACATATTTCATATACATAACTAAATATACATATACATTACAAAACATATACTAAACATATACTACCAATACAATTTCATATAAATACATATACATATAAAAACATATACTAACATAAAATTTCATACATAACATAAAATACATTACAATCCATACATATACATATAATATTTTCATTCCATAACCTACATTTTTACATATACATATACATATACATACATATACATTACATATTACATATACATATAATAACATATACAAAAAAATATACAATACATTAATATACATACATAACATATACATTACATATTTCATACATTACATTAATATAAACATACATATACATAAAATATAAAAAATTTACATAAAAATATACATATACAAATTTCATAAAATATACATATTTTTCATATAATACATATACATTACAAAAAAATACATATACATAACATATACATATACATATACATATACTTATAATATACAAAAAACATTTTAAAATATACCATTAACATATACCCTTATACATATACATAAAAAAATATACATACATATACTATACATTCAATACATATACATAATAAACCCAAAACATAACAAAATATACATAACAACATATACATATAATATACATATACATACATTATTTGGGATATACAAATAAGTAAAAAATAACAAGAATAATTGGGGTTTAAGATAATATACTGCTAACTCAAAAAATGTATTTTCAAAATTATATTTTTAGTACTGTAGTAATTTGCTAGAATAATAATAATGATAATAAAAAATTTAAATTTGGGCAAAAAAAAAGATAATAATGATGGGAAAGATAGACTGTAGTAGTGCAATAGTAATATAATTTTAATTGCCAGGAATCCCCGTGTGAGTTGTAACGCTTCACGTACTTGCTGAGCTTCTTTTAGGGCTCCTGTGATCCCTTCCTGGGCACCAAGCTGGGTCTCCTCCAGAAACAAGAGAAGCAGGAACAAAAACGGAAAATTTTTAAGTAAGGAAATTAAAACTTGCATTTAACAAATATGTTCTGAAACATCAAACACACACAACACACACCCAACCACACACACACAACACACACACACAACACACACACACACACCCACCCCACACAGAAAAACAAAACCCCAAAAACACACACCACACAACCACACACACAACACCACTTCACTTCGTGACACCGCCCCCGATGGGCATGTGATAGCGTGACCCCTGCCATTCAGTAGTAGCCGGTTTGAATCCTCATGCTCCCGGGGATTTTTTTAGACAATGCATGCCTATTTGCTGTTGATCTTATGCGGACAATATGTTTGGGATTGGGTCGGTTTTTTTGCAACTACAAGTGACAAGGAAGC
Organism: Chionoecetes opilio; assembly: GCA_016584305.1. NCBI lineage: Eukaryota > Metazoa > Arthropoda > Malacostraca > Decapoda > Majidae > Chionoecetes > Chionoecetes opilio. Next base: position 598 of record JACEEZ010021207.1, on the reverse strand, counting down.
CTTTGCCAGGCCGGGCATAAAAGACCGCCCAGGGGGGGAAAGCAGATTAAACCGTGGCGTTGGCAGGTCGTGCTGATTCTGAAGCAGGGGAATGTGTTTTTTTAATTAATTTGTCATATATGGAAAAAGTAAAAAGATAAAATCAAACTTAATAAATAAGCGAAAAATGTCTGCTGTTTGTCTGTCTGTCTGTCTGCCCCGATAGGGGCCGCCCCTGTGGGGGAATCCATTATATTGCCCCCTTTTTGGAACCAGGTTTTACCAGGGGAAGGTTTTAAGCCCACTTTTAGTGATCCGATCACTTTTTTTTTCTCTTTTTTTTTTTTAGCAGCCTATAGGAGAATTAAAAAAAAATGGGTTTTCGAGAATTTGAGAGAAAGCAATCCGAAAGCCAGTGGGCGTGGGAGTTTTAATACAATTTGGTGAAAAGTTTCAACTGAAAGAAAAATAGGGCTTTTCCCCTGCACTTAAAACACAAAAATATAATTTTTTTGAACGATTTTCTTCTATATGTAATTGATAGAAGCCTGAGTCGTAAAAAATGCATTTAACCCAAAAAACCAAAAATAGGGTTTTGTTTTGAGGAGGCAGGGTAAAG
>JACEEZ010021206.1:225000-228772 GCA_016584305.1 Chionoecetes opilio | reverse complement strand
AAAATTTGTAATGCTTCCTAATGTTAATTTAATGTTACGAAAAAACTCTTCGCGCGGAGATTACTGAAAGGGATGAACTTAAGGTAGAAGGGGATATGCTGCCACCAGCTCAGGCGAGTAGTTCTATGGTTTTACTCCTGAGCACATTTTAATATATGGAGAATTATGGGTAGTCGGGGGTGGATATTTATATTACACGAGTGAGGCTGAAAACTCTTTTGGAAGTGTGGGAAGTATTGTCCTAACACAGAATAATCACCTGGGGTTTTACAAAATAACAAAAGAACAATTTTTAAATATCATCCTATTTATTCATCATGAAGTATTATGTCTCTTTTTTGAGATTTTAGACACATGTATAAGCTCTAGTCCGGCCCCAGGAAAGCTCTCCAACCCGACAAGGAAAGCTCTCAAACCCCGGCACAGGAAAGCTCTTAATCCGACACAGGAAAGCTCTCCAATCCGACACAGGAAAGCTCTCCAATCCGCCCACAGGAAAGCTCTCCAATCCGACACAGGAAAGCTCTCCAATCCGACACAGGAAAGCTCTCCAATCCGACACAGGAAAGCTCTTCCAATCCGACACGGGAAAGCTCTCCAACCCGACACAGAAAGCCTTTAGAGCAAAACCCTCCCTCACTGAACCTATTCTTAAAATTTTCATCTACGTATACAACATGCCGCTGAACATTTGGGTAGGCATACATGGAGAATATAAGGGGGGGGGGGAATGGTAAGAGTAATAATGTTGTTCGCGTTCACTAAAACCATGTGACGTGGTTTCCGCCAGACTGAGACATCCGTCGGAAACCTTGAAAGGAGTGGGGGGGAACGACTCATTTAATAACACTTATAAGGACAGGCCAGGCCTCCTATGCGTTAATGAAACTAACCAACTCTACCTATTATGGATATATAGATAGATATATTATAACAAGGAAGGGGGGGGGGAATAGGAGCGAGGTACCGCATGTCTTACCTTAAAAGGAGTGGGGAGACGACTAAACTCCTCGCGGTGACCAAGGCGAGGTTGGGATGAGTAGCGGGAAAAAAGGAATGTTCGGATCCTTACGAAGGCTTCCACTGAAGGAGTTATAAGACCTCGAAGACTCTAATTAGCTAACAAAAACAAGTAAGCATATGAAAGGCTGCCTATAATGCAGTTCTTTTACTTTGATATAGAAGAATTTAATATATTTACTTAATATCCCGGGAAAGATGTTCTCCCTTTTTGTTCAGCCTACGAACATGTGTTTCAGAGCAAGAGGTATGGGAGTCGGAATAGAAATTTGGTAGACTTTCAATTTTAGCGAATAACTCGACTAAACCCCCCCATTATGAACGTTTATCTGTCACTATTGTGTCTATTTTGAAGGACATTAAGGAAACTAAGAGTGTTCCTTGATCTGACAGGAGGTGAGGAGAGGAGGAAAGTTTGTGAATCTACTAGTTACCCATGATCGCCCAAATAAATGTCCCACGCCCTTTTGACTCGTATCCGGAGTGTATGGGGAGGGAGGGGGGGGAAGGGGGAAGATAGAAGTGGGAGAATAGAAGAAAAAAGATAGAAAGATAAATATAGGCGAACAAAGTTTGATTGACCTTAGTATAATAAGGATAACCTGTTCCCCAAAATACTGGGTCTAGGTGGAACTTGCCCCAGAACAGCATATGGAGATTGAAACCTTTTATCCTTCTTACAGACATAAACCCGGGAATTGTATGATAGGAATTCCCATCCTATCTCTTCCGAATACCGGGCATTACAATTATTTATGGACGCCTGGTTACAGAGTTGCCAGATTTGGGGATTTGTCCCTATATTTGGGGATTTTCGGGGCCACTGATGGGGACATGGGGACATTCCCTCTCGATTTGGGAACTTTGAGGCTTCTGAAAAAATATGTATTTTATCGCTTAAAATAATATTATTAATAGAAGGTTAAAAGAAAAAAATGAGGTTAAACGACGGCAAGGGAAAAAGTAATTTGAGCTTCATTAATCCCAAAGAAGTAAGTCAAGAAATTTGGTCTCCATTGGCCATTGGCTAGTGTATTTCCTGGAATTGTAGGTCCTGACAAAAATAAATCACCTAGACAAAGAATGGAGAGTACTAAGAAACACCGATCCTGCTGATGCAGAAATCAATGCTGTTGAAGGCTTCTGGGAGACAGTTAGAGAAAAAAGAGTGGTGGGTGAAACCCCCATGTTTCCAAATTTGTCAAGTCTTGTTTCTGGGCTATTGCGTCTTCCTCTTTTTAGTGCCACAGCAGAAAGGATATTTTCATCTGTAAACAATTAAAAACAAAACTAAGAAACAAACTCTCAACCAGAGAACTATAGTTGGACTTCTGCCCCTTCAAAGCGGTATTTGAAAGGCCGGGAATGTTTCAATTTGCTGTAAATGATAAACTAGTCAACATGATGACTTCAGATATATACAAATTACCATGAACATGATGATTCAGTAGTGATGATAATATTAGTATGACATGTAAGTTAGTATTTAAGTATAAGTGAATGATAGTTATTTAGTTAGCTTATTACTATTCGATTCTTTCTAAGGCTTAGTTATAGTATGTCCAGAATATTAGATTGGAGTATTTAAGTTTCCGCGAAGAAGCTCAGCAGCCATTTAATCATTTTCATTTATTATCCGAGTATCATATTTTCTAAGCAATGTAAGCGATATGCTCATCATCCCCATCAGCCTAAAGATAGAATGATTTTATCAAATGCTATTTTATTAAATGCTCATGAGGATAGCTATCCTTATTAACTGCCATTTTTGTTTATTAGCCAGTCCTAGTGATGATTATAATAAAAATAGCTGAAATATCGTACGTTCATCGTGTAATGTTAATATATTATGTAAAACAAAGTATGAATTAATATTCATTAAATCAACATTAAATACAACATTAGCAATTCTTAATTTACATTTGGAAGTAGCTATGTAGCATATATTTCAGCATTTTTATAACAAAATATGAAAATATATGAAAATGCGCGGAATTTTCTGGCGGATTTCCCCAAGAAAATATAGGGATCATTTAGACAGGCTGTTGGCAAACCTGCCTGTATATACCAGCAGATCCAGCACTCCCGTGAACTCACCGCCTAACGGAGCCAATCCTGGGGCCCGATCCAGCCCAAAAAACATACGCCGGTAGCTATGTCAGTGTAAGTCATGAGATAACTCCTCACTTCGAAAACTTACTTGAATCAGGAGCACATCAGCGCCAAATCGATGACGCACAACGCCAGAATTTCACCCCCGGTGCAAGTCTGCGGCCAACCTCCCTGAGCTGGATCCAGCAAGCGTACGTACTCCATATTTCAGCTGACGTCACAGGGCCCAATATTATGGCGATAGATGGTACACCACCTCGATGAGGAGGGACCTGCTAGCACAGAAGGTGCTATCTCCATATATATAAATAAATGTCATTGTAGTATGCCTAATAGACGTTAACAAGCCGAGGTAAGGATTCGAAATATAGAGCATATTGCGTCAGTCGGCCGCGGCGCTGTGTTACAAATGGTTAGCGAGATACAAGCCTTGGTGGGAGGCCGCCCTCGGCCCGTGTAGGCGAACTGCCCTTCGGTGTATTTGTGTATTAGTTCGTTATTGGCAGCCACCAGTTTTTTAGACCACTAGCGCCGAGTCCTGTGAGCAGAATTGTTATGGAACGAAGGCGAGCCTGGCATCCGCGGCTAGATTAATGTTGTTTCACTAAATCGTAATTGGGACGTTTTTGAGAATGAAACT
>JACEEZ010021206.1:182500-210000 GCA_016584305.1 Chionoecetes opilio | reverse complement strand
CCTCCCAAAGCAACAACAGTTAAAATTAGTACATGATGCTGTAGCGTCATAATAGTATGTAAGGTTGCAACCAAGAACAACGCAAAAATTTAAAAGAGACCTAGCTGGTTCTTCTCACTCTTTAACTCCTTGGAGAACATCCTCAGCTAGCAGTCTGTGGTTTTTTTATCCATGTCATGATAGCAGGCAATACCAAGGCATACATTTCCCCCCTCAGCCCCCCAGCCCCCCCCCCTCCCCTCCCTTCCCCTCCCCTCCCCTCCCCTCCCCTCCCCTCCCCTCCCTAACCCAGCCTCCGTCCACTGACTCGCCTCCGTCCAGACTCCACTGACTCGCCTCCGTCCAGACTCCACTGACTCGCCTCCGTCCAGACTCCACTGACTCGCCTCCGTCCAGACTCCACTGACTCGCCTCCGTCCAGACTCCACTGACTCGCCTCCGTCCAGACTCCACTGACTCGCCTCCGTCCAGACTCCACTGACTCGCCTCCGTCCAGACTCCACTGACTCGCCTCCGTCCAGACTCCACTGACTCGCCTCCGTCCAGACTCCACTGACTCGCCTCCTCTCCCTCCTTCCCGCAGTCCTCGTGTAGCCGCAGCAAGTCCAAAAACCTGTGTTGCTTCTGCTGCCAGACGGGGCCCATCACCCTGGCGGCGAGGATCTCCCGCAAAGGCTACGTGCCCGGCGAGAAGATCTACGTCTCGGCAGAGGTGGACAACATCTCCTCCAGGAACACTCGCAGGACCAGGCTACTCCTCCTGCAGGTGACTGATGGGACATTGGGTGTTGACATAGTGTTATTACTTACACTACTTATTGATGACTTACTTATTCTTACTTTCGGTGATTGACGGGACATTACATACTGTTGACATAGTTATGCTTGTCCCCTTCAAGCCCAGATCTTTCCTTGGCTATGTAAAATCGTCTTTTGTTAGCCATAAAATTACGAAAAGTAACTGAATATACCAAATGAGGTAGTGGACAAGGATACTAAACAGGTCATAGCTATAAAATATTGCTTAGATTCATTAAAAATCGTCTAATGGTACCCAAATTACAATGGAAATGACGTTCTGGGTCTCAAGGGGTTAATCGACAGTCAGTGGAGAAGTGACAGCCGACCAACAATATATTCTCTTACTGTCTTCTTTATAGAGACTGGCCATGTGACTCCTGCAGGTGATGGACGAGACATTATGTAGTGACGTGTTAGTTTTAGTTCTTGTTTTAATTGGCAGTCAATGGAGAAGTGACAGCTGACCAATCATAAGCACCATTATTATCGCTATCGTGGTAGTATTTGTTAAGGGTTAGTATTTATTAGTGGTAGTGTTAGTCAGTGCCCAAGTTTAGCATACAGTGCGTGAAGGGTGTGGCAGGGACAGTGGCAGGGACATAGCCTTGGTGTTTAGGGAACTTTTCTCTAGTTTCTTGTCCTACACACGCATTACAGCACCCGCATTATGCCCATTCTTCATTGTTCGTCACCATTGAAAGGTGGATGTAGGTAGTGTTAAGTCACAGGAACTACCTCGTGTAGGTCTCGCGGCATCTTGTAGCTTCCTTATGTTCTTATGTTCTTGTGTTCTTATGTTCTTATTTTCTTGTGTTCTTATGTTCTTATGTTCTTATGACTGAGTGTGTGGTTATGTTCTTATGTTCTTATGTTCTTATGTTCTTATGACTGAGTGTGTGGCTATGGTGTTATGTTCTTATGTTCTTATGCTTGAGTGTGTGTGTTTCAGGTGATCACGTACATCATGCCCAATGGTGTGAAGCAGGTGGTGGAGGAGCGTGTGGTGAAGGAGGTGGTGCGCGGCATGACGCCCCCCGGGGAGTCTGACATGTGGGAGGGCGTGGCGCTCACTGTGCCGCCGCTCGTGCCCGCCAACGTGCACCTCACCTGTCGCCTCCTGCGCGTCCAGTACCGCATCGATGTGAGTCCCACGGCGCCAGTAGTTAGTGTTGTGAGAAGCTGTATATAAGATCTGGCATGGCTAGTAAGAGAGAGGGAATGTCAATAGAGGCTAGAGTGATGCAGTACGTGAGTGACAGCATGTAAGAGTGAAAAGACTGAAAGATGTTACCGACAATAACAATATAGTCGTCACTGCACTAATTTCGCCAGGTGAATTTTAGCGGCAAATATTATGAATTTTAGCATCACTACAGACTTGTATGTGCCACTAAAGACAGGTACGTAATATATACTACTATTCATGCCTCTTCAGTGGTACATACAAATCTGTAGTGATGCTAAAATTTGTAATATATGGCACCTGGCGACATTAGTGCAGTGGCGACTATAGTGTAATTGACGGTAGAAAGAGTTACATGGACAGGTGCAAATGGACACTTCTTTTTAGGAAGTATCAAGATTTGCATCAGTGTGTCTTAGACCAACACACACACACACACACACACACACACACACACACACACACACACACACACCACCACCACCCACCCACCCACACGCACGCACGCACGCACGCACGCACGCACGCACGCACGCACGCACGCACGCACGCACGCACGCACGCACGCACGCACGCACGCACACACACACACACACACCCACCCACCCACCCACCCACCCACCCACCCACCCACCCACCCACCCACCCACCCACCCACCCACCCACCCACCCACCCACCCACCCACCCACCCACCCACCCACCCACCCACCCACCCACCCACCCACCCACCCACCCACCACCACCCACCCACCCACCCACCCACCCACCACACACACACCACACACACACACACACACACACACACACACCCGTCCCTGACTCCCTGCGTGTCCCTGGGTACAGATGGTGTTGGAGCCGCCGCTGCCGTCCACAGACCTGCGCCTCAGCCTGCCGCTGGTCATCGGCTCGGTGCCCCTGCGCAGCCGTTTCCAAACATTCTTGCCGCCCGGCGAGACTAAGCGATCCTCAGGCCTGCCGGGCATCAAGTACGCCAGCTTCCGTGAGTACTGACCTGGTTGACCTTGTTTTGTCCTCCCTGCCGTGTACTTCTTATTAATTCCTGTAGACAGTTATGTAGCACCATAGACCACTGTATACCTGGACTGCGCACGGAATATCGGCCTGTTGCACATGGGCCTGAAGTCGGAGGGCCGCTCGGATTCATATACGTATATATATATACGCATCATATAGACTGGTTTATCAGTATATATGATATACTGTAATCTTCGTAAATGTTTGTTCTATAATATTATCAAATAAAAAACAGTAAAACACGCTAAAGAAATGCCATTACGAGACTGAAGAAATATGCATGAACTTAATATTCACTTCAACTCTTCGCCATTTAAAACTTTGCGAGTCAATTTTTATCATGAAGGGTATCAATAGAAGCGCAATTTTATTAGCTTTCCATTGCTATATTTCGTTATCTGATAAATGAATTAGAACCATGCATAAATTAGCGTTAACTAAATAAATAAAATCATCAATCGGGTAATTTTCCCGATTGATGAGGTTATTTATTTAGTTAACGCTAATTTATACATGGTACTAATTCATTTATCAGAAAACGAAATATATAAGTAAATAAATAACATCATCAATCGGGAAAATTACCCGATTGATGATTTTATTTATTTATTTAACACTAATTTATTCATGGTTCTAATTAATTTATCAGATAACGAAATATAGCAATGGAAAGCTAATAAAATAGCGCTTCTATTGATACCCTTCATGACAAAAGTTGACTCGCAAAGTTTTAAAGGGCGAAGAGTTGAAGTGAATATTAAGTTCATGCATATTTCTTCATAGTCTCGTAATGGCATTTCTTTAGCGTGTTTTACTGTTTTTTATTTGATAATATTATAGAACAAACATTTACGAAGATTAAAGTATATCATATATACTGATAAACCAGTCTATATGATAGTCCATAGACCACTATATCTCTTTGTCGGGCGCCCCGCAGGCCCCTATGCAGCCCCGCAATTCAAAACATTGTCGCGTGAACAGTCCAGGTATACAGTGGTCTATGGTAGCACTAAAACTCATTAATCCTATAGTCAGTTATATACACTAGTACTAAACAAGTCTTATTACTCTTCTTAGTGCATGACCTCTTTCATCAGTACACTCTCGACCTTTCAATTAGCCGTAATGATGGTAGTATTTCCTGCACCACTTGGGTATTTAGACAGCTCTCCCCTCCTCCTCTCATAGACTTCTCTCCTCTAACACCCCACTGTGCCCTCTGTATGAACTAACAGCCCTCTGTATGAACTAACAGCCCTTTGTATGAACTAACAGCCCTTTGTATGAACTAACAGCCCTCTGTATGAACTAACAGCCCTCTGTATGAACTAACAGCCCTTTGTATGAACTAACAGCCCTTTGTATGAACTAACAGCCCTCTGTATGAACTAACAGCCCTCTGTATGAGCTAACAGCCCTTTGTATGAACTAACAGCCCTTTGTATGAACTAACAGCCCTTTGTATGAACTAACAGCCCTTTGTATGAACTAACAGCCCTCTGTATGAACTAACAGCCTTTTGTATGAACTAACAGCCCTTTGTATGAACTAACAGCCCTCTGTATGAACTAACAGCCTTTTGTATGAACTAACAGCCCTTTGTATGAACTAACAGCCCTTTGTATGAACTAACAGCCCTTTGTATGAACTAACAGCCTTTTGTATGAACTAACAGCCCTTTGTATGAACTAACAGCCTTTTGTATGAACTAACAGCCTTTTGTATGAACTAACAGCCCTTTGTATGAACTAACAGCCTTTTGTATGAACTAACAGCCCTTTGTATGAACTAACAGCCCTCTGTATGAACTAACAGCCTTTTGTATGAACTAACAGCCCTTTGTATGAACTAACAGCCTTTTGTATGAACTAACAGCCCTCTGTATGAACTAACAGCCTTTTGTATGAACTAACAGCCCTTTGTATGAACTAACAGCCCTCTGTATGAACTAACAGCCCTTTGTATGAACTAACAGCCCTTTGTATGAACTAACAGCCCTTTGTATGAACTAACAGCCCTCTGTATGAACTAACAGCCCTTTGTATGAACTAACAGCCCTCTGTATGAACTAACAGCCCTTTGTATGAACTAACAGCCCTTTGTATGAACTAACAGCCCTTTGTATGAACTAACAGCCCTTTCTTTCCACACTTTTCCATGGTAGTACATACAGTATTTCCTGCACCACTTGGGTATATATAGACAGCCTCACCTCTAACAGTCCTTTAACCAACTAACACCCCTCTCTTTAGTAGTAATAGTAATAGTAATGTAGTAGAGTATAGTAATGATTGGTAGCAGTATTTCCTGTACCACTTGGGTATATATAGACAGCCTCACCTCTAACAGTCCTTTAACCAACTAACACCCCTCTCTTTAGTAGTAATAGTAATAGTAATGTAGTAGAGTATAGTAATGATTGGTAGCAGTATTTCCTGCACCACTTGGGTATATATAGAAGATCTCTCCTTTTGAACACCCTAACATCCCTTTTGACATCCCTCTCTTTCCATGCTGGTCTTAGCTTTCTACTGGTTTGGTGAGTGTTTCTTTGGCCCCAAGACACTCGAGGCCCTGTATGAGCAGATCACGGGCATGGTGGAGGACTACGGCCCACAGTACAGCCCTGCCACACCCTTCGCCCCGCGCTACATATGCTACACCACCGGCAACAATGTGGGCGACGGTGTGCGATGACCCGAGGGAAAGGGAGGGATGGTAGGGACACAGCGGAAGGATGCCTGGAGGGGTCAGGGGAAGGCTCAGAAGGAAGACAGTGAGTGAAGGGTTTTGAAGTCTCGTAAGCAAGACAATGAGTAAAGGAAAATCAGTAATGCAAATGAAGAAAATGAGTGTGCTTACTTGTGCTAAAGGATTATGACTGTCAGATGCGCCAAGTATTTGATCAAGAAATCTTATTCTCGTATTTATTGATGTAAGAGTAACGCTTTGATCAGATAGACAAAGTTACGGCAGACATTTATATAGGAACAGCTGTCACGGAAGGTCTCAGAAGGAAGGAAATGAGTGAAGGTTTTGTGATGACCTATGCAAGAAATGCCAAGAAATTGATAGTTCTCGTACTTATTCGTGTAAGAGTAACGCCTTGGTCAGATAGACAAAGTTACGGCAGACATTTGTGAAGAAAAAAATTTACATGTGTATCATTGACAATCTAACCTCGTAAGACATTATGGGAAAGTCTGACGTTAAACCGAAACCTATGTAGCTGTGTGACCTTCAGGGTGTGACAAACAGGCTTTAGAAAGTGTTCAAGAAATTGTTACGTCTCCGTGAATGAGAAAAACAGAGAAGGAGGTGATGATGACGCTAGAAGGAAGAAAGCGCTCATTGTAAGTGCTTATGGACCGAGGAGTTCCGTGTCTTGGGTGTGGATGATGTTTGGTGTGGGACATATACGTAGCATCCCATAGATCTGTGTCAGTGCATTCATCACTTTGGCATTGTTAATGATACAGTAGAAGCTCGATTTAACGAAACGCGATTTAGCGGATAAATTCAAATTTCAGTATTCCATTTTTCAATGCTGATATACAGTAGTGGAAGATTCCTCTAAATGTAGCAAGATTTGGTGCGGTTCCGCTAATGGCCGCGGACCCCTGGTTTAGGGAGGTTTGGAGGGCCATGCAGACCATGGCAGAAACAGGAATTACTCTAATTGCTTTCGATTTTAAAGTAATCGTCCAGACCATTTCATCATTCCTGATTTAATGCAATCAAATCATAGCCATTAACGAGTATATCAACAATACGTCGTCACTTTTTGTATCCAGTCAGCCGTTTTTAAATAATCCGCAATCAAAATCTGCAAATTCCCCGAGTTCTCAAAACACTCCTCAAGGTTTGCAGACGATGCGCTCAGGCTCAGGCTCGGTGACGTAGCAAAAGGGAAGCTCCTCTTCCCGCGCTGATCAGAGAGGCACGTAAACACAGAGATAAATATAGTACTTGAAGATATTTGGGTGTTTCTGATAGATTTGTTTTGCTATATGCCACATGCATGCATCCTGTATGGGTGCAGCAAGACAGCTGTGCCTTTCGAGAAAAGTTTGCACACTGAAAGGAGTGGCGTGTGTAGGGTGATACACGCCTATAGTGTGTTGGGGCGAGCAGTTGTGTTGAGAAACGGTGTGTAGTGAGGGTACACAGCGGGTGAAAGACTGGGTGAGAGTGTGCAGCGCGGCTAGTCGGCTACCCAGTGTGTGGGTTGGGACGACGAGTGTGAGGTGAGCCTGTGTACACGGGTGTCCTGGACAAGGGCGGCGCCCCCCGTAAGACAGTGACTCGGTTGTGGAGAGGGCGTGCCCTGTGGTGAGAGACCCTGTGGTGGTGTGGCTGTCACACTTTCTGCCTTCCCGCCCGCATATTTTCCAACTCTATGCTGTAGTTAATGCTAGTATGTGGTTTCCGAGTAATGACGTTTGATTGTAGCTCCAAAACTAACCATAGGATTTTCTCGAAAGTACCTTCATTGTGATTCCCACACACACATGGTTTAACCTTATTTGCCAATCCATGTTTTGGAGAAGTGCCAGGTCCTCCTGCTAAACCTCAGGCTCTGCTAACACCTGTTCATCCACCTCGTACTCGAGCTCAAACATATAGGATCCCATGACAATCTGAGGTTCGTTTTCCTCATAGTATACGCGACCAGCGTCATTTCTTTCGGTCTCAGATTGAGCATCGTACTCTAGATCTGTCACAGCGACAGATTCACTGTCTGACACCGAAGTACAATCGCTCATCATAACATTTGCCGACAGGTGTCAGACAGATATTTACATTGGAGCCTCTGCGGGCGTCCCTGTTCTGACGTCATCAATAACAGTCGTAGCCCTGTTGGAGGGAAGATTTTTTTTTCGCGCGCTTATTACAAAAGTCGTGTTTTTACGGAAATAAGGCCTGGAAATCAATTATTTTTGGTGGATTAGGTGTTTTGAATGTACATTGACAACATAATTAGGCAAAAAAAAAAGGGTCTGGACGATTACTTAAGGAAAATTTCGTTATATTGAGCTGTATGAGGAGCCGATAACTGAAGTTTGAGGTTGCGGAAAATGTTATTTACTGGAATTAGCTTTGGCTGAATTATTCCGTGCTGTCGTTCTGTCGGTGCTGTACCATGATAAAAAAAAGTTATACACCCTGTCATGGAAAGTAATGCCACGACCACTTCATCAGCCATTCTGAAGAACATGAATTTTGAACCAGAGAAAACCTGTTCCTCGTGTACGCATGAGTTAGGCTTCTGGGAAATCTTGTGTTAAGCAAACAATGCATCAAACCAATGTTCCCATTAATTTCTTAAAATCTAAGAATGATTTGTGCGTAACTTCAATATTTTTGTACGTTAAACAAAAAATATTTTGTAATTGATTTTGGTAAAGCAAGATTGTGTTAAGAGAAGTCCGGGTGATGCCATGCCTTGCCGTGCATTCAGGGTGTTTGATTTTTTTCTTGACATCTTGTTTCATGTAAAAATATCATTGTCATCAGCAGCTTATTGTGGAGACAGCATCCTGTGCCTCCAGTCACTGTTATTACTCCACCTTGGAAGCCTTGACTTGTTCCCTGGCACACAGTCCTCACAGCCCCGCACCAGGCCTGCTCAGGCCCTCACAGGGGAGGAGCAAAGCCCTCACATCCATTCCTCAATCTTATTGACATGATCATAGAATACAACAGCTACAAAGAAGCCAGTACAAAGATATCCCAGAAAGCCAAGGCTGCTATAAATAGTTACCTTGTGTCACAAAGGATAATCTCCAGTAGGGTTTGTGCGGCACCAGAAATATTTGTGGTGAGCTGCAGCCCTCATCCATGATACACTTGTTGCCTGACGTGCACAGCCTGGCCCTGCAGAGCTGCCTCACACAAGGGTTCAAGACCATCAAGCAGCAGTATTGCTGTGCAGGCGTCAGTCTCCCGTCATGCTATGCCGTGTGTCCCAGCGGCTGTGCCTGCTATAAGGCTGTGCAGGCATCAGTCTCCCGTCATGCTATGCCGTGTGTCCCAGCGGCTGTGCCTGCTATAAGGCTGTGCAGGCGTCAGTCTCCCGTCATGCTATGCCGTGTGTCCCAGCGGCTGTGCCTGCTATAAGGCTGTGCAGGCGTCAGTCTCCCGTCATGCTATGCCGTGTGTCCCAGCGGCTGTGCCTGCTATAAGGCTGTGCAGGCATCAGTCTCCCGTCATGCTATGCCGTGTGTCCCAGCGGCTGTGCCTGCTATAAGGCTGTGCAGGCGTCAGTCTCCCGTCATGCTATGCCGTGTGTCCCAGCGGCTGTGCCTGCTATAAGGCTGTGCAGGCTCAGTCTCCCGTCATGCTATGCCGTGTGTCCCAGCGGCTGTGCCTGCTATAAGGCTGTGCAGGCGTCAGTCTCCCGTCATGCTATGCCGTGTGTCCCAGCGGCTGTGCCTGCTATAAGGCTGTGCAGGCGTCAGTCTCCCGTCATGCTATGCCGTGTGTCCCAGCGGCTGTGCCTGCTATAAGGCTGTGCAGGCGTCAGTCTCCCGTCATGCTATGCCGTGTGTCCCAGCGGCTGTGCCTGCTATAAGGCTGGACACATGCCCATAGCTTTATCCAAGGCTGCAGCCAGGGAAGCAGTAAGACCTTGATGAAGCTAGCTTATGTCTTTTATTGAAAAGTTGAGGTACAATTCTTTTCTAAAATGGTTGTGGTCACAGTTGTGGCACGAGCCTTATCAGCGGAGGCTAGGGTTGTAACACTGTAACGTCACAGTTGTGGCACGAGTCTTATCAGCGGAGGCTAGGGTTGTAACACTGTAACGTCACAGTTGTGGCACGAGTCGTATCAGCGGAGGCTAGGGTTGTAACACTGTAACGTCACAGTTGTGGCACAACGATTATCAGCGGAGGCTAGGGTTGTAACACTGTAAGGTCACAGTTGTGGCACAAGTCGTATCAGCGGAGGCTAGGGTTGTAACACTGTAAAAGCTGCAAGTCACTACTTTCATGGAAACACCTTCAGCAAGCCTTTTATATGTGAGTTTTGTAACTCAAAGTTGATTATGTATATTCCAAACGATATTATCAGGAACCTTAATTAAACTAAATGATGTATCATCAATGGAACAATTTTATTTCAATATGGAAATAAGACAGTGGAAGGGCAAGGTGTGGAAGCAGGAGTGCTTGTGTTCATGGCGATGGTGGTGTGGCGGGAAGTTATGCCTAGAAGAGGGAATGCATGGCTGACCCGTAACCCTCCCTAATAGCTGCCTGGTGGTGTTGCCTGGTGCACGGTGTCATGCTGGTGTAGCCTGGTGTATCACTGGTGTATCAGACACTCTTGAAGGGCCTCCACACCACTCTGCCACCACCACCCACCAGGCAGCTGCACCACAAGCCTGCCACTCAACCTCTGAGTTTGTTTGTTCAGTACCGGATGAGCCCCGCCACCCTGCCTCACCACCACAAGCCTCCTACAACACACAAGACGCAGTGGTACCATGACGGAAGCTCACACTGAGCCTCGGGTACTTACGTCGCTCATCTTAAAACTTCGTCCAATTTCTTGTGATACTAGCCTAAGGCATCTACAATAAATTACGTACTTGCAATGTACATAATATAATCCTAGTCTTAGATTTTGATACACTTCAGCCGTTTATGGTATCTCGTCATGTACACACTAACACTCATTTTCATTGTAACAATATAAACGTACGCAACAAATACTTTTGAATCTCCCAGATAGGAGTGCATGATTGATCATAATACATTATTCTGATCTCATGAAGATCCACCACCCCAGCGATTTTTGGGGTGGCCGATCTTCATGTGGGTGAGAGTGGCTTGATAGCCCAGTCAGGTTCGGTTATGTAACCAATGTCCAGCTAAGTTAGGGGATTCTGGGGAGCCGCAGCCCCAGTTAGGTCACCCCAAAAATAGCTGGGCTGGTGGATCTTCATGAGATCCCATTATTCTGATATTACTCAGGATGATAATGCAAGAGCGTTGTATCTCGGTGTGTGTTTGGGAAGGTTCCAGTGGTCGTCGGGTGTTTGGTTGGAGTGAGTGTTGGGCCTTTGTTAAGAGTGGCTCGTGCCCCTCCAGCCAGGATGATTGGGGTGCATGTTAAGGCATGGCTCGTGGCTGTACTGTGCTTGGTGTGCCTCACGACTCCATGTAGTCTGCAAAGAGGCGCCGCAGCTTTCTGGGCAACACCCTGAAACAGAGGCAGGACTCAGTGGGGACTCAGAGGAGGCACTTCACTCTCCTACAGAATTTGTTTCATGATGGAAGAGGAAACAGAGGCTGGACTAAATACAGGCTAAGCTATTACTGCAAGCTACAGCTTACACTACAGGACTACAGCTAAGAAGGGACTCAGAGGAGGCACTTCACTTTCCTACAGAAGCTTATTTACCATGGCAGAGACAACCAAGGCAGGGAGTCAAAAAATTAATCAAGAGCTGATACTCCTCTCGTGAAGGATTATAGTTTTATAGTTTAATAAATTATAGTTATATAGACAAACAGGCAGACTTAAGAATCAAACCTCATTTAAAGGTAATATATAATGGAACCCGCCTGAATGCCAGACTTACTTTGAGAACACCATGAAAGGTTTGAGTTTCTCCGGCAGAAATATTTCCTCTTGGTTCCTCCTGACGCCGCTGATGATCCTCGCGGCGGCGTCACTCGTCTCCAGCACCTCAAACAGCCACGGGAACCTGAAACAACCACAAACCTCGTGAGGACCTGGGGTGCGTGAGACAAAGGGTGGCTTCCCTGCACAATGCCTATAGGGAGTGTAATGACTGTGTGAGGCTGCCAGTGTCTGCTACACATGTACACAAACTTTATAGAGGTATTTGTGTGTACATAACATCACATATTCAACTTGTGATAATACAATGAGGTGAACATATAGAAAGTACATCCTCGTATTCAAACTGACTATGATCATTGAACCAATCAAATTCATTCGATCAAAGTACAGACAATTTGAATATATGTTTTGCTTTGTATATGTACTATGTAAATGCACGTGTTTCATATAAAAGTATCTATATATAAAGAATGCGCCCACATATTTGCCTCATCATGAAATTAATCGCACAACACTTCGTAGCAGAGAATTGATACTTGTGCATGACAGGTGACAGGGTATGCAAAAGAAAACAGGCTGTAAAATATGTAAGAGAGTGTGTGTAGGGAGGGCAGTGGTGTTTTGCATGTGTGTTACCTGCTCTTCTCATAGTTATTCTGAATCAAGCACATTTTACAACAATCCCGAGCGACATGATCTGGTATACATTACTTGAGGTTAGGCTTCACGTCGTCTATGTTGGAGATGAGGAAGGGATGCACCGCCGTCACGCGCACCCCAGACCGCCGCTCCATCCGCATCTCCTCCGCCAGCGCCTCCGTCATGCCTGACAAAGGGCGGGAAGACATGTACAGTACACCTCACATCATACAATTATCATATCACTACCGTCAGTCACATCACATTTGCATACATGTTTGGTTATTCATAATTTTTTCAAGTAATTCGTTTTTTTCGTTTTAAGGAATTTTTTCCAGTAATTTTTTGGGGTTTTAAGGATTTTTTTTTTTTCCGTTACCTAGTTTTTTTTCGCTTAAGGATTTGTTTTTTTTCATTAACTATAATAACATCAGCAAACAATAAAGTTATGTCAAGCTTGTCATGCATTCAAGTTTATAGTAAGCATGTGCATGTTAAATATTCTTGCATTAGTCAATCCAACATTGGGGGCATACGCGTCGCCTCGCCACCCTACGACGCCACTCCCGGGGTCACCACGCGCGAGTCCCCATGCAGGCTGCCTTCCCATACCAAGCAGTCCCCATGGAGGCTGCCTTCCCATACCAAGCAGTCCCCATGCAGGCTCCCTTCCCATACCAAGCAGTCCCCATGCAGGCTCCCTTCCCATACCAAGCAGTCCCATGCAGGCTGCCTTCCCATACCAAGCAGTCCCCATGCAGGCTGCCTTCCCATACCAAGCAGTCCCCATGCAGGCTGCCTTCCCATACCAAGCAGTCCCCATGCAGGCTCCCTTCCCATACCAAGCAGTCCCCATGCAGGCTCCCTTCCCATACCAAGCAGTCCCCATGCAGGCTGCCTTCCCATACCAAGCAGTCCCCATGCAGGCTGCCTTCCCATACCAAGCAGTCCCCATGCAGGCTCCCTTCCCATACCAAGCAGTCCCCATGCAGGCTCCCTTCCCATACCAAGCAGTCCCCATGCAGGCTCCCTTCCCATACCAAGCAGTCCCCATGCAGGCTCCCTTCCCATACCAAGCAGTCCCCATGCAGGCTCCCTTCCCATACCAAGCAGTTCCCATGCAGGCTCCCTTCCCATACCAAGCAGTCCCCATGCAGGCTCCCTTCCCATACCAAGCAGTCCCCATGCAGGCCCTCACAGCATCCACGGTCCCTTCCCATACCAAGCAGTCCCCATGCAGGCTCCCTTCCCATACCAAGCAGTCCCCATGCAGGCTCCCTTCCCATACTAAGCAGTCCCGTTGCAGGCTGCCTTCTCATACCAAGCAGCTCTCGACAAGAAACATGAACTTGCCCAGCCACGAGCCTTGTGGGCGCCCCCTTGCCCTCCTCCACGCCGGATTGTCTCTTACAGATACAACCCGGTGGGAAGGATCGGTTTCAGGGTAGCCTGCCACATGCCCATATAGCCGAAGTTGGCGCTGACGGACTATGCAGGTAATTCTATCTTGGTCCATCTATTACCGTTAATAGATCAAATAGTGAATACAGAGCGGTGATACGAGACATAAGGACGAGTGACGAGAAAAAAAGATCTCGTACGGTCGTACCTTTAACCCCAAACTTAGAGGCGCAGTAGGGCACCACGTTCTGCCTGCCGATGTATCCCAGCACGGAGGAGATGCACACCAGGTGGCCGCTGTTGTGCTTCACCATGTGTCCCAGGAACTCCCGCGCCACCTGACACACACCCCGGGGAAGGAAATGAATAGCTAGAAATTATTAACATATTACAAATTAGGAACCTTTTTTATCATCTTTTTGTGCACCTTATCTTATGTTACATGTAGGCCCTGTGTAACGGTACCCTTGAATGTGTTTGCCTTTCTTGTGACAGTAACAGATGAGTGTGTGTGTGAGGCACCAAGGTGATGGCATTTATTGATGGTGTGTTGTGCGGCGTGTGTCTATAAGAAGCATGCACAATAGTGTGTGTGTGTGTGGGGGAAGGGATGTGGGTGTATGTGTGTGTATTGGGGGGTGGGGATGGGGGGGGTTGTGTGGTGGGGGGGGGGGATGTGTGCATGTTACAAAAATCTGATTGATGTCAGTGTGGTGGTGTTAAGGAGTAGGTGTTGTTGTCTCACCCACAGGCTGCCCAGGAGGTTCACGTCCACCATCCTCTTGATGTCGGCGGCGGAGTGGCTCAGGAAGGGTTTGTGCTCGTAGGTGCCAGCATTGTTGAACACGTAGTGAGGGTGGCCGACCTGACTCCGGATCTGTGGAGGAGAGGTAAGCTAATGTGGCCGTCTTGCTGTGTGGTCATTGAGTTATCTACACATTATGCATTGTGTAGATAGACTTCTGACAACTTATTCCTACTTATGAATTGTGTTTTCTTCAACTATTTCTTTTCATTTGACCTTTCTGTTTTTACTGTCGTATTTTCCGTGTTTCGTCCCTCCGTTATTGCTGAAACATTTAAAAGAAGGAAATACAAAGCCGTTCCCGTACCTTGTCAGCCGCGGCCGCCACCGCCGCGTGGTCGGCCACGTCGCAGCGGTAGGCGTGCGCCTCGCCGCCCTCCCGCCGCACCAGCTCCGCCGTGGCCTCATTCTGTTTCTGTCAAGGATAAAGTAAATCATGGTAACGAAAATATTGTTACAGAAGACACAGAAGAAAGATAAAACAATAATTCAGGGAAGTTGTAATGTGAGTCAAGCCAAGGCCTTGGAAGCACCCAGCGTAGACCCCGACACTGTACGGGTACCGTTGATTCGGGCCGCCAGTTGAAACCGGCCGCCTATAGTAGCATGCATACCCAGCAGACAGGGCAGTTTCGCGGTCGTTTTCAGAGACACCGACTATTTTTTCTTATCCTACAATAGGTGTTTGTTCTAATGGAGATAGTTTTATTTTGCGCAAATCCATAAACAAACAAAAAAAAGGTACACTTTGGTTAAGGTTAGGTTAGGTTTCATTAAAACCTTTAAGGTTAGGTTAGGTTTTTTTTTTTTCTTTTTTTTTCCCCGCAAAATAAAACTCCATTAAAACAAGCACCTATTGTAGGCCAAGAAAAAATAGTCGGTGTCTCTGAAAACGACCGCGAAACTCTCGTCCAGTATGCATTTAATATAGGCGGCCTGATTCAACTGGCAGCCCGAATCAACTGTATCCACACTGTACTGCATGCGCCTTGGCAGCAGCACCCACCTCATTGATATCCAGCAGCACCAGCTTGGCTCCCAGTCGCGCCAGCTGCACGGCCAACTCACGCCCCAGGTTCTGTCCCGCCCCGGTCACCTGCAGGCCAGGGAAAACCAGGACGATTAGAAACATGCAGTGGATACACTGCGTGTGTGTGGTGTCAAGATGTCACACGCCAGGACCCACCAGAACCAGCTGGCCTCCGAGGGACTTCTCATCGGGCGGCACATCGAGGCGGTAACACTACCTACGACCCACCCGCAACCGCGGTCGGCTTAACGTTAGAAAATGCAGGATAGCGCACTAACCTCCAAGCAGACTCACCCCCTAGGGCCAATGAACAAACACGCGGTCTGCGTTAAAGTATAGGTGAAACGAATATACTGTCTAGAGATAAAGACAGAGTGCGCACTTTCCCCTATAAGGAGATAAGACATGGCGCATAAGAGTATAACGCATAAGGGTATAATGGTACATTACTACGAACTGAAAAAGACTCGTACATCTAAACATATTTACGGAGATAAGACCATAGGAATAGGATAAACACAGATACATAGCCACACCACACTCTTACACACACACCTACCACACCACACTCTTTACACACACACACACACCATACCACACCACACCACACTCTTTACACACACACATACCATACCACACCACACTCTTTACACACACACACCATACCACACCACACTCTTTACACACACACACACACACCATACCACACCACACTCTTTACACACACACCATACCACACCACACTCTTTACACACACACACACACACACACACACACACACTTTACACAAACACACACTTCACACACACACTTCACACACACACACACACACTTTACACACACACACACACACACACACCACACACAACCACCACTGAAACTTACTTTTACACTCCTCTCGCAAACTAACACAAGGAATATAAATTATAGAACCATACGACTTCCACCACATAAAACTTGATACACCACACACACACACACTTTACACACACACACACACACACACACACTTTACGTACGCTGGCGCAATTCTTCACCAAACAACTTATCAAGGCCTTTAACCAGAGCAGTCTTCTCCGGGGTTCCCAAGGGCAGGTGTCCATTGGCTATGGCTAAGGGCTTCTCCTCCTGCCCACCACCACCATCACCACCGCTCAGCTCCTCCAACCATGCACTCATGTCAAAGGCTCGCCAGGAATGATAGCTGTCTCGCCTGTCGCCTCTCTGGCCTCCCTACAGCACCCTCGCACCGCCCCTCAAGTCGTAGCTTCACACTCTTAATATTATAATCCTTGTAGGGCTTCAAGCATCAGGTTGCCCCCGTGACTATACGAATACCAGGAACTCAGCCACATAGCCACATACACATCATGCTGGTTGTGGATGTGCCGAATGTGCCAGTAATGTTAACCCCAAGATTTGCCAGTAATGTTAGCTAACCCCAGTATAGAATGTGGATACGTGACATATCGTAGAGATGTGTGATCAGGAGTAATGCTTTTCAGTAATATTTTTTTGCTAGAGGCAGTGTAATTATATTGGTCATTTTCTACCCGTTAGTAAGGGCGTCTGCTGTCAATGTTTTTTTTTTTTTTTTTTTTTTTTTTTTTTTATAAAGCTAGCTAGAATCCGTCATTTTTGGTCCTTTTTTGCCCGTTAGTAGTTAGTTAGTAGTTTTTTAGTCCGCTGTTATTGGGCTGTTGTTTTTTAAGCTAGCTAGAATCAGTCATACTTGGTCATTGTTACCCGTTAGTAGTTAGTTAGTAGTTTTTTAGTCCGCTGTTATTGGGCTGTTGTTTTTTAAGCTAGCTAGAATCCGTCATTTTTGGTCATTGTTACTCGTCAGTCAATGCGTCCGCTGTAACTTTTCCTAGGGGGAGCAAAGGGATATATTCTTACCGGCTTAATGTTTACAATTTACAATTTAGTCAACGCTAATTTATACATGGTACTAATTCATTTATCAGAAAACCAAATATATAAGTAAATAAATAACGTCATCAATCGGGAAAATTACCCGATTGATGATTTTATTTATTTAGTTAACGCTAATTTATGCATGGTTTTAATTAATTTATCAGATAACGAAATATAACAATGGAAAGCTAATAAAATTGCGCTTCTATTGATACCCTTCATGATAAAAGTTGACTCGCAAAGTTTTAAATGGCAAAGAGTTAAGTGAATATTAAGTTCATGCATATTTCTTCATAGTCTCGTAATGGCATTTCTTTAGCGTGTTTTACTGATTTTTATTTGATAATATTATAGAACAAACATTTACGAAGATTACAGTATATCATATATACTGATAAACCAGTCTATATGATAGTCCATAGACCACTATATCTCTTTGTCGGGCGCCCCGCAGGCCCCTATGCAGCCCCGCAATTCAAAACATTGCCGCGTGAACAGTCCAGGTATACAGTGGTCTATGAATCAACCCATCATATGAACTGATATATAGCTATTATGGAATCACTTCGGGGTCGACAGCGCACGATCTCTTGAAGCGAATTTGTAACTTTGTGCTTAACATTACGTACTTCTCACAAATATATAAACATGGATTTTTATAATGAAAGAAAAATCAAGGCCATTCAATCCCGTTCATAAAGTGTTAGTTTTCTTCACGTCACAGGAAGCCATCACAAGGGTGCAAGATTCTGTCATGATTGGCGCCACATGACAGGAGTGACAGCCAGTATTATCATCCCTACATGTAGCCACGCATTGCAAGTCAAGACGTGGCACTCATTAACCCCTTGAGACCCAAAACGTATTTTCCATTGTAATTTGGGTACCACTAGATGATTAGACGATTTTTTAGTAAATATAAGCAATATTTTATAGATATGACCTGTTTAGTATCCTTGTCCGCTAACTAATTGGGTATATTCAGTTACTTTTCGTAATTTTATGGCTAACAACAGACGATTTTTATATAGCAAAGGAAAGATCTGGGCGTGAAGGGTTAAACCGAGGCCACCGAGATGACAGTTAAACACATGTCAATTATAATAGTAGTGCGAATTATTAAATATATTAAATATATACACAAAACATTATTGTATTCGTCACGCTAGATACACGCACGTCCATTCGTAGCCAAAGTAACATGTATCATAGTAGCATAATACATATATAAGTAACTTTGATTGTAGCTACGTGTATCCACCGTCCACGCATTGTAAGGCAAGATTGAAAACACTAGATGCGTCACGCTATGTACACGCACATCCATTCGTAGGCAAAGTAGTAACATGTATCATAGCTTGGTCTACTACCGTCAATAACACTATAGTCGCCACTGCACTAATATCGCCAGGCGCCATATATTACGAATTTTAGCATCTCTACAGACTTGTATGTGCCACTAAAGAGGCATGCACAGTAGTTTATAATTATATACATGTCTTTAGTGGTACATACAAGCCTGTAGTGATGCTAAAATTCGTAATATTCGCCTGGCGACATTAGTGCAGTGGCGACTATAATGTTATTGACGGTACTTCTTTTGTAGATCAAGTACCAATAGCAACATAATATATAAGTAACTGTCCGTAGCTCCATACATAACGGGCTGCCGCTACAGTATACATAGCTCCATACATAACGGGCTGCCGCTACAGTATACATAGCTCCATACATAACGGGCTGTCGCTACAGTATACATAGCTCCATACATAACGGGCTGCCGCTACAGTATACATAGCTCCATACATAACGGGCTGTCGCTACAGTATACATAGCTCCATACATAACGGGCTGCCGCTACAGTATACATAGCTCCATACATAACGGGCTGCCGCTACAGTATACATAGCTCCATACATAAAGGGCTGCCGCTACAGTATACATAGCTCCATACATAACGGGCTGCCGCTACAGTATACATAGCTCCGTACATAACGGGCTGTCGCTACAGTATACATAGCTCCATACATAACGGGCTGCCGCTACAGTATACATAGCTCCATACATAACGGGCTGCCGCTACAGTATACATAGCTCCATACATGACGGGCTGCCGCTACAGTATACATAGCTCCATACATAACGGGCTGCCGCTACAGTATACATAGCTCCATACATAACGGGCTGCCGCTACAGTATACATAGCTCCATACATAACGGGCTGCCGCTACAGTATACATAGCTCCATACATAACGGGCTGCCGCTACAGTATACATAGCTCCATACATAACGGGCTGCCGCTACAGTATACATAGCTCCATACGTAACGGGCTGCCGCTACAGTATACATAGCTCCATACATAACGGGCTGCCGCTACAGTATACATAGCTCCATACATAACGGGCTGCCGCTACAGTATACATAGCTCCATACATAACGGGCTGCCGCTACAGTAGACATAGCTCCATACATAACGGGCTGCCGCTACAGTAGACATAGCTCCATACATAACGGGCTGCCGCTACAGTAGACATAGCTCCATACATAACGGGCTGCCGCTACACCTCACGGGAGCCCCGGGGAAAGTATGGGCAACATTCCTGGCTGGCGGGCATAAAAACTGACCCTAACTGCTGGTGAAACGGTACTTTATTGAGGGCAACGTTACTGGGACACCCGAATCAAGCTACGTATGTTGTTATTTCATCCTTTTTATAGAGAATCGAGGGAGAGGTGTCATAAGCTTTGCAGTATTGATTGGTCGTATGATTGAAGCCTGGTGCAGCGGAATCAAGCTGTCCAGTTATCTTGACTCTATTTTAAGTAGATTGCAGGAATTATTAGGAGGTTATTTTTGAAGGGGGTTTTTATTATTTGTTTTCCTCCTCTTTATTATTAGTTTTTACCCTTATTTTTTTTACCCGAAGGAAAAGTGTCACTGTTTGGTTTCAACACAATCTTTACAGTAGTCATATGATTGCCTTTCCTCCTCCTCCAACCTCCTGTCTCATCCGTGCTGCAGTCCTGATGTATAAAGGCCTCGTAGATTTACATTCATCTTTATTTACGTGTATTTATCTGTCGCGGTTTAGGTCGCGCTACAAATCAAAGCAAAAATGTCAATAGATGTCTAGTACTGTATAGGTACACCCCACACGATTGCCTTTCCGCCTCCACCCCTCTACTTCATCTAGGCAGTATAGATCTGTTGTTGTTCAGTTCCCATTATAAATCAAAGCAAAGGTGTCCAAAGAAGATGTCATTGCTGAGCGGCGGTGAGTCAGGCAGGTATCAGTGCAAGGTCAGTGTAGTGGTGGTGGTGGTGTGTGTGTGTGTAGCGCATCGCACTGTCTACTTCCCTTCCTTCCTTCCTTGCTTCGTGCGGGGAGGCATCGAGTTTCGCGTTACATGATATGGCCTGAGGGATTCACACACACACACACACACACACACACACACACACACACACACACGATACGATACGATAGACGAACAACACTGACGATAGCGCCAATAATTAAATTAGTGGCGATATCGTGGTTTGATTATGGAATATGTGAAGGGAGCTTTATTACATGATAGGCCTGAAGGATGCCTACACACACACACACACACACACACACACACACACACACACACCACACACACACACACAACACTCACGTCACCAGTAAGAGTAGTATACAAAGCTCCACCTACGTATACACCTTGCTTCCTTGCTATGAGCGGGGAGGCCTTTTATGGAGATTCGCGTTACATGACAGGCCTGAGAGATTCCTACATACACATACACACAGTCACGTTACCAGTACTCACTCACTACCAATCCCCACATTATATACACGTCAGGTGCTACATACTGTACATACACGTCCTCACTCACCCTGGCAATGCCTCGACGGCGACTGGAAACCGCTGCCGACAATCCAGAAACAGTCCCTCGCTACTCTGAGCCCACACTGAAGTCACGCCGCCGCCACCACCTGTGACCGCCACCACCACGCCTCTCACACACTGACGCCGTAACTAGGTGGCCCAGGGCAGGGAAAGGCAGTATTAAGCTACAGTCACACTAGATCAGTGTTCTCAACTCGTTTCAAGCCATGGACCACTACCGTAGCCCAATTGAAAAAAAAATCATGGCCTATCTCGTTTTTGACTTAGATATGCTGAAAAAGGGTAGATTTTAA
The DNA here is from genome assembly GCA_016584305.1 of Chionoecetes opilio. Taxonomy (NCBI): domain Eukaryota; kingdom Metazoa; phylum Arthropoda; class Malacostraca; order Decapoda; family Majidae; genus Chionoecetes; species Chionoecetes opilio. Next base: position 188,398 of record JACEEZ010021206.1, on the reverse strand, counting down.
TGGTAGGTCAAGGGTTGGTTATAAATATATATCCTGTAAATATAAAGTAAACGGAATTTTCAAAAATAAAAAAAATAATATTAGACAGCTAACATTTTGGTGTCATATATATTTCAGTTCATTTCCAAATTTCGTGAACGTCCTGTGAACCACTAAAAAAGTTATCATGGACCACCAGCTGAGAACCACTGCACCAGACACTGTTAACCACTAGTACTCCCTCCAATAGCGTCCTCATTCACCCTGTTCCCAAGGTCGTGTGCCTCCAAAGCTAACCTGACAACTGTGAGTCACCCGCTGTGCCTTGAGAGCGGGAGCCACGGCCGCGCTATCGCTGTTATCTGTGTGAGACGCGGTATCAGTGAGGCCCAGGGAGTGAGTCTGATGATGATAACACCGTCTCGTGCCTCATCATTATCAATCCATTTTATTTGCCGTTGATAGGTATGCGAATGATAGCCTATATTATGTGCCTATGTTATGTATTTTTTGTTTTGCGCTAGTACTTAAGATTAACCCTTGTCTTGTTGTTGTTGTTGCTTTTTTTGTCTATGCCTCCGGGCGATAATAGAATCATTATTATTATTATTATTATTATTATTATGTATATTATTATATATTTGTATAGTATTATTATAGTATTATTAGTATGTATTATATTTATATTATTTTTATTTTATATTCGTTTATTTTGTATATTGGAGATATAGTCTGTTTATTAGATAGATTTAATTTAACGGCAACTATAGTGTTTTTAACGTCATTAATATCACGGTATATATGTAAGACAGACTCGAAGGTCCAAGGAAATACAGGTGAGGAAAACACGTACGTTAGTATATAGATAATGCGTATAAGCGCCCTAGGTTTATAACTTCGTCGCCGTGGGAATTCGCCGAACCCCGAAACACCAACTTAGAACTCTCGCCGACGTGGAAATATTAACCTAACCTGGACATTGGCACCTAACTTAACCTAACTGATCAAGCTAACGATAGTATTTCATCCCTGAATGCAGAAACACGGGTAAAACTTGATTAAATGTATATATTGGGTCCTGTAATATCAAGAATTGGAACACTCGACGACGGCGGCGAGAATTCCTATCGGCGACAGTTCCAAGTACCGCCCTTGACCACCAAGCACATTATCTTCAGGAAAATTTTATCATTGGCGTCGCAAAGCTCAGACAAAATCCCATTCACATCAACTTTGACGTCCTTTGCTGAACCCAAACTGGCGTCTTAGGCATTCAGAGGCAGCTAATCGCCTTGCCTCATTCCACGTCAGTAACAGATTTACGACAGGCTTTAGCAAGACCCAATGATATCCACGTCATGGCTCACACTCTCCTTCCCTTCCCCTCTTAAACCCATCAAGTCCCCTCACTCCCTTCCCCTCTTACAAACACCCCTTCCCTTCCCCTCTTACAACCTCCAAGTCCCCTCACTCCCTTTCCCCTCTTACAAACACCCCTTCACTTCCCCTCTTACAACCTCCAAGTCCCCTCACTCCCTTTCCCCTCTTACAAACACCCCTTCCCTTCCCCTCTTACAAGCCTCAAGTCCCCTCACACAACCCTCCTTTCCTCTCACAAGCCTCAAGTCCCCTCACACAAGCCTCAAGTCCCCTCATTCCCCTTCCCTTCCCCTCAAGTCCCCTCACGCCCCTTCCCATTGCATTAACCCCTTCACGCCCAGAGCTTTCCCTTAAATATATAAAAACCGTCTGTTATTAGCTATAGAATTACGAAAAATAACTAAATATACGAAATGATCTATGCATTAACCGCTTCACGCCCAGAGCTTTCCATGAGATACAGTATATACAAAAAATCGTCTGTTATTAGCTATAAAATTACGAAAAATAACTTAATATACCAAATTATCTAATGGACAAGGATATTAAACAGGTCATATCCATAAAACATTACTTATATTCATTGAAAGCGTCTAATGGTGGCCTAAATTACAATGGAAATCACGTTCTGGGCCTCAAGGGGTTAGGACGATATTACCCCTTGAGGCCCAGAACGTATTTCCATGGTAATTTGAATACCTGTAGACGATTTTAGTGAATATCAGCAATGTTTTATAGATATGACCTGTTTAGTATCCTTGTCGACTAACCAATTTGGTATATTCAGTTACTTCTCGTAATTTTATGGCTCAACAACAGACGATTTTTTATAGCAAAGGAAAGATCTGGGCGTGAAGGAGTTAATATACCAAATTATCTATGCATTAAGGACGATATTAAAGCTATAGTAATGTTCATCAGATACTCAGTGTGCCACCTATGACCTATCCCAGTAATCAATAACCCGATCTGTCCTGACCTTTGCCAATTCAAATCCTAACGTCACCTTCATTCACCACGGCAGAATGTAATGAAAAGACCAATATATATTCTTATTAACCTAATTCCTTACCACCTCGTCATGTGCACGTAGCAGTAAGGACACCAGGTTTAATATTGGCATTCACACGTTAAGAACATAAGAACATGAGAAAATAAGGAAGCTACAAGAGGCCGCGAGACCTACACGTGGTAGTTCCTGTTACTTAACACTACCTACATCCACCTTTCATCCCTATCCATTAATTTATCCAGCCTGATTTTAAAGCTCCCTAATGACTCCGCACTAACTACCTGTCTACTGAGTCCATTCCAATCATTCACCACCCTATTCGTGAACCTGTTTTTCCCTATTTCTTTTTTAAATTACGCTTTTCCAGCTTGAATCCGTTACTTCTTGTTCTACCCTGGTTAATAGCCGTAAGAACTTTTCCTACCTCTCCTTTATTAAATCCCTCTAGCCACTTAAAAACTTCTATCAGATCGCCCCTTACTCTGCGTCTCTCGAGTGAGTGTAACTTTAATAGCTTCAATCTCTTCTCATAATTCTTCTTCAATCTCTTCTCATATACTCTGCCTGAATTCCTTATCTCGAAAGACTTTTATTGATAACATATGCAAGTGAGTAGCTACATGTGACCTTTCTTTGCTGTTGACAGGAGTTATGTTCACATGTTTTTAGGTGTATTTATATTTCCCTGCTTTGGAAATTGGGGAGTCCACTGCGTGGATTGCAGTCGTTCGGTCGGTCGGTCGGTGAGATGAGTTCCTACTTTCCAAGCTTATATCCTTCCTTCCTTCCTTCCTTCCTTCCTTCCTTCCTTCCTTCCTTCCTTCCTTCCTTCGCACGGCATTATAAGACGCTTGGTTTGCAGTGGTAAGAATTAGAGCAATATTTTAGTGTTTTATTCATACTTGTCCACCTTTGTATGACATTTAAAGACAGTTTTATTGCAGTGGTAAGGATTAGAGCAGCATTTTAGTGTCCTATTCATACTGGTCCGGCTGTGTGTTTGCGTACATGTTTTTCCACAGCTGAAAATATACACGTTATGTCGCTGTAAATTCTGCTCTGCCTGAGATTGCTTTTTTCCATAGAGATTTCCTTATAGTGGGGCGGTTTACCTAGGATATTCAAACCTATTGTGCATTTTTTGATAAAAGCACCAATTTTGGCACAGAGGTAGACCAATATATTATGAACAAATTTGGATGTGGAGCCATCGCCCAACTGCCCCCTGGCGGCCGTGGCGGCCATTTTCCAAAATACTTAAAAGTACTTAGGTACTCTGTGGTGTAGGGGAAGCACACTCGATTCACAACCGAGAAGTCCCGGGTTCGATCCCCAGGCGGAGCGGAAACAGTTGGGCTGTTTCCTTAAAACCCGAGCCCCTGTCCACCCAGCAGTGATTGGGTACCGGGTGTTAGCCGGGGGTTTGTAACCCGCCTCCCGGGGTGCTGGCTTCGGCCAACACTATAAGCACTAGCAGACAGCTCTCTAGGGGTAGTTTGTGAGAGAGGTGTCTGGTTACAGTGGAGATCCATCTCAGCTGCGTCGATACGACGAAATTATTCAAACATCAAACATCAATTATCACTGACATAGCATTAGTGAGCTGCTGTGTGTGTGGTGTGTGTGTGTGTGTTGCGCAATGTCATGTGGCACAGCAAAAAGAGGACAATTAGCATATGTTCTTGTCATGGTGTTCTAATACAGGGATGAAGGAAAGAAAGCCATTGAATTAGCTACAGTACATTTTTCATTGAATTACAGCATGAATTTAAAGTCACAATACTGTAAAGCAGAAATAAACAATAATTGGAAACTTTCCTTGTGAATGATGGATCGGAGAGAGAGATCAAGCACTCTGTATATAAGTTAAAGAAACTGGAATTAAGCGAATGAAGGGAACTTGATACAACGCAAGATGGTTACGTGTTTGACTTGATATGATATATTTGTTTATGACTGAGAAAATCAATCCCGTGACAAAAAAAGATAAAGCGACAGTTGCATTATCTTGATGTGGCGGACGGGTTTTGCCAGAAATAATGAATAGATAAAGTGAGATAGGACTGAACTGCTGTGTGTCGCTGTGTGTGGGTGCAGTGCAGTGGCATTCTATGGATGTGGGAAAAAAGAGGACTTAGCATTTTTTCTTTTATGTTGTTCTAAATACAGTGATGACAGAAAACCATTGCATTACAAGAGTAGCTACCGTAGATAGCAGTCAAGTCGCCAGGACAACTTTTTTTCTGTTTACAGACGTCTGATGGCGTTAATAGTTACATTTCTACATCCATGATTTCAGGAAAGTTAGAAGGGGCTATCTGGAGACTGTCATTTTGTGTCTTCATCTGTGTCATAGTATGGCTATAAATGAACAAATGACAAAAATATCTACAAAGTGGCAACCAACAGTAGAGTCGCCATCTACTGTTTATTTACTGTGTCGTACCACTGTCGTCGTCGCCCGAAAAAAAAATGCGTAGTGAAATTTGAAACCGTCTATACTCGCAGATACAAAGCATAAAACAACGCTGAAACAGGGTAGATTATACAGTCATGATATAAACTACTGTGTTATCATCTTCAGTGGCACATACACAGCAGTAGTGATGCTATAATTCGTAATATATGGCGCCTGGCGACATGACTGCAGGTGGCGACTTGACTGTTATCTACGGTAGCAGACAGCTCTCTAGGGGTAGTATGAGAGAGAGCTGTCTGGTTACAGTGGAGATCCATCTCAGCTGCGTCGATAACTGACGAAATTCTTCAAACATCAAACATCACAACAGGGAGTGCCGATGAAAAAGGCCAGACTACCAACAACTGAACTGAACACTGTCATCATCAGCAACAACCCATAACAGCTGAGGCCGCGACACACGTGTAGCCGCTGGACAGAGGACCTACAGAGCGATAATAAGCAAAAAAAGGTCACAAGAAGAAGAAGAAGAAGAGCTGCCAGGGTTACATCACACCACTATTCCTCCCCGCCACCACCATGGATATGCCTATGGCTGAGCCCAGAAGGAGGAGGAAGTGGACGCTGAACCCCCGTGGATCGCTGTGGGCCAACGGTGAGGGTTGTGTTGGGGTGGCTGGCGCAAAGCTGTGCCTCGCCCACCGGCACCACGGCCAGATTGTCCACCACCAGGCTGCTCCAGTGCTCCTCCCTGTGTTTTAGGGTGATTGGGTTGCCACTGCTTAAATGTTCACTATTGTGTCTGGTCTGGTGGTGGCTTGAGGTGTGCACGCAGCGCTCAGTCCACCAGTGTGTGGCTACCGTAGATAACACTATAGTCGCCAGTCACTCGCCACTGCACTTATGTCGCCAGGTGTCATATATTGCGAATTTTAGCATCACTACAGACTTGTATGTGCCACTGAAGAGGCATGCACAGTAGTTTATATTATGTACATCACACTACATGTCTTCAGTGGCACATAAAAGTCTGTAGTGATGCTAAACTTCGTAATATATTGTGCCTGGCGACATTAGTGCAGTGGCAAGTGAGACTGGCGACTATAGT
>JACEEZ010021206.1:132500-180000 GCA_016584305.1 Chionoecetes opilio | reverse complement strand
GAAGGGGTTAAAAGTATATTGCAAAATGTGTAATGTTTTGTTATCAGTCACTCAAAGGCAGTTGTAATACCAGTAAGCTTCAATATTTATACAGAGGCGTTCATATTCTGTCTACGTAATTGTCTACCTATTTACTTCCTGTCGTGAATTTTTTTGAATGTTTTATTTGAAGTCACAAAAAGGCAATGCGTTTTAACCCCTTGAGACCCAGAACGTATTTTTCATTGTAATATAACCACCATTAGACGATTTTAATGAACATAAGCAATATTTTATAGATATGACCTGTTTAGTATCTTCATCCACTAGCTAATTTGGTATATTAAGTAACCTTATTCGTAATTTTATGGCTAACAACAGACCATTTCATATAGCCAAGGAAAGATCTGGGCGTTAAGGAGTTAATACCAATAATCTTAATATCTGTACAGAGGCCGTAATATTTTGGTAACCTTCCTTGCAGGTATTGGTTACAAGGGGAGTGACGACGAGTGGATCAAGCACTACGAAGGCTTTGAGGACGTCCTGGCCAGCCTCAACAGTCAAAACAACACCACCGCCAACTCCAACACTGAAACACCGCCGGCAACACCCACACTGACAACACCCGTGCCAGTGCCTCCGAGCCAGACACCAACACCATCACCAAGACATCACTGGAACAATCCTCTAAAGCCTCCAAAGTCAGAGTTCAGTGAGTGTTGGAAGCCTTATATACACATTAGATATACAATAAGATATACAATAATAACAACACTAATAAACTATATAATAATAATGTCCGTAAGTCTCCAAAGTCAGAGTTCAGTGAGTGTTGGAAGCATTATATACACATTAGATATACAATAAGATATACAATAATAAGATATACAATAATAAGATATGCAATAATAACAACACTAATAAACTATATAATAATAATGTCCGTAAGTCTCCAAAGTCAGAGTTCAGTAAGTGCTGGATGGGTTTTGTCACCTCAAGATTAACATTTAACTCACTGGTTCTCACACTCCCAGGCCTTTTTCCTCCCATTGCCATCCCAGGGTCCCTTATTTCAGTCATATTGGTTATTTATTTCAGTTATATCCAAAGGTCAGAGTTCAGTGAGTGCTGGAAGGGTTTTGTCACCTATAGATACACACTGACTCACTGGTTCTCACACTCCCAGGCCTTTTTCCTCCCATTGCCATCCCAGGGTCCCTTATTTTAGACTCACTAATAGATTTTTCTTTTTTCTCACCATTATACTTTTATAGTAATGCTATACTATACCTATATACACTATACAGCCAAATTCCCAACATCCGACCTCCAAACATCCGACTTGTCCAAACAACCGACTTTTTCACCACCACATTGTGTCTTGTTTTGGCCATTTATTTTACTTCGTTTTTTTTTTAGTTTATAGAAAACATTGATTTGTGGCTTTATTTATGCATGAATTTTACTTTCGCGTCTACCACTGGACCGGCCTTCAAGAGCTGCATCTTTTATGTTCTATACCATTTTGTCCTTACGTTTATGGTTACTGTGATATCCGAACATCCGACTATTCCAATTATCCGACCTACCTTCGGTCCCCCCAAGGTCGGATAATTAATACTTAGCTGTACCTAATATTTATGTTGTGTTAGTGTGAAGTGGATCACATGCATGGTCATTGGTCAAGCCTTGTATCTCAGGTAGAAATGTTTGACAGTCTCTAACATCATAGAAACAGTTATTAACAAGGCCGTATAATAAGACATGTTCCTTCTTGTTATTTTAAAGTTATCATTATCATTATCTTTATTGTTATAGATATTAACCCCTTCACACCCAGATTTTTCCTTGGCTATAAAAAATCGTTTGTTGTTAGCCATAAAATTACGAAAAGTAACTGAATATACCAAATTAGTTAGTGGACGAAGGATACTAAACAGGTCATATCTATAAAATATTACTTATATCCGTTAAAAATCATCTAATGGTACCCAAAATTACAATGGGAAATTACGTTCTGGGCCTCAAGGGGTTACTACTACTACTACTACTACTACTACTACTACTACTACTACTACTACTACTACTACTACTACTACTACTACTACCCACTACCCACTGATGCTTGCTATTACTACTACTCTTTTACTCTGGGCTTCAAGGGGTTAACATCAGAGTGATAGCCAAGTAACAGTGTCGTATTTTAAAACATATTCCGTCGTGTTATTTCACAGTTACCACAAGTTTACACGAAGCAAAGACTTGAGTCGCCTGTCTGCGGACGACCTGGGGTGCATCCTGGGGTCCAAGCGCGCCAAGCAGCTGGCCAAGGAGAAGGAGGTGGAGGTGGTGGAGGAGGCTGTGGTGGCGGTGGATGAGGTGGGCCATGTGGACCACTCCATGGGCGTCACCACCATCAAGGGTTGCTCCATACAGGTGAGGGATGCTTACTGCTGCCAGCCAGTAACTTGGTGGGCTTGTAACGGTGGAGGGTAGAGTTGCCTGGCTAGCAGAATGTATCGTTACTGTGCCATCAAAGCCTTTGTCCTCATTTCTTGATGACTTATTACTACAGGTTGAAGTTCCCAAACTCGGCAACCTCGGGACCAGCGCCGAGCCGAGTAATGGAATTTTCCGACTTTTAGAACGTAGATATATTAAGGGGATAAAAAGTCATCCAACTTCTTCAAAAGGTCAATTTTCTCAGAAATAGTTCACACATTGTTCTTCCTTTTCTTTTCACTTGCACCAGTAGGTGTTCCTGGACGTTTGGGAGCCATAATACCAATAACAGACCTGTAGAAGTCCACAAAATAACAGTGTACACAACTCTACAGTCACAACACCACTGAACAATAACAACAAACAAATCGGCGGGAGAAACCAAGCGGCCTAGTGTGGTGGCACCCAGCGGCCGACCCGGCAACTACGCGCCGGGTTTTGGGTGTTCTGTCGTGTTTTGGAAAATCCGGAACCATAGCCGAGTTTTGGGTGTTGCCGAGTCTTGGGATGCCGAGTTTGGGAACTTCAACCTGTATTTAACCCCTTGAGGCCCAGAACGTAATTTTCATGGTAATATAACCCCCATTAGACGATTTTAATGAACATAAGTGCTCAATATTTTATAGATATGACCTGTTTAATATCCTTGTCGACTAGCTAATTTGGTATATTAAGTACTTTTCGTAATCTTATGGCTGACAACAGACAATTTTACACAGCAAAGGAAAGGTCTGGGTGTGAAGGGGTTAAACTGCAATTTGTTTGAAGTATTTGTAGGTGAGAACTGCTCTGTGTTTTGTGCCACCCCACGTGTTTGGGAGAAGGCCTTGTGTATAGAGAAATAGAATGATATAATGAGTGCTGAGGCAGAGAGTAGACAGTCAGTGGGCAGATTGTAACATGCAGAAGCACCAAATACTTTCATCAATTTTTTTTTTTTTTTTTTTTTTTTTTTTTTTTTTTTTTTTTCCCCCTCCCTCCTCTCCCCCCTCCCCGTTGTGGGCTACTGACCTGTATGTTCGGCTATAGGCAAGTTATGTTGGGGATGGAACTCAAGAGGTAATGATAATAGTACACGACCCTCAATTTCATAGACTAGCCTTAAACGGTGTCTGTTAATGCCAAATGTCCGTAATTTGAAGGGGTGCAATAGACTACCTTAGTGAGCTGGATCTGTCATCTGGTGGCCGTCTGGGAACTACCCGGGCTGCTAGAATGTAGGGTCTCGGGGTGTCGGGCTCAACTTATTTTCTATTATTCCCTACCAAACCAGCTACAATTAAGTGTTGTCATGGTCAACACAGGCCTATGCAAAATGGAAATATACGAGTTTTACATTATTCATGGCGTTATAATGAGGATTGTTGGCAAAATAGAAGCATTCGATCACAGGTGTCCTACAACATTCTACTAAATACTGTAAAGGAATGCTTCTAGGCGGGTGCATGGGTTAATATTACCTTCTCTTTGCATACATGGAGGTAATATTAACCCATGCACCCGCCTTGAAACATTCCTTTGCAGTATTTAGTAGAATGTTGTAGGACACCTGTGATCGAATGCTTCTATTTTGCCAACAATCCTCATTATAACGCCATGAATAATGTAAAACTCGTATATTTCCATTTTGCATAAGCCTGTGTTGACCATGACAACACTTAATTGTAGCTGGTTTGCTAGGGAATAATAGAAAATAAGTTGAGCCCGACACCCCGAGACCCTACATTCTAGCAGCCCGGGTAGTTCCCAGACGGCCACCAGATGACAGATCCAGCTCACTAACGTAGTCTATTGCAACTAATTTATCCATTGAACCTGCAATGCAATGGATCTGGGTCCGTTAAAGCGAGGTTCGAGTGTTGTTATTTTAAGTTTATTGTAAGTTGGTCGAGTTTATTGTTATTTATGGTGGTGTTTATTTTTTTAATGTTATAGTAACCTCTTTATAAAGCGTCACGATACTCAAGACCTGACGCCTAATGACCTGACGACCTGAACAACTGACGACCTGAACATTTGGCGAGGCTGAGGTCGAGTTTAAAGGATTAGCGTATTGCCTAGGGAGTGGATTAGCCAGGTGTTCCAGGACCCAACATCAAGTATACAGAACAGAACCGGTTGAACACATAATTGAACACCAATAATAATACTAATACTAATACTACATAAAATGCCTATCCAATACACTGAACTAATGTCAGACACTTCCTCAGGACTACTTCGCCCAGAAGATGGAAGCCTTGAAGAACCGTGCCAAGGGTCAACCACAGGGCCTGGCCGAAGAGGAGGAGGAGGAGGGGAGGCCTGGCTTTGGCTTGGAGGAGGAGGAGGAGGGGAGGACTGGCTTTGGCTTGGAGGAGGGCAGGCCTGGCTTTGGCTTGGAGGAGGAGGAGAGGAGAGCTGGCTTTGGCTTGGAGGGGGAGGGGGAGGGGAGGTCTGGCTTTGGCTTTGGCTTGGAGGAGGAGGGGAGGCCTGGCTTTGGCTTGGAGGAGGAGGGGAGGCCTGGCTTTGGCTTGGAGAAGGAGGGGAGGCCTGGCTTTGGCTTGAGCCTTGATATGGGAGACACTCTTAGAAATGGGGACACGAACACGGAAGGAAGGAAAAAGAAGAAGAAGAAACGAAAGAAGCGCCAGATGGAGACAGAGGAAGACAATTCTGCCGAGACCCAAATTGAGGAGTGTTCCGATGATGTCCCAAAGAAGAAAAAGAAGAAGAGGTTTGACGGTAGTAATGTTTATGTTGTCAATGCCAGTACCAGTGAAGACAAAGAGGTGAGAGCCAGTAATGAAGACAGTACTCGGAAGAAGAAAGAGAAAAGGCCAGATTTTAGCAACGTCTATGTCGTTAACGGTAATACAAGTGAAGACAAAGCGGTGAGACGCAGCAATGAAGACAATAATCAGAAGAAAAAGAAGAAGAAGAGGTCAGAAGGTAGTCATATCTATGTCGTTAATGGCAATGCAAGGGAAGACAAAGCTGCAAGGTACAGCAATGAAGACAACACAACGATAGGTGATCAGGAGACTACAAGAAAGAAGGCAAAGAGGAAACACTCGGATACTACCCCGGAAGAAGAAGCTTTAGGTACTATCACAGAAGAACAGTCTGTGGTGAAGAAGAAGAAGAAAAAGAAGAAACACACAGATGCCTCAGGTGAAGACAGTGGCTCGCAGCTCCTTACTATTGAGGAGACTCCCAAGAAGAAGAAGAAAAGGAAGGGGAGGACAGAGCAGTGAGTGGTGGAGGAGGACAGGAAGACAGAGCAGTGAGTGGTGGAGGAGGCCAGGAAGACAGCAGTGAGTGGTGGAGGAGGCCAGGAAGACAGAGCAGTGAGTGGTGAGGCCAGGAAGACAGAGCAGTGAGTGGTGGAGGAGCCAGAGGCAGTGAGTGGTGGAGGAGGCCAGGAAGACAGAGCAGTGAGTGGTGGAGGAGGCCAGGAAGACGAGCAGTGAGTGGTGGAGGAGGCCAGGAAGACAGAGCAGTGATGGGGAGGAGGCAGAAGAGAGCAGTGAGTGGTGGAGGAGGCCAGGAAGACAGAGCAGTGAGTGGTGGTGGAGGCCAGGAAGACAGAGCAGTGAGTGGTGGAGGAGGACAGGAAGACAGAGCAGTGAGTGGTGGAGGAGGCCAGGAAGACAGAGCAGTGAGTGGTGGAGGAGGCCAGGAAGACAGAGCAGTGAGTGGTGGTGGAGGCCAGGAAGACAGAGCAGTGAGTGGTGGTGGAGGCCAGGAGGACAGAGCAGTGAGTGGTGGAGGAGGCCAGGAAGACAGAGCAGTGAGTGGAGGAGGCCAGGAAGACAGCAGTGAGTGGTGGAGGAGGCCAGGAAGACAGCAGTGAGTGGTGGAGGAGGCCAGGAAGACAGAGCAGTGAGTGGTGGAGGAGGCCAGGAGGACAGAGCAGTGAGTGGTGAGGCCAGGAGGACAGAGCAGGCAGTGGTGTGTGTCAGGACGGGAGGATGGAAGTAAGTGCCAAGGCAGCAGAGAAAACTTGGGTATCTTTTAACACATCATCATCATCATCATCATTACTCCTCTCTAGGCAGCCCCATATAAGGGATGTCTTTGAGGAAAACTCTTTATGGCATATTCATCCATTACATATGTAGCTCTTTCATCATTCACACACCTCCCCTTCCATTCCCTTAAGGCCTGGCCAGACCGGCGGGCAGCGCGGTCGGCGGACACATTCTGGCAACCATGCCCTTGAATGTCGTCCACACGGCAGAGTGGATGAATGGGCGGGTGTGCCCGTTGATGCCATTAGGTTGTAGAGTGCAGTAGGATAAACATGGTGGCCAGTACTACTACCAAGGAAGTATTGTGTAGCATAATTATTGCTGTGTGTGTATATAGTTCCTGATGTGAACCGTGTTACAAGGAAGTGATAAGTGGGAGGCAAGCCTTCTATGGATCCCCAGTGTTAACTTGTGTCTGGCAGCGTCTTGGCTCCTCAAGCCACCGGGCACCGCACAGTGATTTCGCTTAACGGGAGATCGGGCATTTCGTTGGTTCACCCGTCAAATGTGCCCAATGACGGGCATGCCTGCCGGTCAGGCCCGCTGGTCTGGCCTGCCTCTACATGCTGCTCCAATCTCTTGTCACGCCTAAAACTCCTTCCTCCATTCACCATCATTCATTTGACAGTCACTGCGCCTGTCTCTTAGTTACAGTCATTCCCAGGAGTGTCTTCAGTGGTTTATATATTCAAAGGGAACTAAGCTTGAAACGTTGTAAGAAGTCTCGAGGTGTTGTGTGACTCCTTGCTTTAGTTGTGTTCCGTGATTTCCTGGAAGCAGCGTCTATTTTAAGAAAGGCAGAACTTTATCTCTGCCTTTGGGACTGACTCCTCTGTGTGGGAATACACTGTAGCTGTTGTTCCTTTGTCAATAAATCCTGGAACAACTTACCATGGAGAAATAATTGCCTAGCCAGACCTGCAGGATGGTCTTCAGTTCAATGACCCTGTCTTAACCCCTTCACGCCCAGATCTTTCCTGGGCTATATAAAATTGTCTTGTTAGCCATAAAATTACAAAAAATAACAATATACCAAATTAGTTAGTGGGCAAGGATACTAAACAGGTCATAGCTATAAAATATTGCTTATAGTCACTAAAAATCGTCTAATGGTACCCAAATTACAATGGAAATTACGTTCTGGGCCTCAAGGGGTTAAGTGATCATAAAACTAATTGGATTGACTACTCTAGCTGCATCAGTATATAACGTTGAAGATTTTAGGAGAGAAGGTGGTGAGACATTGGGGAGAGCTGTTGGGAGTGGAAGACAGTAAATGAGATTGAGGAGAGACTTGCATGGACATGGTATTAGGGTATTTCCAGGGCTTTTTTTAACATCACAACGGGGCGACCAAAATGTCTCCCAGTGATGAAAAACTGTCGCCCAGTAAGAACAATTTTAAGCTACTGGGCGACAAGATATTTGTTCATAAAATCCTTCCTGGGTACAATGGTTCATCATGTCTGTGTGTGTTAGATCCAGAAGTGCATTTTTATTACTGCATAGGATCTTTATTTATACACAACATACAAAAGGGCGAGTTTAATGTATCCAAAAAACTATATTTTAACAGGTAGGGTATTAACCTTCCTGGCTATCCAAAGAATGTCGCCCAGTAAGATTTGCTTAAAAAATGCACTGGGTATTTCTGGTATGATTATCCCATTAAAATTAGCAACTCAGATGAAATGAAGTGACGTATTAGGAAAGAAATGCATGAATATCTACGGGTTCATATTCTGCATGTGTATGGTAGTGAAGGGAAATATGGAAGACTGAGATCAATTTAACCCCTTCACGCCCAGATCTTCCCTGTAACCCCTTCACGCCCAGATCTTCCCTGTAACCCCTTCACGCCCAGATCTTCCCTGTAACCCCTTCACGCCCAGATCTTCCCTGTAACCCTTCACGCCCAGATCTTCCCTGTAACCCCTTCACACCCAGATCTTCCCTGTAACCCTTCACGCCCAGATCTTCCCTGTAACCCCTTCACGCCCAGATCTTCCCTGTAACCCCTTCACGCCCAGATCTTCCCTGTAACCCCTTCACGCCCAGATCTTCCCTGTAACCCCTTCACGCCCAGATCTTCCCTGTAACCCCTTCACGCCCAGATCTTCCCTGTAACCCCTTCACGCCCAGATCCTCCCTGTAACCCCTTCACGCCCAGATCTTCCCTGTAACCCCTTCACGCCCAGATCCTCCCTGTAACCCTTCACGCCCAGATCTTCCCTGTAACCCCTTCACGCCCAGATCCTCCCTGTAACCCCTTCACGCCCAGATCTTCCCTGTAACCCCTTCACGCCCAGATCTTCCCTGTAACCCCTTCACGCCCAGATCCTCCCTGTAACCCCTTCACGCCCAGATCTTCCCTGTAACCCCTTCACGCCCAGATCCTCCCTGTAACCCCTTCACGCCCAGATCTTCCCTGTAACCCCTTCACGCCCAGATCCTCCCTGTAACCCCTTCACGCCCAGATCTTCCCTGTAACCCCTTCACGCCCAGATCCTCCCTGTAACCCCTTCACGCCCAGATCTTCCCTGTAACCCCTTCACGCCCAGATCCTCCCTGTAACCCCTTCACGCCCAGATCTTCCCTGTAACCCCTTCACGCCCAGATCTTCCCTGTAACCCCTTCACGCCCAGATCTTCCCTGTAACCCCTTCACGCCCAGATCTTCCCTGTAACCCCTTCACGCCCAGATCCTCCCTGTAACCCCTTCACGCCCAGATCTTCCCTGTAACCCCTTCACGCCCAGATCTTCCCTGTAACCCCTTCACGCCCAGATCTTCCCAGTAACCCCTTCACGCCCAGATCTTCCCTGTAACCCCTTCACGCCCAGATCTTCCTGTAACCCCTTCACGCCCAGATCTTCCCTGTAACCCCTTCACGCCCAGATCTTTCCTGTAACCCCTTCACGCCCAGATCTTCCCTGTAACCCCTTCACGCCCAGATCTTCCCTGTAACCCCTTCACGCCCAGATCTTCCCTGTAACCCCTTCACGCCCAGATCTTCCCTGTAACCCCTTCACGCCCAGATCTTCCCTGTAACCCCTTCACGCCCAGATCTTTCCTGTAACCCCTTCACGCCCAGATCTTTCCTTTGCTATGAAAAATTGTATGTTGTTGAGCCATAAAATTACGAAAAGTAACTGAATATACCAAATTTAACAAGTGGACAAGGATACTAAACAGGTCACATCCATAAAACATTGCTTATATTCACTAAAAATCGTCGAATGGTGCCCAAATTACAATGGAAATTACGTTCTGGGCCTCAAGGGATCGAGTGAATATCGGATTTTGTAATAAAAGTAAAAATGTATACTTGAATGAGACAGTTAGCCATATAATAGCTTAGAAGAGTGAAGGATAAATGTGTGAAAGTCAATAAGTATCATGGTTCATTTATCTGGAGAAAATTGTATAGCAAGAAAGACACTACTAGAAATATTATTGGTACTAGACTATGATGAATTTAGACACATGAGAGAGTGAAGGGGCAGGGGCTTACTAGAATAGGCTATATGGACAGGGCTGAATGGAGACCTCTACTATGGCTACTCTTGAAGGAATTACAAGGAGAATTATGAAACTACTAGAGATGTTATTGGTACTAGACTATGATGAATTCAGACACATGAGAGAGTGAAGGGGCAGTGATATACTAGAATAGGATATATGGACAGGGCTGAATGGAGACCTCTACTATGGCTACTCTTAGAAGAATTACAAGGAGAATTATGAAACTACTAGATATGTTATTGGTACTAGACTATGATGTCCTTATAATGATGAATTTAGACACATGAGAGAGTGAAGGGACAGTGATATACTAGAATAGGCTATATGGACAGGGCTGAATGGAGACCTCTACTATGGCTACTCTTAGAAGAATTACAGAGACCATTATGAAACTACTAGATATGTTATTGGTACAAGACTATGATGTCCTTATAATGATGAATTTAGATACATGAGAGAGTGAAGGGACAGTGATATACTAGAATAGGATATATGGACAGGGCTGAATGGAGATCTCTACTATGGCTACTCTTAACCCCTTCACGCCCAGATCTTTCCTAGGCTATAAAAATTGTTTGTTGTCGAGTCATAAAATTACGAAAAGTCACTGAATATACCAAATTAGTTAGTGGACAAGGATACTAAACAGGGCATAGCTATAAAATATTGCTTATATTCACTAGAAAATCGTCTCATGATACCCAAATTACAATGGAAATTACGTTCTGGGTCTCAAGGGGTTAAATTCACTGCATTTCATTATTTTGATTTCATAGCTTCATTTTACTTCACATAAACATCCATTAATATCAACACTACAATACAATATCAAATGTTGTTTACTATAATACTAACCATATAACAACAATAAAATAACACAATACATTTCAACTCCCAACCAAAGACCACTGTAGTATTTGTCGCAGCTTTCTGGTAACATCACAGCCCACCCTCACACACGACCTCCAATGCTTACAGATTACAGCGAGACTTGAAGAACTTGCCCCAGCCCTCTGCCCCCCTCTGGTTGGCATCATACCCGGGCATAGCCTTGCACCTATCTAACCAAGCAAGGACGTTACAGTGCTTGCTGAGGTCCACGTTCGCCTCCTTGATAGTGGAGACAGTGGCGAGAAGGGTGTGGTCAGCTACGGTGATATTGTCGCCGGCTACAAACTTATGGCCGTTGATAAAGCCATCCAGCCATCCCAGAGCTTCCTGCAGGCGCTCCAGCTTCTCCGGGTTGAGATCCTGACCGCGGAACATTGCCGGGAACTGTTGGAGAAGAGGTAGATGATGGCTCGTACTTTCGTTAATGGTTCAACTACTATGAAATTAATAGATAAAATTTACATTGGCACACTCAAACATATGCAATTCATTTATATCCATAGATGTATGTATGTATACCGTATATATATGCACATTTATATGCATATGTATGTATGTATGTATGTATGTAATTGTAAGAAAGATCACAACGAAGAGAGAGCAGCAGCAGTTGTAACAGGCTCGTGGATGTTATGCTGAAAATCAAACTGAGTCGCGATGATAAAAGTTTGAAGACCACTGCTGTAGAGGGTGTAGCGTACAGTAGCGTTACAGTGGTGGTAGTTACAGTAGCGTTACAGTGGTGGTAGTTACAGTAGCGTTACAGTGGTGGTGGTAGTTACAGTAGCGTTACAGGGGTGGTAGTTACAGTAGCGTTACAGTGGTGGTAGTTACAGTAGCGTTACAGGGGTGGTAGTTACAGTAGCGTTACAGTGGTGGTAGTTACAGTAGCGTTACAGTGGTGGTAGTTACAGTAGCGTTACAGTGGTGGTAGTTAATGGCATGTACTTTCGTGAATGGTAGTTGTGGTAGAGAGATTTTATTACAGTATATTAGGGAGTAGTGAATGGTTATATGAGGAGTACTAGACTTTCATAGGGCAGAGACATGAGGTAGTATTTCAGTGATGATTGTAATATAGGATGGCAGGTACTTTCGTTAATGGTAGCTGTGTTTGTGAGGAATTCTCTAACCTCCCACACACACACACACACCCACACCCACCCACACACACACACACACACACACACACCCACACACACCCACCCACACACACACCCACACACACACCCACACACACACCCACACACTCACCACATACTCCCCAAAGCGGTGGAAGAGGGTGCCCATGTCGAAGTAGTTGAGTCGCTCCACCTTGGCCCTGGCTTGGGGGTCGGTGGGGTACAGAGAGTCGTCCTTGCCATACTTAGAAGCCAGGTAGGAGCATGTAGGGCGGCTGGGAAGAGGGAATTCCAATCATTGAAAGAAAGACGTAACCCCTTCACGCCCAGATCTTTCCTGGGCTATATAAAATGGTCTGTTGTTAGCCATAAAATTACGAAAAGTCACTGAATATAGGGCTACCAAATTAACTAATGGACAAGGATACTAAACAGGTCATATCTATAAAATATTGCTTATAGTCATTACACATCGTCTAATGGCACCCAAATTACAGTGGAAATTACGTTCTGGGTCTCGAGGGGTTAATGCAAAAAGGGGAAATGTGCCAGACATCAGAGGTCATATGGCACAAGAACATACGAATATAAGAAAATAAGGAAGCTACAAGAGGCCGTGAGACCTACACGAGGTAGTTCCTGTTACTTAACACTACCTACATCCACCTTTCATCCCCATCCATTAAATAACCCAGCCTCCTTTTAAAGCTTCCTAATGACTCTGCACTAACTACCTGTCTACTGAGTCCATTCCAATCATTCACCACCCTATTTGTGAACCAGTTTTTCCCTATTGCTTTTTTAAATCTAGGCTTTTCCAGCTTGAGTATTGAAGGAAGGAAGGAATGCACTCATTGAAAGCCAGGAAGATGGGAGGCAGGTCATCAATGGAGGTCAATAAAACTATCTATCTATCTATCTAGGTCATTATCTTGGTTCATTTATATGCCAGCCTGGAATATGAGACGAGAGAGAGAGCACTGCAAGGAAGGATCTACCACGAACTGATCAACCCTGAAAGAAACTACCACGTGTAGGTCTCGCGGCCTCTTGTAGCTTCCTTATTGTCTTATGGTTTTATGTTCTAAGGACTGTGGGCATGGAGGTAGGAAAGGGACTGAGAGATGCTGTAATTATATCATTAATTCTACATACAATCCCATTATGCTGAGACTTTGGTGGGATGAAAGACAAAGGTTAAGGATCTTGCTAGTTGAAAGGAGTTATTTTTGTACAGGAACTACCACGTGTAGGTCTCGCAGCCTCCTGTAGCTTCCTTATTTTATTAACCTCCCCCCTACACACACACACACACTACCAATCCCTTCCCCCCACACACACTACCAACCAACCAACCCCTACACACACCACTCCCCCCTACACACACACACACTACCAATCCCCCCCCCCCACACACACCACTCCCCCCCCCCCCCCCCCACGCACACACCACTCCCCCCACCCCCACACACTACCCCCCCTACACATAAGAACATAAGAAAGCTACAAGAGGCTGCGAGACCTACACGAGGTAGTTTCTGTTAGGTAGTCCACACACACACTACCAATTCCCCCCTCCCCCCCACACACACTACCAATCCCCCCTCGTCTTCTCACCTCTCCCAGACCACAAAGTCGCCATCGACCAGCGTGGGAATGCAGTGTTGTGGGTTGAGCGCCAGGAACTCTGGCTTCATCTGCGCCCCCTTGAAGATGTCCAGCTCCTTCAGGTTGAGCTCCAGGCCCACCGCCTTGGCCGTGAGGATCACAGCGCGGCACGGCGGGGAGATCTCCAGGTAGTACAGGTCCACGGGCATGCTGGCGGTGACTTCTGACGGGCTGACACTGAAGACTGGATGGAAGGCTGATTGCTGACTGAAGGCTGAAAAAAAGGTGAATATTGTTATTAGTATTGGACATTACTTAACTTTAGAGGAAAAGACTTAACTATTACTGACCATGACTTATGACTCATATTTCAGGGCCAGGGGCATGGTGGGAGGCGGTGGCCGAGTAGTTAGCGTCTTGGAGTACTGAACTCAATGTCCTGAGTTCGAGTCCTGCCGGGGGTAACTCTTTCAAGAGCCTGGTCGGGGAGCAGAAGGTCCCGAGTTCAAGTCTCACCAAGGAGCAACTGTCACTTTCATCGTCGAGTGACCGAAGCAACCCACATGCAGCTATATACCTGTCTTCCGATTGCGAGTGTGACGGTGGACTCTAGGGGCTGCATGCGCCTTAACTGAAGATCTGAACATCACAGAAAATGGGATCTTCACCTGAGACCACAGGTGTCACTATAAAGATCCAGCCTCTGCCACCATAGGGCGAGATCGACCAACGTCAAGACTCCACAAGCCTACAGGCGTATAGGCTATAAGCTACAACGAAAAAAAAAATGGTCGGCTGAGACAATTGAAAGAAAATGTAATGAGAGGTGAGGTGGTCTTGTATTAATAGTACTATAGTTTGAATATTACCTTGACTAGTTACTTATTTATTTCAGGCCGGCATGACCACGTCGCATGACTAGCGACAGTAGCTCTACATGACGTATACTATTAAATGACTCATGACAATACTAAGAAGAATGTGTATTGACAGTTGTTCATAGTACATGACTTATTTGTGTTATGAAAATATTACTACTTGACTGAGGTGTTTGAAGGGAGTCTAGTATTTACTATACTGTAGCATGACTGTATTTGACTTATGTTACCATACTATTACTTTATTTTTATTACAGTCCTGGGCTGATGTGGTGTTGGACGATGATGAGGTGAGAGGCATACGCAGTCTTGTGTTTACATGAAGGGCATACTGTACTACTCCTTCATACTTCAATTCTTCTGAAGGAGGAATTAGTTTGACATTACTTACAAATACTTACATGCTTATAATTGTTATCTATAATACTTATAATTCTGGTGGGTATACGAGGGATAATATTAAATATAATTTTTGGTGGCTTCTACTACTTACTGGTGGTGTGTTATTGCTTCGCGGGGTGTGGTTGGGGAATGATGTTCAGGTATTCCTGTGGCCAGGCAAGGCAACGTGACTGCTGACACTTCAAGCTTCCTCGCAAACAATACATGACACTCATTAATGAGTTATACATGCATCATGCCATTACTAAATTGTACTTAGAAATTGTTTAATCTGTGTACCAAAAAAAAAATTGGATTGCTTCTCACTACAACCTAAGTGATGTTCACACTGTAATGTTTAATATGGTTTGGTATTTTGAGCCCAGAAAGGTTTTAAGTCTTTATACAGAAATAAATAATAATTATCATATATACACTATAACAATATAATTCGAAGATTTTTTGTATTTCACAAAAACATAAATGGATTACTTTATAACAAATAAAGTAGGATTCATGTAAGTTTAGCGTTTTATTAACGTTCACTGCTAGAGAAAAAAAATACTGATACTGCATACTTACAAATTACAGTGTTATATCCTCTCTTGATAAGTACCTGTAGGCCTTACCTGGTCCCACTGCCTTAACCCTGCATACCACAACTGCCTTAACCTGCCTACCACTGTTAATACCTCCCGTCTGTGTTACCCTGCCTCCCACTGCCTTACCCTGGCACCCACTGCCTTACCCTGCACTCCACTGTGTTAACCTGCCTCCACTGTCGTTAATACTGCCTCCCGTCTGTGTTACCCTGCCTCCCACTGCCTTACCCTGGCACCCACTGCCTTAACCTGCCTACCACTGTGTTAATATGCCCCGTCCTTGTTACCCTGCTCCCACTGCCTTACCCTGGCCCCATCCTTACCCTGCACCCCTGCCTTAACCTGCCTACCACTGTGTTAATTGCCTCCCGTCTGTGTTACCCTGCCTCCCACTGCCTTACCCTGGCACCCACTGCCTTAACCTGCCTACCACTGTGTTAATATGCCTCCCGTCCTGTGTTACCCTGCCTCCCACTGCCTTACCCTGGCACCCACTGCCTTAACCTGCCTACCACTGTGTTAATATGCCTCCCGTCCTGTGTTACCCTGCCTCCCACTGCCTTACCCTGGCACCCACTGCCTTAACCTGCCTACCACTGTGTTAATATGCCTCCCGTCCTGTGTTACCCTGCCTCCATGCCTTACCCTGGACCACTGCCTTAACCTGCCTACCACTGTGTTAAATGCTCCCGTCCTGTGTTACCCTGCCCACTGCCTACCTGGCACCCCTCTAACCTGCCTACCACTGTGTTAATATGCCTCCCGTCCTGTGTTACCCTGCCTCCCACTGCCTTACCCTGGCACCCACTGCCTTAACCTGCCTACCACTGTGTTAATATGCCTCCCGTCCTGTGTTACCCTGCCTCCCACTGCCTTACCCTGGCACCCACTGCCTTAACCTGCCTACCACTGTGTTAATATGCCTCCCGTCCTGGTCCTCTCCCCCTTGCCTGTTACCCTGCCTCCCGTCCTGTGTACCTGCCCACTGCCTTACCCTGGCACCCACTGCCTTAACCTGCCTACCACTGTGTTAATATGCCTCCCGTCCTGTGTTACCCTGCCTCCCACTGCCTTACCCTGGCACCCACTGCCTTAACCTGCCTACCACTGTGTTAATATGCCTCCCGTCCTGTGTTACCCTGCCTCCCACTGCCTTACCCTGGCTCCCACTGCCTTAACCTGCCTACCACTGTGTTAACCTGCCTCCCGTCCTGTGTTACCCTGCCACCCACTGCCTTACCCTGGCTCCCACTGCAATCACATTCTCACCATCAGAGTCGGGGCGAAAAAGAAAGGTTGTTGTTGATGAATTTGGTTAGGGGCTGTTCACTACAGGCCATATGCTTTAGGTTGATTTTAATATATTTTTGGATAACTTAAAATAAGAATATGTACGAATATAATATACATTCTAGATGTTTGTGGACTTTAGTGTTCCCACAGAATATTGAGAACAATAACCTTGGGTCGAGGACTCGAGGCCTACAAGGCTACAATGCCATTGCTATGCTGCCTGTTTTTATGTCATATTACAGACAGCGACAGTCACTGTCTTGTATTAGCTTTCATACACACTGACAATATCTTTGAACTAGGCAATAGATATTCGTGATCTGCAAAATTCACATGCAATGATATTTGCTCAAGAAAAAAAATACTTTCTTTACCTTAAAATTCAACAGTCCTCTCTTCCTTTGCTGAACATGCACACACTGAAGCGATTCAAGCGAAGCTGCGTAGCATGATTGAAGTCATGAAAGAAAACGACTCTGACTGAGAAGTCACGAAGTGAACGGTAACTATTTTGTCCCCTAATAACCCAATGCAGGGATCAGCTTGGTTTGGAAGAGGTAACGGAGGTTCTATAAAATATCTCTATAATAGAATATACTTAGTAATTTCAAGGTTTGTTAGCAAACATATTTCAACATTTAAATGAAACATCAAACCAATTTTTCTATAAAAGTGAAAAATAAGGTTTTGCTCTGGCATGGAAAATTGGATAAATATTCCTTTTTATTGTTTTTGGGTAGCAGGCTACTAGCAGCAATTTTGGGGGGGCTGAGTCCTTGACTTGGGGGGGCTAAGTCCCCCTTAGCCCCCCCGCGGTGACGCCACTGCTTATAATTCGAACATTTTCCCGAACCTCCAGATACAGAGGCTCGCTTCAGCCGCCCCCACCCCAAGGGGTGCAATGCCAGTAGGTTACTTGCTCTAGGCGCTATTCACCCTAGATACGCCCCTGATTGTGATAGGAGATTCTATTATTTTCCCTCCTCCCTTTCTAAACTCTCCTCGCTCTCCACCTGTTGACGCTTCCTCCCCGCGTGTCAATGACCTGAGTGTTTCAAGGCCCCACCCTCTCCTGCCAGTCCTATCCCTGTCTTTATACTACGTATGTAATACCCAGGTAGAGATAGGTACTAGGCTACACGCATACAAACACATCAGGTGACGATCATGTCTAAGGATGCATATAAGAAGTCATGGTATACGCCAAGGATATATGTACTATCCTTGGTATACGCCTTGACCACACAGTACGTGGTCTCCCCATACATCCATGAGCCATCAGATCACTGAACGGGAAAAGTGTAAAGCGCTGGAGAAGTTGTTTATCCGTATTAACACTTTTTTACCCAAACTGTAAAACAGTCTGCCATTTACTTCCTTTTTTATCATGCGCTGTCAGGGCTGAGCCCACCGCCCCCACCACCACCACCCCAATGGGGGGACACGCCCTCAGGGCCCCGCGCCGGTTCACGTTCGCGTTTTTTTTTGTACAGTGAGAATCGGGAAATTTCCCGTCGGGGAGGGTCGCCTCGGCAGGCGCGGCGCGCCCATAAATGCACTAGACATTTTTAGGAAATTTAGAATGGCTGATGGGGGCCCCGAGGGCTTACTTTGGGGTGGCCCGATAGACTTTAAACGGCTGTGTGCGCTGTCAGTCCCTTTCCAGGCTGATACTATAGTCAAACCTTTGCCTCGCCACTATATTCCCGTCAAACAGATGAATACTGTTATCCCTTCTCACTGTAACTTACCTGGGACGCGAGGCTGTCTGCCACCTTAATTCTCACACCGTGACTGTGCAAGCACTTGCCATCAGCGCCTCTATATACTAGTAGCCAGGAGAAAGTGCCTGTCATGCAGCCAGGTGCCAGGCAGGGATAAACACAGCCAGTCATGGTGAGGTGGCATGCCGCGTGCCTTTCCTTCCCGTCACCTCAGAGTGCTTCTGGTAAATGACACGGCAAGATTTCTCCTCCCTTATATTTTCCTTCCTTGCATGTGTCACGTAGCCTTTACTCCCTCCCTCCCTCCCTCCCTCCCTGTGCCTTTACCCTCCCTCCCTCCCTCCCTCCCTGTGCCTTTACCCTCCCTCCCCTCCCTCCCTGTGCCTTTACCCTCCCTCCCTCCCTCCCTGTGCCTTCCTACCCTCCCTCCCTCCCTCCCTGTGCCTTTACCCTCCCTCCCTCCTCCCTCCCTGTGCCTTTACCCTCCCTCCCTCCCTCCCTGTGCCTTTACCCTCCCTCCCTCCCTCCCTGTGCCTTTACCCCTCCCTCCCTCCCTCCCTGTGCCTTTACCCTCCCTCCCTCCCTCCCTCCCTGTGCCTTTACCCTCCCTCCCTCCCTCCCTCCCTGTGCCTTTACCCTCCCTCCCTCCCTCCCTGTGCCTTTACCCTCCCTCCCTCCCTCCCTGTGCCTTTACCCTCCCTCCCTCCCTCCCTGTGCCTTTACCCTCCCTCCCTCCCTCCCTCCCTGTGCCTTTACCCTCCCTCCCTCCCTCCCTCCCTGTGCCTTTACCCTCCCTCCCTCCCTCCCTGTGCCTTTACCCTCCCTCCCTCCCTCCCTGTGCCTTTACCCCCCTCCCTCCCTCCCTCCCTGTGCCTTTACCCTCCTCCTCCCTCCCTCCCCTCCCTCCCTGTGCCTTTACCCTCCCTCCCTCCCTCCCTCCCTGTGCCTTTACCCTCCCTCCCTCCCTCCCTGTGCCTTTACCCTCCCTCCCTCCCTCCCTGTGCCTTTACCCTCCCTCCCTCCCTCCCTGTGCCTTTACCCTCCCTCCCTCCCTCCCTGTGCCTTTACCCTCCCTCCCTCCCTCCCTGTGCCTTTACCCCCTCCCTCCCTCCCTCCCTGTGCCTTTACCCTCCCTCCCTCCCTCCCTCCCTGTGCCTTTACCCTCCCTCCCTCCCTCCCTCCTGTGCCTTTACCCTCCCTCCCTCCCTCCCTGTGCCTTTACCCTCCCTCCCTCCCTCCCTGTGCCTTTACCCTCCCTCCCTCCCTCCCTCCCTGTGCCTTTACCCTCCCTCCCTCCCTCCCTGTGCCTTTACCCTCCCTCCCTCCCTCCCTGTGCCTTTACCCCCTCCCTCCCTCCCTCCCTCCCTTCGCCTTTACCCTCCCTCCCTCCCTCCCTCCCTGTGCCTTTACTCCTCCCTCCCTCCCTCCCTGTGCCTTTATTAGTCCCTCCCTCCCTCCCTCCCTCCCTCCCGGCGCCGCCTAGCCATTAATGCCTCCCCTCCCGCCATAATCTTGTGCCTGATAAAGGTGACATTACAGTATAGTGTAGGTGGTGACTGTATGAAGGCTTGCTGGACTCATCCTTGCAACACTGTTTTGCGATCACTTATTACGGTTTTGTGTGTGCTACGTCATGGTGATACCTACACTCTCTCTCTCTCTCTCTCTCTCTCTCTCTGTAGGTGTAATAGTTGCCAATACCTTGGCAACACACACACACACACACGTATAGGTGGTGGTGGGAAGCTTGCAAGCAGTCATACCTTACGTGCTAGGAATGGTTATGCAAATGTATATTGCTACACCTGCGTTGAATGCAGATATTACTCCTGTTACTAAGCGAGAGAGAGAGAGAGAGAGAGAGAGAGAGTGTGTACTACAACACACGTATGATAATAATGATAAATGAGAGAGAGAGAGAGAGGGAGAGAGAGAGAGAGAGAGAGAGAGAGAGAGAGCGCTACAGTCACATACGTATGCCAATAATGATAATGATAACCTCAATAATACTAATGAGGATAATAATAACAGTAGTAATAATGAAACAGAATTATGATTGCAATGATTATCTTTTCTTCAATACGTCAGAAGGCATTAACGATGACTTATCAATCTACAAAACACAACGAAATACAAAAACCAAATAGGTAATACCAAGTTTTTAAGTGGATAAAGGGATTTAATAAAGGAGAGGTAGGAAAAGTTCTTACGGCTATTAACCAGGGTAGAACAAGAAGTAACGGATTCAAGCTGGAAAAGCGTAGATTTAGAAAGGAAACAGGGAAAAACTGGTTCACAAATAGGGTGGTGAATGATTGGAATGGACTCAGTAGACAGGTAGTTAGTGCAGAGTCATTAGGGAGGCTGGATAAATTCATGGATGGGGATGAAAGGTGGATGTAGGTAGTGTTAAGTAACAGGAACTACCACGTGTAGGTCTCCCATGCCTCTTGTAGCTTCCTTATTTTCTTATTTTCTTATGTTGTTATGTTCTTAATACAAGTAATAAAGCTAAACATGTCATCAGTGTTTACTACATAGAAACATTCGCGTATCTCTTGACAATCCTGACTAAGCAATTCTTCCCCATCGCTACAGAGACGGGGTTATAGTTCGGTGTAGGGCTATATTGTTATACTATATCATTATTAAACAACTATATTTTTATTCAACAACTATATTATGAAGACACAAATGAAGGGACCCTCTCTCCAAACGTTAGAGTGAAGGGCATTTAACCCCTTCACGCCCAGATCTTTCCTTGGCTATATATAATCGTCTGTTAGCCATAGAATTACAAAAAGTAACTGAATATACCAAATTAGCTAATCGACAAGGATACTAAACGGGTCATATCTATTGAAATATTGCTTATATTTATTAAAATTGTCTAATGGTACCCAAATTACAATGGAAATTACGTTTTGGGCCTCAAGGGGGTCAAAACTAAACTTCCTAACCCGCATTATAACCTAACTTGATAGCAACCATGCCCCTTATAATGGTATACCCCTAAAAGACCCCACCAAGGGATGTCTTCACTCTTCAGCCGTAATAAGACAGAGACTAACCCCTTGAGGCCCAGAACATAATTTTCATTGTCATAAAACCACCATTCGACGATTTTAATGAACATAAGCAATGTTGTATAGATATGACCTGTTTAATATCCTTGTCCTTTAGCTAATTTGGTTTATTTAGCTACTTTTTCGTTGTTTTATGGCTAACAACAGACGATTTCATATGTATAGTAAAGGAAAGATCTGGGCGTGAAGGGGTTAACATTACCAGTCCCGCCGCATAGTCCCGTTTTCTGTCTGGAAGAGTATGTGGCGTTTACTCTTGAACACGTCAGGTTAGGTTACGTAAGTTACGGATAGGGTAGGTTGGGAGTTTATCAGAGATCTTATGTAACGAAAAAAAAAAAAATTGTAGAAGTAACTTTGCGTGGGAATCACAATGAGGGTGTTTTCGAGACACTCCTATGGTTAGTCTCGGAGCTACAGCCAAGCGTCTGCACTCGGAAACCACATACTCCCATAGAGAACGGAACATGCCGCCCGCCCCTGACTCATTGCCCTTTGATAACACACAGTTTATAGCTTGGTGTCCATCCTCTCTTGACCATCCTGCCCAAACAACTCTTGCCCTATCGCTACAAAGACAGATTAATAGTAACAGTAACCTACGGAAAGTTTATAAAAAGTCTACACCCGCTATAGGCTCCAACGTAAAAACGAGAAAAAACTGTCCACCCACTGCCCGTCACTCCCCCTTATAAATATATATATTAATAAATAAATAAATGTATATATATATATATATAAGAAATCCCGCCTCTTGCTTCCCTGCCCCTGATAACACAGTTGCCTGGCGTCTATGCGATAACACGGTTTTAACAGCCGTCAACTGACCGTGAAATCCATGACGGCTAATAAAATATAGCAGTACAGTGGCGCCGCAGCTATTAGGGACAGACAGATACTACGTGATACTATGGATATATATAATAATAAATATATATAATAAAGGAGAGGTAGGAAAAGTTTTTACGGCTACTAACCAGGGTAGAACAAGAAGTCACGGATTCAAGCTGGAAAAGCGTAGATTTAAAAAGGAAATAGGGAAAAACTGGTTCACAAATAGGGTGGTGAATGATTGGAATGGACTCAGTGGACAGGTGGTTATTGCGGAGTCATTAGGGAGCTTTTAAAGGAAGCTGGATAAATTCATGGATGGGGATGAAAGGTGGATGTAGATAACAGGAACTACTACGTGTAGGTCTCGCGGCCTCTTGTACACTCTTAGAAATGGGGGGTATATTAAGGGTAGAATTGTTACATCGCACCATCACTACCCTTTTTATACCCTATGTCCAGGCTGGAGGGTAGATGCTGCTGATTATACCCTTCATCTACCCTTTATCTACCCTTTTTAGACGAGAGGGTTGAGAAAGGGTACATTTGGGGTTTGAAAAGGGTATATTTAGGGTTGCAAAAGGGTATATTTGTAAGGGTAGCAGTATTTCATCACTTTAAACACCCTTTTTCTACCCTTTTCCTACCCTTTTTTTCTAAGAGTGTAGCTGCCTTATATTCTTATGTTCTTATATATAGGTTATTTATATACTGTATTATTCTCTCGATTTAGCGAAAAACTCGAAATAATGGAACGTGATACTATGGATCTATGAATACATGAGGGAAAATATGGGTTTTAATTAAGGCATGGTATGTATTGAAGAAACGTGCGTGTGTGGTGTGTGTGTGTGTGTGTGTGTGTGTGTGTGTGTGTGTGTGTAGGTGTGTGTGTGTGTGCGCGCGTGCGTGTGTGTGTGTGTGTGTGTGTGTGTGTGTGTGTGTGTGTGTGTGTGTGTATGTGTGTGTGTGTGTGTGTGTGTGTGTGTGTGTGTGTGTGTGTTATAAGAATATTACAGATAGGAATGAGTAAATGACATCATTATAATCCAGAAACAGGTGACTTGCGACCGCCTCTCCTCGCCAATGGTTAACCCCTTGAGGCCCAGAACGTAATATCCATTGTAATTTGGGTGCCATTAGACGATTTTAGTGACTATAAGCAATATTTTATAGCTATGCCCTGTTTAGTATCCTTGTCCACTAACTAATATGGTATATTCCGTTACTCTTTCGTAATTTTATGGCTCCACAACAGACACTTTTATTTAGCCAAGGAAAGATCTGGGCGTGAAGGGGTTAAAGAGGAAGTTTATTTAATAATTTGGTTGCCGGAATTAGAATGTTTTTATTAGTTTTCACGATGGATACAATTTTCGACGAACATCAAAAAAACAAAAGCAAGATGTCATTTGATCTGATTAAGACATTATTTTTTCCTCTATCAATATTTTGGAATCCTTCTTTACATCCTACTGATCAAAACAAACTTACAAGATTCAACCTTGGATAAACATTGAGCAAGTAGTCTTATAGAAAGAAGTATTGGAAACCAGTCAAAAAGTCATTCTGAGAAAACGCTTCTCAAAGATTGGCTACAAGTTACTCCTATAACAATACATTTAAAAGAAATATCTACTTAGTAAGTTATATAACTCTTTGAATAAAGATTCCAATAAAACAAACAGATCAGAAATTGATCAATCCATAAAAGAAATACAGCATTTTGAATGTAAGTATCCAGAGCAATTCTTGGCGGCGATGTTAGCGGCGATGGGCCTAGTCATCTAATAGACCCAATATAAATACTAGAAAACCTACACACCTTTATCAGGGCCTCCTAGAAGGCCTTGCCTTGGTTCTAACTCTGCCACACTACCAAAGGAGGGTTTGAGAAACGCGTTATTGCCCACAGTTTCACCAGTAGGCCTACGAGAGAAGGCCTACTCTCTTGTGGTTGCTGTATCATACAGCAACCACAACCATTTTTTTCAGATAAAATAACAAGATAACTAAAAAAAATAATGTAAAACAAAATGTGTATTCTATGCCATGGCAACACTCCCTGACGTGAGCGCCCTTCCAACGCGCGTAGGGCCAGGGTCATGGCAAGGTCATCAAATACATTGTAATAAAAACAATGATAATGATAATAATAAATACAAGAATTCATGCCAATATTTTCCTGGAGACCCAGGACCCAGGTCACCTACACTGTGGTAGCTGCTGCGACTAACTACTAGGTCAGTATTTTATTTATTTATTTATGATCATTTGGACAGTTTTCCGTAGGTGGCTGGAGCCGCACAGGTCTCTTGAAGGAGCCGCAGGTTGCCTCCCGCTGTCATAACCCATCCCCTCGGGAGGCTGCGTAGTACATGTGTACCTTGTGTGTATTGTGTACCGTGTGTAGCATAGTTCATTCATTGACAGAATGGGCAGTCTAGGCTATACCTATCTGCCTGTCTATTTGTCTACAGGGTTGACAGGTGCAATGGTAAACATGGTACTTTGCACACAACACACCCTTACTTGTTACTACATAGACTGTTACTCTCTTTCAAGGCAATACAGATGGTGCATACTTATATTTTAAATGTCATGACACCCGGACCCGGGAGGTCCCAGGATTCCGGGAAAAAAGTTTTCTCCCGGAATCCCGAGATGTTAAAAACACGCCAAACGAAAACTTTAGTTGCAAGTGTTTACGTTGACGACAAAATGTAGAAAAAAACCAATTTAGATTATTAATAATAATTGAATACAGATATATTTTAGTGTACAGTAATAACTTGAAATGTTGAGGATGCAAAGGATGAAAGAAACGAAGAAAGGATGGATATCAATGATCCTGAGAGCGTAGGCTAAACGATTGAGTGATCAATTAAGTGATCTAATGAGGCAGCCACCTCACTCCTTGGCCGCCGCCTTTCGATATTGGCGGTGCTGTTGTCGCCATTCCCTCAAGAACTGTCGCTTCCGCTCCACCGCCTGCAAGCGGGCCTTCAGGTAGGCCTCGACGGCGGCCACCTCGGCGGGCGGGCCCACGACTCTCACGCTACGGGAGTGAGTGTTGGTGGCGGGGGGCACCGATACCCTCACGCTGGGGTACTTCCAAGCCAGCCTTAGGAGCTGCTCGCCCCCGGGGCCCACCAGGTGGTGCCGCGTGTTGGGTGCCACATCCACCACCACTTTGACTCTGTTCTTCTTGCGCCGCTCGGCTGCCTCACGTAACTGTGCCTCGATAACCTCCAGGCGGCCGGTGATGTCCTTGGCGGCGGCGGCCACCTGGCTCTTTGGGCCCTCGAGGCTGACGTGCTTGGCGGTGCGATCCTGGGGCAGGGGCACCGTCACGCGCACGTTGGGGAAGTCCTGCCGCAGTTTTTGGACAGTGTCCCCCCGCGGCCCGATGACGTGCCGCCGTCTGCCCGGTGGCACGGCC
The DNA here is from genome assembly GCA_016584305.1 of Chionoecetes opilio. Taxonomy (NCBI): domain Eukaryota; kingdom Metazoa; phylum Arthropoda; class Malacostraca; order Decapoda; family Majidae; genus Chionoecetes; species Chionoecetes opilio. The sequence goes on along the minus strand of JACEEZ010021206.1, from coordinate 154,123 downwards.
AGCAACACCTTCACCGAGTCTTCCCGCCACGACTGCCGCACCTTGACGCGGGAGTCGTCCCTTGAGGCTGCTTCACGCCGAGCCTTGACACGCTTCTTGGCAGGGGCGACGCTTGCCTCCACGCCCTTAGCGCCTTCTTTCTTGGCACTTTCTTCGGCACTTCGTTCAGGCACCTCCTCGGATTTTACTTCCTTTTGGCACTTTTTCCGAGTGTTGCCGGCAGTGTGCCACTCGCCGGACTCGTCCACTGTCTCCTCATCTTTAGGGGGAGTCTTCTTACGCCGGTTTTTGCGTTTTTTGCGAATCATTTTCCTTTCTGTGGGTGCCTCTTCGTCTTGTTGACTGCACTGAGGCTCCTGATCTACTTCCACAAGTGTTTCCTCAACGGAAACTACGTTTTCGTCTGTCTTTTCGCGCCACTGCACCACCAACAACAGAAAACTCAGCATGGAACACACTGCAAGGCCTGTCAGATAAGTTGTGAACATCTCGTGCTCGTGTTGAGCTTTGACGATTTGCTCCTCAATGCAGCCAAGAAGCTGCTTTGTCCTGCGGGAGCTCGCCAGGAGTTTCCACCAGTCTTCGGTGACCAGCGCCGCGCAGGCCTCCAGCGGCTCCTGAGGCGGGGCGGGGCGCAGAGGCCCCAGCCACCACCAGTGAGCCATACGCTTTCGTGCCTGCCAGGCAGTAGTGGCATGGAGGCCCATGTCCTCCCATGCCTGCAGGGCCTCGGACACCCTCTTGGCGTTGTCCAAGGCGTCCTGCCACACGCTCCCGAGGAGGGCGGTGATGCCCACCACCACCAGGGTGAACACCACCACCAGGGACACCTTGACAATGATTGACTTCAGAATGGTTTTATTTTCCATTTGATTTTATAATATATCCATCAATGACCAAAAAACCATGTTTATCACATGAGAAGAAAGGGGATGGTGGCGTCCACTAGCGCAGCGTGAATCGGATACTAATGGTTAGGCTTGCCTAGGGTCACGAACTGTTGGTTTGCCAAGGCAGAAGGGGGCAATACACCCTATAATAGACCACACTATAATAATACCATACAATATACAATATACAATATAATAGACGACAGACGATATACATTTATTTATGTATATGTAGTACAGAGCTGGGCACTAAATACATTGAATGTATTTAATACTAAATACTAAATACATGGGAGAAATGTATTTAAATACTAAATACTAAATACATTTTACGAATGTTATTTAAATACTAAATACATTTGTAAATACATTTTAAATACACACAAATTTTAACATGTCCGAAAAAATGGAATTTCCTTAGGATTTCCTAAGATCTCTTTGGGTTTCCTTAGAAATTTCCTTCTCAGGCCTAAATTTCCTTAAAATATGGACATTTCCTTGGCCGTGGCAGCACCGGTGCACTGTAACAGCAGGGCTGCCAGACAGCTGGGGCGGGTGTATGGCCAAAGTAACTCATAAAAGTATTTACATTTTTATTCTATGAATAATTAAATACAAGCTATTTAAATACTCATAAAAGTATTTAAATACTGTATTTAAATACTGTATTTAAATACATGACAACCAATGTATTTATAAATACATTTCTAAATACACAAATGTATTTAAATACGTATTTAAGTAAAAATGTATTTAAATACTGCCCAACTCTGGTTGTGTGTGTGTGTGTTGTGGTGTTGCGTGTGTGTGTGTGTGTGTGTGTTGTGTGTGTGTGTGTGTGTGTGTGTTGTGATGTGTGTGTGTGTGTGTGTTGTGTGTGGTGTGTGTGTGTGTGTCTGTGTGTGTGTGTGTGTGTGTTGTGTTGTGTGTGTTGTCTGTGTGTGTGTGTGTGTGTGTGTGTGTGTGTGTGTTGTGTGTGTTGTCTGTGTGTGTGTGTGTGTGTGTGTTGTCTGTGTGTGTGTGTGTGTGTTGTGTTGTGTTGTGTTGTGTTGTGTGTGTTGTCTGTGTGTGTGTGTGTGTGTGTGTGTTGTGTGTGTTGTCTGTGTGTGTGTGTGTGTGTGTGTGTGTTGTGTGTGTGTGTGTGTGTGTGTGTGTGTGTGTGTGTGGTTTGTTGTGTTGTGTGTTGTGATGTGTGTGATGTCATGTTTGTGTGTGTGTGTGTGTGGTTGTTGTGTGTGTGTGTGTGTGTGTGTGTGTGTCTGTGTTTGTGTGTGTGTGTGTGTGTGTGTGGTGTGTGTGATGTGTGTGTGTGTGTGATGTGTGTGTGTTTTTGTGTTATAAGGATATTAAGATAGGAATGAGTACAAAATTACGTCACTATAATCAAACAGTGATTGCGACGCCGCCAATGGTACCCTTAGCCAGAACGTAATATCCATTGTAATTTGGGTACCATTAGACGATTTTAGTGACTATAAGCAATATTTTATAGATATAACCTGTTTAGTATCCCTGTCCACTAACTAATATGGTATATTCCGTTACTTTTCGTAATTTTATGGCTCCACAACAGACAATTTTATATAGCAAAGGTTTTTCTGTGATCATGCTAAAATGTTTTCAGATAAAATAACAAGATAACTGATAAAAATTATGTAAAACTAAATGTGTATTCTATGCTATGGCAACACTCCCTGACGTGAGAGCCTTTCAACGCGCGTATATAGGGCATTTAAAATACGCGCGAAAGTTTGGTGGTGTTTCTGCTGTCAGGTGAAGATGCCAAAACTTTATTGTCGTATTTTTGTGATGAAATTCCGCTTCTGAATCCTTAGCCTCCCCTGCAGTTGAAGTGAGACTATTGCCGCAGGAGTCTTGGTTTGTCACGGGTTTAATGCCCGTATTCGTAGTCACATACCATCATTGTACGTGGTCATTGTTCACTTTTTGTCTTGTCCTAATTAAATCAATATGTCATGCCAGCTCTGTTGTGATTGCAATAGGAGTACTGTAGGATTGCTCTAGTACTTTCCATGGCAGCTACAAGATCTCTGTTGTGATTGCAATAGGAGTACTGTATGATTGCTCTAGTACTTTCCATGGCAGCTACAAGATCTCTGTTGTGATTGCAATAGGAGTACTGTAGGATTGCTCTAGTACTTTCCATGGCAGCTACAAGATCTCTGTTGTGATTGCAATAGGAGTACTGTAGGATTGCTCTAGTACTTGCCATGGCAGCTACAAGATCTCTGTTGTGATTGCAATAGGAGTACTGTATGATTGCTCTAGTACTTTCCATGGCAGCTACAAGATCTCTGTTGTGATTGCAATAGGAGTACTGTAGGATTGCTCTAGTACTTACCATGGCAGCTACAAGATCTCTGTTGTGATTGCAATAGGAGTACTGTATGATTGCTCTAGTACTTTCCATGGCAGCTACAAGATCAAGTGAATAATTTTGACTGAGTAGAAATGGAACAAAATCATAGCAATTACCACGAGCAATCATGGTATGTGACTACGAATACGAGCATTAGTCTTGATGAGTCTATGCGTGCGTGATACAGGTGTCAATCATGTCATCTTTTGATCTATAGTGTACGGAAATCTATGTATGCCTATCGAGTGTATGTCTGTGTGTAGTGACGTATAGGCTACATGTATTTCTGTTTGAGTGTATCACTTACATTTTCATGCATGTCTTTTATTTAAGTGTGTCTGTCTGGTTTTGTCGCCTACCTGTGTATCTATGTTGGTATCTGTATGTATTGTACAACCAGTATGTTGGTATGTGTGTGTGTATGTTGGTATCTGTATGTATGTGCAACCAGTATGTTGGTATGTATGTGTGTATGTTGGTATCTGTATGTATGTGCAACCAGTATGTTGGTATGTGTGTGTGTATGTTGGTATCTGTATGTATGTGCAACCAGTATGTTGGTATGTGTGTGTGTATGTTGGTATGTATGTGTGTATGTTGGTATCTGTATGTATGTGCAACCAGTATGTTGGTATGTATGTGTGTATGTTGGTATCTGTATGTATGTGCAACCAGTATGTTGGTATGTATGTGTGTATGTTGGTATCTGTATGTATGTGCAACCAGTATGTTGGTATGTGTGTGTGTATGTTGGTATGTATGTGTGTATGTTGGTATCTGTATGTATGTGCAACCAGTATGTTGGTATGTGTGTGTGTATGTTGGTATCTGTATGTATGTGCAACCAGTATGTTGGTATGTGTGTGTGTATGTTGGTATCTGTATGTATGTGCAACCAGTATGTTGGTATGTATGTGTGTATGTTGGTATCTGTATGTATGTGCAACCAGTATGTTGGTATGTATGTGTGTATGTTGGTATCTGTATGTATGTGCAACCAGTATGTTGGTATGTGTGTGTGTATGTTGGTATGTATGTGTGTATGTTGGTATCTGTATGTATGTACAACCAGTATGTTGGTATGTGTGTGTATGTATGTTCAATGTTGGTATGTGTGTGTGTATGTTGGTATGTATGTGTGTATGTATATTGGTGTGTGTGTGTGTGTGTTGTGTTGGTAGGTGTGTCTGTGAGTTGGGTGTGTGTGTGTGTGTGTGTATGTGTTGGTATGTGTGTGTGTGTATGTTGGTATGTGTGTTGGTAGGTGTGTGTGTTGGTGTGTGTGTGTGTATGTGTTGGTATGTGTGTGTGTATGTTGGTATGTGTATTGGTGTGTGTGTGTGTGTGTGTGTGTATGACTTTGGCAAGGACGAGAGGTTTTGCATTCTGTTTGTCCACAGTACCACGAATCCATAATCGATGTGTGTGTGTGTGACTGTATGTGTTCATCTAGTTGTATTTTACAGGGCCAAAGCAACGCTCGTATGGCCCCGTCTCCATATCAACATTTATTTTATCATTCATCCTTAGTTCTTAGTGTTGGCCGAAGCCACCACCCCGGGAGGGGGGTCACAAACCCCCGGCTAACACCTGGTACCCATTCACTGCTGGTGTGGACAGGGGCTCAGGTTTTAAGAAGACCGCCTGTGTCTTCGCTCCGCCCGGGGATCGAACCCGGGACTTCTCGGTTGTGAGCCGAGGTGCTAACCCCTTACACTACGGAGTCCCATTTTTTTGTTTTTTTTTTTTTGTGTGTGTGTGTATTCATCTAGTTGTATTTTACAGGGCCTGAGCAACGCTCGTATGGCCCCGTCTCCATATCAAAATTTATTTTATCATTCATCCTTAGTGCTTAGTGTTGGCCGAAGCCACCACCCCGGGAGGGGGGTCACAAACCCCCGGCTGACACCCAGTAGCGTGTGTGTGTGTGTGTGTGTGTGTGTGTATGTGTATGTGTATGTGTGTGTGTGTGTGTGTGTGTGTGTGTGTGTGTGTGTGGTGTGTGTGTGTGTGTGTGTGTGTGACTGTGTGTGTCTGTGTGTGTGTTTCGAGAAATGATTCATTAATTAAATTGCACGGGACAATGGGCGATGCATTAAAATTATTCAGCATATTCTCAGACTTTCCTTTTAAGCAAACTCATCACTATTCATCATCATTACTCATAGCTCATCATTACCCATCACCAATCATCACCACTCATCCCCACGCATCACCACGCATCACCACTCATCACCAATCATCACCAATCATCACCAATCATCACCACGCATCACCACTCATCACCACTCATCACCAATCATCACCACGCATCAACACGCATCACCAATCATCACCACGCATCACCACTCATCACCACGCATCAACACTCACCACCACTCATCACCACGCATCACCACCAGTACTCCCTATCTCAGCACAACTGATACACACAACCAATATTAACACAGCTATTAAATCACTAATTCACAGTTCGCATAAGAAAACCTGCCATTATTTTAGTGACTAGTTTTAATAATGATTCCCTTAACCCCTTGAGGCCCAGAACGTAATTTCAATTGTAATATAGGGACCATTAGACGATTTTTAGTGATTATAAGCAATATTTTATAGATATGACCTGTTTACTATCCTTGTCCACTAGCTAATTTGGTATATAGGCTACAGTTACTTTTCGTAATTTTATGGATCGAGAACATACGATTTTTATAGCCAAGGAAAGGTCTGGGCGTGAAGGGGTTAATAGTAAGATAGTGACAAAAAAAATTATTGATAGTCTAAAATATGAGAGGAATTAATAAAACTACCTTAAGCCACCATAAAACCACATAAAACCACATAAAATCACATAAAACCACCATAAAATCACATAAAACCACCATAAAATCATATAAAACCACATAAAATCACATAAAACCACATAAAATCACAAAACCACATAAAATCACATAAAACCACCATAAAATCACATAAAATCACATAAAATCACATAAAACCACATAAAATCACAAAACCACCATAAAATCACAAAATCACATAAAATCACAAAACTACCATAAAATCACATAAAACCACATAAAATCACAAAATCACATAAAACCACCATAAAACCACCATAAAATCACGTTAAACCACCATAAAATCACGTAAAACCACCATAAAACCACGTAAAACCACCTTAAAACCACATAAAACCACCATAAAATCACGTAAAACCACAATAAAACCACAAAATCACCTAAAACCGCATCAAACCACCATAAAACCACATAAAATCACCTAAAATCGCATCAAACCACCATAAAATCGCATCAAACCACCATAAAACCGCATCAAACCACCATAAAACCCATCAAACCACCATAAAACGCATCAAACTACCATAAAACCGCATCAAACCACCATAAAACCGCATCAAACCACCATAAAACCGCATCAAACCACCATAAAACCGCATCAAACCACCATAAAACCGCATCAAACCACCATAAAACCGCATCAAACCACCATAAAACCGCATCAAACCACCATAAAACCACATCAAACCACCATAAAACCGCATCAAACCACCATAAACCTCAACCCTAAACCATCAAACCACCATAAAACCGCATCAAACCACCATAAAACCGCATCAAACCACCATAAAACCGCATCAAACACCATAAACAATCGCATCAAACCACCATAAAACCGCATCAAACCACCATAAAACCGCATCAAACCACCATAAAAACCCATCAAACAACCATAAAACGCATCAAAACCACCATAAAACCGCATCAAACCACCAAAAACCACATCAAACCACCAATAAAAACCGCAATCAAACCACCATAAAAAAAACCACATCAAACACACATAAAAAACCGCATCAAAACCACCATAAAAACCGGCATCAAAACCACCATAAAAACCGCATCCAAACCACCATAAAACCGCATCAAACCACCATAAAACCGCATCAAAACCACCATAAAAAACCGCATAAAACCACATAAAACGCATCAAAATCAATAAAACGACAAAGCGACCATTAAAAATCGCATCAAACCACAAAAATCCATACAACACCATAAAAGCATCAACCAATAAAACCGCATCAAACCACCATAACCCAATCAACCACATAAAACCACATCAAACCACATAAACCCATCAACCACCATAACCGCATCACAACCACCATCAACGCATCAACCACTCATAACCAATCATCAACACTCATAACCACATCAACCAACCATAAACCGCATCAAACCCATAAACGCATCAAACCACCAAAAACGCATCAAACACATAAACCATCAACCACCATAAAACCAATCAACCACCATAAACGATCAAACCACCATTAAAACCGTCAATCAAACCCCATAACCCTAACTAAATCGCATCAAACCCATAAAACCGCATCAAACCAATAAACCACATCAAACCACATAAAACGCATCAAAACATATAAAACCACATCACTTCAACCACCATAAATACCGCATAAGCCACCATAAAACCGCATCAAACGACCATAAATACCGCATCAAACCACCATAAAAGTCGCATCAAACACCATAAAACGCATCTAAACACCATAAACCGCATCAAACCACCATAAAACCGCATCAAACACATTAAAACAGCATCACCACCATAAAATCGCATCAAACCACCATAAAACCCATCAAAACCACCATAAAACCGCATCAAACCCCCATAAAACCGCACAACCACATAAAACGCATCAAACCACCATAAACCCATAAAACCCACATAAAACCTCAACCACCATAAAACCGCATCAAACCACCATAAAACCAGCATAAAACCACAAAACCGCATCAAACCACCATAAAAACCACATCAAACCACCATAAAACCGCATCAAACCACCATAAAACCGCATCAAACCACCATAAAACCGCATCAAACCACCATAAAACCGCATCAAACCACCATAAAACCGCATCAAACCACCATAAAACCGCATCAAACCACCATAAAACCGCATCAAACCACCATAAAACCGCATAAACACATAAACCCACAACCACCATAAAACCGCATCAAACCACCATAAAACCGCATCAAACCACCATAAAACCGCATCAAACCACCATAAAACCGCATCAAACCACCATAAAACCGCATCAAACCACCATAAAACCGCATCAAACCACCATAAAACCACATCAAACCACCATAAAACCGCATCAAACCACCATAAAACCGCATCAAACCACCATAAAACCGCATCAAACCACCATAAAACCGCATCAAACCACCATAAAATCACGTCAAACCACCATAAAACCGCATCAAACCACCATAAAACCAAAACCTGTGGACCGCTTACTAAAGGGAGTAAGAAAGAAATGATAAGATATGAACAATTTGATCAAGAAAGTATATAAGGTAGAATATACCAATGTAACTTTTTACTCTACCGTATAGATTTACTTATATAGGCACTGTGAGAACCATTGCCTTCAGATAGAGTCTCTTGGTGTACCGTAGATAACAGTATAGTCGCCAGCTGCACTAATGTCGCCAGCCGCCATATACTAGTACGAATTATAGCATCACTACTGCTGTGTATGTGCCACTGAAGATGATACACAGTAGTTTATATCATGACTGTATAATCTACCCTGTTTCAGCGTTGTTTTATGCTTTGTATCTGCAAGTATAGACGGTTTCAAATTTCACTACTCGTTTTTTTTTCGCGCGACGACGACGGCGGGAGGACACTCAGAACATAAACACTAATAGGCGACTTTATTGTAGGTAGTCACTCTGGTGATATTTTTGTAATTTGTTCATTTATAGCCATACTATGACACAGATGAAGACACAAAATGACACAGATGAAGACACAAAATGACACAGATGAAGACACAAAATGACACATAATGGCAGTGTGAGGAAAGTTATATTACTGTAATCTGGAAAGTCCCGTAGCCTCTTGCACCGTTCCTTGCCCCTTGCTTCCTCCTCCTCCTCCTCCTCCTCTCCTCCTCCTCCTCCTCCTCCTCTTCTTCTAATTCTTTTCTCCCCGTTATGAAATGTTTGACCTACCTTAAATCTTATATGTCGCCTCCGTGGTGTAGTGGCTAGCGCGCTTAGCTACAAATCTGAGGACCCTGGTTCGAATGCGGGCCAGGGCAAGTCGGTGGCCAGCCCAGCAAGCTAAGCTCTTCTTTCCTCCCTTTCGGGGTTGATAAATAGGGCAGGGCTACCTGGGGAAACCTGGGGAAGGTAACTGTGGTAACTAACCCGGATGTCACACTAGCCCTGTGTCCCGGGGTAACGAGTTGTCACCCACCACAGGCTCATAAGAACATAAGAACATAAGAAAATAAGGAAGCTAAAGAGGCCGTGAGGCCTACACGTGGTAGTTCCTGTCATCTAACACTACCTACATCCACCTTTCCTCCCCATCCAGGAACCTGTCCAGCCCCTCTTTAAAGCTCCCCAATGACTCAGCACTAACTACCTGTCTACTGAGACCATTCCACTCATTCACCACCCTATTTGTGAACCAGTTTTTCCCTATTTCCTTTCTAAATCTACGCTTTCCAGCTTGAATCCATTACTTCTTGTTCTACCCTGGTTAAAAGCCGTAAGAACTTTTCCTACCTCTCCTTTATTAAATCCCTTTATCCACTTAAAAACTTCTATCAGATCGCCCCTTACTCTGCGTCTCTCGAGTGAGTGTAACTTTAATAACTTCAATCTCCTCTCATAACTAAAGTTACGCATTCCTTGTATCATTTTGGTCATCCTTCTCTGCACTGATTCTAACAAGGCTATATCCATCCTGTAATATGGAGACCAAAACTGAACCGCATAGTCTAGGTGAGGCCTGACTAGAGCCAAATGAAGCTTTAGAATAACTTCCGCACTTCTACTTTTAACACTTCTGGTAATGAATGAATCCTAACACTCTATTAGCTCTATTTCTGGCCTCAATACATTGTTTCCTAGGTCGGAGGTCTGGGCACACCCTCACTCCAAGATCTTTTTCACCTTCTGATCTTTTCAGCGATACATTGCTTATGTGTATCTATTACCAGGGTTCTTGCTACCAACATTCATAACGCTGCACTTATCAATATTAAATTCCATCTGCTATCTGACTGCCCACTCGTTAAGTTTATCTAAGTCTCCCTGCAATATGTTTACGTCAGACTGTGATCCAATAATCCTACCTAACTTAGTGTCATCAACAAACTTGCTGATATCACTACTAATCCCACTATCCAAGTCGTTGATGTAAATCAAAAATAGTAATGGACCCAAAACAGACCCTTGTGGAACTCCACTTGTCACCTGTCCCCATTCAGATTTCAAAGGCTAATGCGACGGAGATGAGAACCGAGGCCACGCGCAGCATAACTTATGCCGCTATCTTTACCTACATCCTATATTCTCCACGATGCGCTGTGTCCCCTCCCTCTCTATCGGTTTTTTTTTTTTTTATCAAAGAGGTTTTACTGGCAAACCCCGTATTTTGACCTACCGCAGACAACACTAAAGTCGCCAGGACAACGTTTATTTTTGTATTTACAGACGTGTGGTGGCGTTAATACTTACATTGCTACATCCATGATTTCAGGACAGTTAGAAGGGGCAATCTGGAGAGTCTGTGTCATTTTGTGTCTTCATCTGTGTCATATTATGGCTATAAATGAACAAATTACCAAAATAAAACCGAGGGGCGACGTTGGTAACAGGCTACACTAAGGTCGCCATCTAGTGTTTATGTTCTGAGTGTCCTCCCGCCGCCGTCGTCGCCCGAAAAAAAACGAGTAGGAAAATTTGAAACGGTATACACTTGCAGATACAAAGCATAAAACAACGCTGAAACAGGGTAGATTATACAGTCATGATATAAACTACTGTGTATCATCTTCAGTGACACATACACAGCAGTAGTGATGCTATCATTCGTAATATATGGCGGCTGGCGACATTAGTGCAGGTGGCGACTATACTGTAAGATACTTGGGATTAATATTGTCTATTTATTAGTATCATTGTAGGACTGCGGTGCCTTTAGACTTGTCCAATACGTGTCGCAGCCTCTTGTAGCTTCCTTGCGTCCTTATGTGTCAGCGCTACGAGGAGTCAGCCGAGGCAACCTGCTATTTGATATAAGTAACTGTAACCTTGCATGTCACCAGCCTAGCGTTGTCACCAAGCACTGCCCTGTCTGCCCTGTCCTCACTCCCGCCGCCCTTCATTGATTGAGCCGCACACCCACGTACACACACACACACACGCACGCACACACACACACACGCACGCACGCACACACACACTCTCACGCCCCGCGCACGTACTGTCCACGTGATACCGAGTGTTTCTCTGCCTTGTTGCTAGCAAGGTTTCCTTTTCCTCTCTTTCCCAAACACCCGTTATACTGTATAACTTTTACAAATTCTGATTGATACAGAAACACTGACTCAACTATTCTTAGGTCCATACCTATCACACTACCGTAGATATACAGTATAGTCGCCACCTGCACTAATGTCGCCAGCCGCCATATATTACGAGTTATAGCATCACTACTGATTTGTATGTGCCACTGAAGATGATACACAGTAGTTTTTATCATGACTGTATAATGTACTCTGTTTCAGCGTTGTTTTATGCTTTGTATCTGCAAGTGTATATATACGGTTTCAAATTTCCCTACTCGTTTTTTTTCGGGCGACGACGGCGGCGGGAGGACACTCAGAACATAAACACTAGATGGCGACCTTAGTGTAGCCCGTTACCAACGGCGCCACTCGGTTTTATTTTTGTAATTTGTTCATTTATAGCCCTAATATGACACAGATGAAGACACAAAATGACACAGACTCTCCAGATAGCCCCTTCTAACTTTCCTGAAATCATGGATGTAGCAATGTAAGTATTAACGCCACCACACGTCTGTACATAAAAAAGAAACGTTGTCCTGGCGACTTTAGTGTTATCTACGGTAGCGTCATTAACACTATAGTCGCCACTGCACTAATGTCGCCAGGCGTCATATATTACGTATTTTAGCATCACTACAGACTTGTATGTGTCACTTATAAGACGTGCACAGTAGCTTAAACTATGTACCTGTCTTCAGTGGCACATTAAAGCCTGTAATGATGCTAAAATTCCCTCCTTCCTTCCTTCTATTAAAAATCCTTCCTTCCTATAATATATAAGGTGCCTGGCGATATTAGTGCAGTGGCGACAAGAGTGTTACTGATGGTAGGTAACTGTAACACCACCTTACACACACACATCAGATTAACACACATGGAAGCCATAATACCCACGATAGGGCATAAAAACTCTTATCAGATCACAGAAATTAAGCTGTGGACAGAAAACGTTAACAAATAAGCATGTCTGGTAACTGAACACATTTCTTAAACCACACAACAATAATTATTAGACAAGGATAATGGCAGCTTAATAATTATATATACGAATTCATACAGTCATCATGTGTGTATGTGGTTGTCAAAGTCAGGTGGGATAGGGAAGGTAGGGCCACATAGGCGGTATGCGTTGTGGCAGTATGTGGCAATCAGCTGGTTGCAGTTCACCCCTACCCTACCTTGCCTCCCGGCCCCTACCAGCCATCACGCCACTGCCAGCCGTCCCGCCCCCTCCCAGCCGCCCCGCCAGACACACCGCCGCTGCCACCAAAGTTGCCAGATTTGGGGATTTGTCCCTATATTTGGGGATTTCAAGGCACTGATGGGGACATGGGGACATTCACTCACGATTTGGGGACTTTTGAGGTTTCTGAAAAAAGCATGTATTTTATCACTTAAAATAATATTATTCATATGAAGGTTAAAAGAAAACATGAGGTTAAACCGACGGCAAGGAAGAAGTAATTTGAGCTTCATTGATCCCAAAGAAGTAAGTCAAGAAATGTGGTCTCCATTGGTCCATTGGCTAGTGTATTTCCTGGAATTGTAAGTCCTGACAAAATAAATCACCTACCGTAGATAACAGTGAAGTCGCCAGTTCTACGTTTCTTTGTTATGTACAGACGTGTGGTGGCGTTAATAGTTACATTTCTACATCCATGATTTCAGGAAAGTTAGAAGGGTCTATCTGGAAAGTCTGTGTCATTTTGTGTCTTCATCTGTGTCATATTAGGGCTATAAATGAACAAATTACAAAAATAAAACCGAGTGGCGACTTCACTATACCTACTACAGTAAAGTCGCCAGCTAGTATTTTAACCCAACAGTTGAGTCGCCACTCTGGAGAATTCAGGTAAATTAGAGGTAAAGTAAAACAAGTCTCTATATATATTAGCTGCGGAAGATGCTTGGATATATAAAAATTCCTCTGCCAACGTGAAAATAAATTCTATTCAAGTTTGAAAGATCTGGCAAGTCTGTGTCCTGTCGCCCGAAAGGCTATTGTTTACTGTCTGTCGTCGCGCGAAGAAAAACGTGAGAAGCAAAATTCGCAACAGTTATATTTGCAGATACAAAGCATAAAACAACGCTGAAACAGGGTAGATTATACAGTCATGATATAAACTACTGTGTATCATCTTCAGTGGCACATAAAAATCAGTAGTAATGCTATAATTCGTAATATTTGGCGCCTGGCGACTTCACTGTAGGTGGCGACTTCACTGTTATCTACGGTAGACAAAGAATGGAGAGTACTAAGAAACACCGATCTTGCTGATTCAGAAATCCATGATGTTGAAGGCTTCTGGGAGACAGTTAGAGAGATAAAGAGTGGTGATGAAACCCCCATGTTTCCAAATTTGTCAAGTTTTGTTTCTGAGCTATTGCGTGTTCCTCATTCTAGTGCCACAGCAGAAAGGATATTTTCATCTGTAAACAATTTAAAAACAAAACTAAGAAACAAACTCTCAACCAGAGAACTCTATAGTTGGACTTCTGCATTCAAAGCGGTATTTGAAAGGCCGGGAATGTTTCAATTTTGCTGTAAATGATAAACTAGTCAACATGATGACTTCAAATATCTACAAATACCATGAACATGATGATTCGAGTGATGATATTATTTAGTATGCAAATGTGTTATTCTATTCTTTCTTTCTGGCTTAGTACAGGATGTCCAGAATATTAGTTGGATTATTGAAGTTCCCCAAGAGGCTAAGAGCATTAATATTTTCATTTATTTCTGTATCATATTTCTAAGCAATTTAAGGAAATATATCATCCCCATCAGCCTTAAGTAGAAATTTTATTAAATGCTCATGAGGCTGCATCACTGAGCTCTATATGAACATTTCGTTATCTGATAAATGAATTAGCAGCATGCATAAATGAGCGTTAACTATATAAATAACATCATGAAATCGGGTAATATTTCCCGATTGATGATGTTATTTATTTAGTTAACGCTAATTTATGCATGCTGCTAATTCATTTATCAGAAAACAAAATGTATCAATGGAAAGCTAAGGAAATTCCGCTTCTATTCATATTCTCCATGTAAAAAGTTTTCCAGCAAAATATTAAATGACGAAGAGTTTAATAGAATATTAAGTTCATGCATATTTCTTAAAAGTCTCATAATGGCCTTTCTTTAGTGTGTTTTACGGTGGGTTTTTTTTATAATATTATAGAACAAACATTTCCGAAGACAACAGTATATCTTTTATACTGATAAACATATATTTAGTAGGGGAAAATTACCATTAAGCTGGCAAACACGGGCGGCAAGTGGAGTTTGTTGGTCCTCCAGCTCGCTCCGACGGGCGGCATTTGGCTTGAAGACGCTAGATCGTGACGTCAGGGCAAGACACCTATTACTGCCCTATTTTGTTTTTGCAGTCCTTGTGATGATTATAATAAAAATGAATTATGCTACTTCATGTGTAATGTAATATATTATGTAAAACAAAGTATGAATTAATATCATTAAATCAACATTAAAATCAACATAGCAATTTTAATTTACATGTGGAGTAGTTATATGTAGCATATATTTCAGCATTTTTATAACAAGTATGGAAAGATATGAAATGGGGATTTCTGGGGATTTTTCCCCGAATATATAGGGATTTTTAGACCAGGCTGTCTGGCAACCCTGGCTGCCACTGTCACTAGTCAGTCCTGCAGAGGCGGGTGTGCTACTGGGTAATAACGTTTTGTCCTCAATAACCTCTCCTACTGTGCAACACGTGAGTAACTAACTACCTACGTTATCTCGCCACTCAGTGTATTATATAAAGCAGGGTGTAGGTGTAGTGTGGTGTATGTAGAAGTTAGGAACGGTGTAGCGGTGGTGGTGGTGGTGAACATTGCCTTGTTCATCTCTGCAACACCGGCCAGCTAGCCACTCTCCACTCATCTTCCTCCTCCTCTGTTCTGTGTATTATATAAAGCAGGGTGTAGGTGTAGTGTGGTGTATGGAGAAGTTAGGAACGGTGTAGCGGTGGTGGTGGTGGTGAAACATTGCCTTGTTCATCTCTGCAACACCGGCCAGCTAGCCACTCTCCACCACTCCTCTTGCAGTCACGCTTGATGCTAACTGACACTTTGATTACGGTGATGCCTGCCCACTCATGTACACAGGGGAACATGGGTGTCTGGGTAACAAGGTAGCTGGGAGTCATGGCTGGGAATATATTGATAAGGAAAGAGAAGTTATGAAGAAATATCACTCCGAGGACCCGCAGGTGTGGTACGATACAACATTTTGAAGTAATGATGTATGCTTTCATTGTTTATTCTCATGTACACAGGAGAACTTGGGTGTCTAGGTAACGAGGTGGCTACCATAGATAACAGTCATAACACTATATCGCCAGTCACTTGCCACTGCACTAATGTCGCCAGGTGCCATATATTACGAATTTTAGCTTCACTACAGACTTGTATGTGCCACTGAAGAGACATGCACAGTAGTTTATATTATGTACATCACACTTCATGTCTTCAGTGGACACATACAAGGCTGTGGTAATGCTAAGATTCTAATATAGTGTGCCTGGCGACATTAGTGCAGTGGCAAGTGACTGGCGACTATAGTGTTATCTACGGTAGGAGTCATACGAACATAAGGAAGCTACAAATCATGGCTGAGAGCAATATAAAACGCAAAAAAATAGACCCGGCGATATGAAACGCTATAGTATTTTGATTATGAAGACATACACGTAGGTAGTATAGATGCATGTGTTCGCTGTCTTATTTATAAAGTGCCATATTGATTGGTTCTATCATGGTTTAGTATCCTATGCTTAAAATAATGTAGTGTATAGAAGTGTCAGTCGAATGTTGTATTGTATATGCGGTGATCTACTAAAGGACACCGGATCTTGTTAAACATCTTTTCACCTCTTCACGCCCAAATCTTTCCTTGGCTACACTCTCAGAAATAAGGGGTCTATATTAAGGGTAGAATTGTTACATCGCACCATCACTACCCTTTTTATACCCTATGTCCAGGCTGGAGGGTAGATGCTGCTGATTATACCCTTCATCTACCCTTCATCTACCCTTTTTAGACGAGAGGGTTGAGAAAGGGTACATTTGGGGTTTGAAAAGGGTATATTTAGGGTTGCAAAAGGGTATATTTGTAAGGGTAGCAGTATTTCATCACTATAAACACCCTTTTCCTACCCTTTTCCTACCCTTTTTTTCTAAGAGTGTATAAAGACATTGTACAGTATGTTGTCGAGCCATAAAATTACGAAAAGTGATTCAATATACCACATTAGTTAGTCGACAGTGATACTAAACAGGTCATATCTATAAATATTGCTTATATTCACTAAAAATCGTGTGATGGTACCCAAATTACAATGGAAATTACGCTCTGGGTCTCAAGGGGTCTCACATCTCAAAACTCCTTCACACTCAGATCTTTCCTTTGCTATAAAAAAAATGTATGTTGTCGCGCCATAAAATAACGATAAGTCACTTAATATACCAAATGAGTTAGTGGACAAGGATACTAAACAGGTCATAGCTATCAAATATTGCTTATAGTCACAAAAAATAGTCTAATGGTATCCAAATTACGATGGAAATTACGTTCTGGGTCTCAAGGGGTTAATATATGGTGTGTAAAGGAGCAACCGAAATATTGGTAGATAGTAATGCTAGAAACACCGATATAGGAGATGGAGTGTATTCGATGTTGGGTCATTTTCCGCTGTAACAATAAGAGTCATATATACAATACACTCTTAGAAAAAAAGGGTAGGAAAAGGGTGAAAAAGGGTGTTATAGTGATGAAATACTGCTACCCTTACAAATATACCCTTTTGCAACCCTAAATATACCCTTTTCAAACCCCAAATGTACCCTTTCTCAACCCTCTCGTCTAAAAAGGGTAGATGAAGGGTATAATCGGCAGCATCTACCCTCCAGCCTGGACATAGGGTATAAAAAGGGTAGTGATGGTGCGATGTAACAATTCTACCCTTAATATACCCCATATTTCTGAGAGTGTACGCGCTACATATAGATAGCCATTGAGCGGTGAATAGGGAAGCCAGACAGCCTATATAACCCATACACAGGTGTGACATTTGTACCCTTGTTAATAAGGTGTGAATATAACAGCATACAGCTGAATTAAAAGGTGTGAATCTATTCATACATCTCTGACGTACTTATCTTCTCCGCCTTCTCCTCTCTCGCTCTCTTTTCTATATTCTTCCTAGTGAATAAAAGTATTGAATATCTCATCTCTCTCTCTCTCTCTTCTCTCTCTCTCTCCTCTCTCTCTCTCTCTCTCCTCCTCTCCCTCTCTCTCTCTTCTGCTTTCGTCTCTCTTCTCTCTCCTCTCTCTCCCTCTCTCTCTCTCTCTCTCTCTCTCTCTCTCATTGTGAATAAGTTATCTGAATCTCTCTCTCTCTCTCTCTCCTCTCTCTCTCTCTCTCTCTCTCTTTTTATCTCTCTCTCTCTCTCTCTCTCTCTCTCTCTCTCCTCTCTCTCTCTCTCTCTCTCTCTCTCTCTCTCTCTCTCTCTCTCTCTCCTCTCTCTCTCTCTCTCTCTTTCCTATATGGTAATTTTTTTTTAGAATTTCTTCGTAGTCTATTATAACGTCAACATTTTTCCTAGCGTTACATGCAATACTTTCACAATTATTCACTTGTAACAATAGTGGTGTTTCCTGGCCACTCATTTCCTCACAATATTACTTGGTTCTTGGTGTTGTTTACCGTAGATAACACTATAGTCGCCAGTCACTTGCCACTGCACTAATGTCGCCAGGCACAATATATTACGAATTTTAGCATCACTACTGATTTGTATGTGTCACTGAAGATGATACACAGTAGTTTATATCATGTAAATCACAGTATACATGTCTTCAGTGGCATATAAAAGTCTGTAGTGATGCTATAATTCGTAATATATTATGACTGGCGACTATAGTGTTATCTACGGTAGGGCTGCGAGGATCCCTTGAGGAACACTATATGAGCCCTGGTGATGTCCTATGGTGCTATCACAGGCGTGGCAGCTGACCTGTCTTCTTCAGTAGTAGAACCAATAATAGAAAGTAGAACCAACACACTCAGAAATAAGGGGTATATTAAGGGTAGAATTGTTACATCGCACCATCACTACCCTTTTTATACCCTATGTCCAGGCTGGAGGGTAGATGCTGCCGATTATACCCTTCATCTACCCTTTATCTACCCTTTTTAGACGAGAGGGTTGAGAAAGGGTATATTTGGGGTTCGAAAAGGGTATATTTAGGGCTGCAAAAGGGTATATTTGTAAGGATAGAAAAAGGGTAGCAGTATTTCATCACTACAAACACCCTTTTTCTACCCTTTTCCTACCCTTCTTTTCTAAGAGTGAACGGTGATGTAAAGGGATACAATAAAGGAGATGTAGGAAAGTTCTTACGGCTATAGTCATCAGGGTAGCACAAGAAGTAACCGAATCAATCTGGAAAAGCGTAATTTAAAAAGGAAATAGGGAGAAACTGATTCACAAATAGGGTGGTGAATGATTGGAACGGACTCAGTAGACAGGTAGTCAACAGGGTCTTTAAAAGGAGGCTGGATAAATTCATGGATGGGGATGAGAGGTAGATATAGGTAGTGTTAAGTAACAGGAACTACCTCGTGTAGGTCTCACGGCCATTTGTAGCTTCCTTATTTTCTTATGTTCCTATGTGAGGGTGTCCTGTTTGTCTTGTGTTGAGTGTGTGGGTGTGCCTGTAATCTTCATGGTAACAGTTTTATAACAGCGCAGGAATGGTAGCGGCGGCGGGTCACAAAATCGCTCGCCGTGACAAGAGACCGTTCAGGCGTGACAATGTGGTTATTTTTTTGTGTGGCATACGTGACTATCGAGTGACAACGCTTGTTTTCTTGCGAGGTGTGTGTGTGTGTGTGTGTGTGTGTGTGTGTAGGAAAGACAAGTGATACATCAGTCAGTACTATCGATAAAATATATTCAGCAGAAATTGAAGTCATATCACAGTATGTTATGTATACGTAGTTGCTAACTGTGTAGTGTAGATTTCGTGTTCCTAACAATATCAATACTATCGTCCTCTGTCCTCAATGCAAAACAAAATACCACTGTTGTATATAGTTCCTTATGGTAGACAGTGTGAATTATGGACATCCGCTACACCTGAGTTAAGAGAGCGTGTATTTACCTAACCTAGTTGTGTTTTACAGGGCCTGACCTACACTCGTGTGGTCCCGTCTCCGTATCTACATTTATCCAGTCTTTCTTTCTATGTGTGTGTGTGTGTGTGTGTGTGTGTGTGTGTGTGTGTGTGTGTGTGTGTGTGAACGAACGCATGAAGCCTTTGTAGTGTGGCGGTAAGAGGGAGAGAGAATTATATAATGAAGTAAGAATACACTACATACGCACCTCGACTGTCTGTGTGTTTATTGTTTAGCTCTCAATAGATGCAATACAGCGGTAGTAATTTACATAAGACTGTTCTTCTGTTGTGTGGGTGATGCACACTCTTAACCCCTTGAGACCCAGAACGTCATTTCCATTGTACTTTGGGTACCATTAGACGGTTTTTAGTGAATCTAAGCAATGTTTTATAGATATGACCTGTTTAGTGTCCTTGCCCACTAACTAATTGGGTATATTCAGTTACTTTTCGTAATTTTATGGGCTAACAACTGACAATTTTCTATAGTCTAAGGAAAGATCTGGGCGTGAAGGGGTTAAGACAGCACAGAGTCATGGAAGAAAGTGCATGTTCAGCAGATGACACGCTGGGAAAGTTTGCTTGGTTGGTGGATGGTTGGTTTGCTGACGTGTGTGTGTGTGGTGGACAATACTCGGGGACATCCTGTTGACAGTGAGATAAGTCCGTAGAATTATGGGGTTTTGAAGAATGCCAAATAGTGTATTGATTTGTATTGAATGAATCAGGGTTTAAAATGCCTCGGGATTAAAGTATTCGCCACGTGATGCACGAGACCGGCTGGGCAACGTTTTGTGCAGACTTGCAGACCTTACTATGTAGCCCCGCGTCCGCGACCCCTCACGCCCCCCGCCCCGTCCCGCCCCCCAGTGGCAACACATCGCCTCACCCATGAAGCCACCCCGCCCCGCCACTCAGCGCGCCTCGCCACGGTGACGCCACGGCGCGGCGGCCAATGGTGGCGATGGTCCGCGGTGACGTCACACAGGTGTCGGTGAGGCGATCAGCTGGCTGGCTGCTCGCGATGCAGATACACTCACCTGGGCCTTGATCACGCACTGGACTCGCGATCACCACCAATCACCCTGCCGGTAGGAGGCTCGTATAACTGACCTTTGGGTGAGACTGGATCTCACACCTCACATTCCCTTGCTCAAGGGGGACAGTAAATGCTCGCGCGTCTGCAATTTTTTTTAGCACTAAGCGGAACTTGAACGCGGGACCAGAGAGTGGCGGGTCACGTTACCCTTTGACCCAGTCAAAGTGTGTGTGTGTGTGTGTGTGTGCACCCATGGCCTTGATCATGGGCTGGGCACGCGACCGCCAGATTGTATACCCTTCCGGAAAGACCTTATAACTCATAAGAGACCGATCTTGTAAGTAAAGTTTGGACCTCACACACCTTACCCCTTTGCTCAAGGGGGACAGCAACTGCTCGAGTTTCCATGGAAAAATTTCGAGCTGTGAGCAAGGCTCCAACCTGCGAGCGTCAAGTGACCCCCAACTTGCCCACTCTGCCACGCGGGCTGTGTGTGTGTGTGTGTGTGTGTGTGTGTGTGTGTGTGTGTGTGAAAGAGAGAATCAGCGCATCAACGCAATCAACAATTAAAAGTTTATTTACACGTGAGATAGTAAGATAAACAACACGTGATTCTTTACCTTGCGTTCAAAGTAAAGAAGAGAAAAGAAACATTCAGGAGGTGATA
>JACEEZ010021206.1:40000-127500 GCA_016584305.1 Chionoecetes opilio | reverse complement strand
ATTTTCGGGCACGCGAGACTCGAACCTATGATCAGCGCATCAAGGTATACCCTGGGTACGTCTCTGTAGTAATCAGTGGGAGAATATTACGCTGAAAGGCTAATATGGCAGCTGTATTATCGTAACATTCTGGCGATAGTGAGCTAAAATCGGCCCTATTTCGGAAATCAGCCAATCTTAGCTCAACACCGGCAAACATAGTGTTTAGGTTAAGTTATGTTTAGGTTAGGTAAGATTTATGATAGGTTTGTGTTAAGTGTTGTAGAGTTATTTAGGTTAAATAAGCGTCCGCGGGACGATTTCTCGAAAGAGGCCGATTTTAGCATAACAGCGGCATTTGAAGTCTCTTTAAATTTATTTATCGGGCTCCCTGACAGCTGAGAGCATGATGATTGGCTAGATAAGGCCGTGTCATGAAGGGCGCTGCTCTGTGATTGGTTAGCAGAATTTTCCCACACATATCCCTAGAATATCCCTATATTCCCCACCCAGAGGCCACCGATAACCGTACGGGAGTGACGGCTCGGTACGAGCATCTCCCTCAGCCCACCCTCGTAAGGTTATTGTAGCCATACACTCGTAAGTTGTCCCTTACGAGGGATTTTCGAGCATCCCTGCCCTGGTTTCACGTGTCCCTGCCAGGCGCCGCAACGCGTGGAAGATAGGCAGTGTCCCCGGCGTGTAGTGGTCCACAGTCCGCGGCGCCTATACGGGGCCGAGGCGTCACGAAGCACGATAAACACAAACACGTGACAACTTCAGTAATTGCGCACCAGCCACCAGCACAGTCAAAAATATTAAACTGCGCGCCAGATATAGTGACTAGTCTGTCGCGGCCATTCCCTGGGGTGAGTTCTTAGTAATGGACAGTGGCGTTACCGGGGGCGGGGGGGGGGGGGGTTTATAGGGCTCAGCTACCTAGCATCCCCAAATTGAGTTTTCAGCCCTCAAAAAAACTTCATGGTGGAGCGCGTTTTAGGCGTCTGGCGATTGAACGACAAACACTTTTAGGGATTTATTGTTTTTTAGGGGACTCTAATTGGTTTGATGAGCCCCCCATGCTCGTCCCCCCCTCCCTCCCCCCTCTCCCCCTTTAGTAAGAACATAAGAAAATAAGGAAGCTACAAGAGGCTGTGAGACCTACACGTGGTAGTTCCTGTTACTTAACACTACCTACATCCACCTTTCATCCCCATCCATGAACCTATCCAGCCTCCCTTTAAAGCTCTCTAATGACTCCGCACTAACTACCTGTCTACTGAGTCCATTCCAATCATTCACCACCCTATTTGTGAACCAGTTTTTCCCTATTTCCTTTTTTTTAATTACGCATTTCCAGCTTGAAGTAGCGCCTCTGAAAATGGGCGTCATATATATATATAATTCCTAGTTGTTCCTGTCCCTGGGTGTGAGCCAGGGTGCGACGCCCCGCACGTAACACTCCCTCAAGCCGCGTTATTTACAGAAACTACCACGTGTAGGTCTCACGGCCTCTTATAGCTTCCTTATTTTCTTATGTTCTTATGTTATTATTTTCTGGTGGGATCAAGTGTTGGATTGTCTGTCACATAAAGAGTGGAGGGCGGGCGAGGCGTGTGTATAGGCGTGCCAGGCAACCCTCAGGCCTGAACCCCCTTCCTCCTCCTCCTCCTCCTCCTCCTCCTCCTCCTCCTCCTCCTCCTCCTCCTCCACCACCTCCTCCTCCTCCTCCTCCTCCTCCTCCTCCTCCTCCTCCTCCTCTTCCAACCCGTCTTGGTTGCTCGGTTGGTAGAGCTGTGGGCTTGCGTGCATCATCCCTGCATTCGGTCAGCGGTTCGAGTCCACCAGGTTCGTCCTGGCGTGGTGGCGCTTTGTATAGTCAATAACCTTGTAGTTGGTACTTGCAAAGTGTCTAGATAGGATCAAAGTATCTTATCTTATCCTCCTCTTCCTCCTCCTCCTCCTCCTCCTCCTCCTCCTCCTCCTCCTCCTCCTCCTCCTCCTCCTCCTCCTCCTCCACCTCCTTTTCCTCCTCCTCCATATGTATTGTCTTATAATCTGTCTCAGGCAAATATTAACCCCTTCACGCCCAGATCTTTCCTTTGTTATAAAAAATTTAATGTTGTCGAGCCATAAAATTTCGACAAGTAGCTAAATATACCAAATTAGTTAGTGGACAAGGACACTAAACAGGTCATATCTATTAAAATATTGCTTATATTCACTAAAAATCGTCCAATGGTACCCAAATTACAATGGAAATTACGTTCTGGGCCTCAAGGGCGTAAGAAGGTTTGCTGGTGTCCTTGGAAACGTATGGTATTTGGTCGGATAATTGTGAGACAGACGCCAACAGAAGGCTGTAAAACTATATATAAGAGAGATTGTTTTTTGCTGCTTCCACTAATAAAAACTATAAAAAGATCCCGAGGTCAGGGTTGATCTAGTGACATCAGATTAAAAGAACTACATATTTTCTCTTCTTCATTATGTCTGCGTGGGATGGTAGAGATAAGTAAAGTTAGTCATCGCTGGTCACGTTTACAATGTATCCTACTTTATATAGATTTTGAGATTTTTAGACAGGTAGTTAGTGGGGAGTCATTACGAGCCGTGACTCCTCACTCACTCGGATTTTTCCGGGTTAAGCGGCCGACCCGACCCGGCCGATCATCACGCTTTTTAGGAGCTTATATCTTTGGAATCCCGCTTCCGATTGACAAGCGGTCTTCGCTATCTGATGCCCCATTCAATCCCTACAGTTTCAGCGTAAAAAGGCAAAGGTAAATGCAGTTTAGATGCCAGCAGACAAATTTCCTTGCTATCGAGAGTCCGGGTGACTCTCACGCCGCACGCACGCCGCACCCGCGCACACCGCACCCGCCGCACCCGAAACCCGGCTTCTACGGGCTCGCTCGTCCTTCGCCGATTAAGGCGTTTTACTGGTTAGAGAGCTTTAAAAGGAGGTTGGATAAATTCATGGATGGGGATGAAAGGTGGATGTAGGTAGTGTTAAGTAACAGGAACTACCTCGTGTAGGTCTCACGGCCTCTTATAGCTTCCTTATGTTCTTATGTTTTTATTTTAGTTTCATTTGATGATAAAAACTTTCTTCTCTTCACAGGCATGAATCACCACCACGGCCACCACACACACACACACGCATCGGAGCAATCCGATCGACTGGTCACAGACACCCCCGAGGCTTGGCGGTGGTGGTGAGGGTGTCTTGGTGATATAGGAGCAGCGCGGGTCACCAGGGCGGGGCACAGTGACCCTGCAGACCTAGAGGAGGACACAGGAGGCACAGACTGAGGCACAATGCTGCTGCAGACCAGACAGCTGTTGGCCCGGGCAGTGAAGGCACCCACCACCCTGTGCCTGGCCGCTGCTGTCACGCCCAGAGCTGGCAGCGGCACCGCCTTCAAGGTGAGAACAGCTGGAAGGATGCCACTCTGCTGGCTGCCTCATAGTATAGACCTAACTCCTTCACGTCCAGATCTTTCCTTTGCTATAAAAAATGATCTTGTCGAGCCATAAAATTACAAAAAGTAACTAAATAAACCAGATTAGCTAATGGACAAGGATATTAAACAGGTCATAGCTATAAAATATTGCTTATGTTCATTAAAATCGTTAAATAGGGGTTATATTACAATGACAATTACGTTCTGGGCCTCAAGGGGTCAAGGGAGACACTGAATATAAAGATAAGGCTAACACAATCATATCACCTCGTATTACAACAGATGGGTTGATTTAATGCCAAAAAAGAGGGAAAATGTGCCAGACATCAGAGGTCATATGGCACTATGGCAACGCATAATAAAGGGCGGGAAGGGGTTATAGAGAAAGTGTAACGGTGTGGGAAGGGGAAACTTAACTCAAATCATCTCACCTTATATTACAACAGAGGCATCAGTAATTACCAAGGCTTTGTGTAGACTAACATCATAATCTCAGGCTTTAATCAGTATAGACTACCAAGGCTTTATATAGACTATGTACCATCATAATCTAAGGCTTTAACCCCTTCACGCCCAGATCTTTCCTTGGCTATAAAAAATGTCTGTTGTCGAGCCATAAAATTACGAAAAGTGACTGAATATACCCAATTAGTTCATTGACAAGGATACTAAACAGGTTATATCTATAAAAACATTGCTTATATTCACTAAAAATCGTCTAATGGTACTCTAACGTCTAACGGCCTCTTGTAGCTTCCTTATTTTATTATGTTCTTAACCCTTCACGCCCATATCTTGCCTTAGCTATATGAAATCGTCTGTTGTTAGCCATGAAATTAAGAAAAAGTCACTGAATATACCAAATTAGCTAGTGGACAAGGATACTAAACAGGTCATAGCTATAAAAACATTGCTTATAGTCACTAAAAATCGTCTAATGGTACCCAAATTACAATGGAAATTACGTTCTGGGTCTCAAGGGGTTAACCAGTATAGATTACCAAGGCTTTGTGTAGACTACCATCGTAATCTAAGGAACTACTACGTCCCACGGCCTCTTGTAGCTTCCTTATTTTATTATGTTTTTAAGGAAGCCACAATTACTACAAGCCTATTCTAGTCTTTATACCTATGATCTATTAGCTAGCCTTTCCCCCGTCCCTGCAGAGTGGTGTGTGGCCCGCCCCCTGCCTGGCGCCCCTGCCCCTGCTGCTGCACGCCAGGGACTTCCACTCCAGAAAGTTCTCCAGGAATATTGAGTTCTTCACGGCCAGCGATGTTCCTCTCCCCAAGGACTCCATGCAGGTAATTGCAGATAGTAATAATAATAATAATAATTTATTATCGCCCGGAGGCATACAAAGAGAAAAAAGCATCAATGACAAGACAAGGGGATAGCTTAAGTACTACCGTAGATAACAGTTAAGTCGCCAGGACAACGTTTTTTCTGTTTACAGACGTGTGGTGGCGTTAATAGTTACATTTCTACATCCATGATTTCAGGACAGTTAGAAGGGGCTATCTGGAGAGTCTGTGTCATTTTGTGTCTTCATCTGTGTCATAGTAGGGCTATAAATGAACAAATGACAAAAATATCTACAAAGTGGCTACCAACAGTAGAGTCGCCATCTAGTGTTTATTTACTGAGTGTCGTACCGCTGTCGTCGTCGCCCGAGAAAAAAAACGCGTAGTGAAATTTGAAACCGTCTATACTTGCAGATACAAAGCATAAAACAACGCTGAAACAGGGTAGATTATACAGTCATGATATAAACTACTGTATATCATCTTCAGTGGCACATAAAAATCAGTAGTATAATGCTATAATTCGTAATATTTGGCGGCTGGCGACATCACTGCAGGTGGCGACTATACTGTTATCTACGGTAGTGCAAAACAAAAAATACATAATATAGGCCCATTAGGGAACGATAGTGCATAAGGGTGGTCGTGCAGCTTGGTTGTCTATTAGAGAAAAGGACACTTGCTCGTATTCGTAGTCACATACCATGATTGCTCGTGGTAATTACTATGATTTTGTTCCATTTCTACTCAGTCAAAATGATTCACTTGATCTTGTAGCTGCCATGGCAAGTACTAGAGCAATCCTACAGTACTCCTATTGCAATCACAACAGAGATCTTGTAGCTGCCATGGTAAGTACTAGAGCAATCCTACAGTACTCCTATTGCAATCACAACAGAGATCTTGTAGCTGCCATGGAAAGTACTAGAGCAATCCTACAGTACTCCTATTGCAATCACAACAGAGATCTTGTAGCTGCCATGGTAAGTACTAGAGCAATCCTACAGTACTCCTATTGCAATCACAACAGAGATCTTGTAGCTGCCATGGTAAGTACTAGAGCAATCCTACAGTACTCCTATTGCAATCACAACAGAGATCTTGTAGCTGCCATGGAAAGTACTAGAGCAATCCTACAGTACTCCTATTGCAATCACAACAGAGATCTTGTAGCTGCCATGGTAAGTACTAGAGCAATCCTACAGTACTCCTATTGCAATCACAACAGAGATCTTGTAGCTGCCATGGAAAGTACTAGAGCAATCCTACAGTACTCCTATTGCAATCACAACAGAGATCTTGTAGCTGCCATGGCAAGTACTAGAGCAATCCTACAGTACTCCTATTGCAATCACAACAGAGATCTTGTAGCTGCCATGGCAAGTACTAGAGCAATCCTACAGTACTCCTATTGCAATCACAACAGAGATCTTGTAGCTGCCATGGTAAGTACTAGAGCAATCCTACAGTACTCCTATTGCAATCACAACAGAGATCTTGTAGCTGCCATGGTAAGTACTAGAGCAATCCTACAGTACTCCTATTGCAATCACAACAGAGCTGGCATGACATATTTATTTCATTAGAACAAGACAAAAAGTGAACAATTACCACGAGCAATCATGGTATGTGACTACGAATACGAGCATAAGTCTTACTAAAAAGCTTCCAGTAATGTTAATTGATGTATGATCCAGAAAGTAAGGTCGGCAGTGCCATCACCTAGTCGTGGAGCTGTAAGAGACGAGGAAAGATAGATAGGTTGGAATGGAAATGTTTTAATAGTAGGATGATAAATGAGTAATGAATGGAACTCTTGCAGACTAGACTGTTCTTATCACGGGGAATTAAAAAGAACTTACTAAAATTTGCAAATATGAACCATATGGGTAATTATGGACGAGAGTTTCACGTTCGTTTTCAGAGACGCCAACTACTTTTTCTTGGCCTACAATAGGTGCTTGTTCTAATGGTGCTAGTTTTATTTTGCGCAAACCCAAAAAAAAAATGAAACAACCACAAAAACTACAAAATATAATTTTTTTTTTTTTTTTTTGGTTTGCGCAAAATGAAACTAGCACCATTAGAACAAGCACCTATTGTAGGCCAAGAAAAAGTAGTTGGTGTCTCTGAAAACGAACGTGAAACTCTCCTCCATATTAACCCAAATATGTTTTAGGACAGCAAGGAAGGTTACTGGTGAGGGGAGAAGCATGCCTTAACTTGTTGTAGCTGGCTTCTTTTTATTCATATCAGCATAATGACCTTATTAACTAGAGGTAAGTGTAGAACATGTCATAAATGAGAATGATGAAAGTGCTATTTATTTAGGGCACAATTATGCAAGGCGCTTCGTCAATGATACAAAAACACCAATTGGGTATATTGATGGATATTGGGAATGCTACAGAGGCAGTGATTGCTTTGTTGAGGGCTAGGGCCTGAGTGACTTATGGGTGCCTCTGTGCCTGGCTGCCCTGACATCCCTGGCACTGTGGTAGCCTGACACTAGTAAGTAAGGGGCCATCTGATAGAAGTGTTTAAGTGGATCAAGGGATTTAATATAGGCGAGGTAGGAAAAGTTCTTACGGCTATTAACCAGGGTAGAACAAGAAGTAACGGATTCAAGCTGGAAAAGCGTAGATTTCAATAAGAAAGGGAAAAACTGGTTCACAAATAGGGTGGTGAATGATTGGAATGGACTCAGTAGACAGGTAGTTAGTGTGGAGTCATTAGAGAGCTTTAAAAGGAGGCTGGATAATTTCATGGATGGGGATGAAAGGTGGATGTAGGTAGTGTTAGGTGACAGGAACTACCACGTGTAGGTCTCGCGGCCTCTTGTAGCTTCCTTATTTTCTTATGTTCTTATGACACTCCTGGCACTCTTGCAGGTTGCCTCCTCCCTCAGCAGTGACGGCCGGCCCCTGGCCCTGCTGTTCTGCTGGCTGATGGCCAAGGAGCGCCACATCAAGAAGTACGCCCAGCTCTACACTAACATGGGCATTGACGTCCTCAAAGTCAGGATATCGCCCTTTGATCTCCTGCGGCCCACTAGAGGATCTCAGGTGGGTGGGGAGGGGGGGAGGTAGTGTGTGTGTGTGTGTGTATTTTTACTGAGTTTATCGAGTTATAACATGCAGGGCCTGAGCTGTGGTCCCGTGTCCATGTGTGTGTGTATTGGCCTTCTTTACTGAGTTGTATCATGCAGGGCCTGAGCTAATATGTGACAAAGGCTGATTTACGTACATTATGAACTTGGGTCTCAAAATCATGATAGTGATGATGAAATGGATAAAATATTTCACTGATCACAAAACACTTGACACTACTCTGGTAACAAATAGCATGGTAAACACTATTTTTTTACAATTCTGTGTACAGCATTCAGTGTTGACAAAAGCTATGATGAAGTTACATTAGTTTTGAGTAATGATTGATTGATTTAATGCTAAAAAGAGAGAAATGTGCCAGACATTTGCTCGTATTCGTAGTCACATACCATGATTGCTCGTGGTAATTGCTATGATTTTGTTCCATTTCTACTCAGTCAAAATTATTCACTTGATCTTGTAGCTGCCATGGAAAGTACTAGAGCAATCATACAGTACTCCTATTGCAATCACAACAGAGATCTTGTAGCTCCCATGGAAAGTACTAGAGGAATCATACAGTACTCCTATTGCAATCACAACAGAGATCTTGTAGCTGCCATGGAAAGTACTAGAGCAATCCTACAGTACTCCTATTGTAATCACAACAGAGATCTTGTAGCTGCCATGGAAAGTACTAGAGCAATCCTACAGTACTCCTATTGCAATCACAACAGAGATCTTGTAGCTGCCATGGAAAGTACTAGAGGAATCATACAGTACTCCTATTGCAATCACAACAGAGATCTTGTAGCTGCCATGGCAAGTACTAGAGCAATCCTACAGTACTCCTATTGCAATCACAACAGAGATCTTGTAGCTGCCATGGCAAGTACTAGAGGAATCCTACAGTACTCCTATTGCAATCACAACAGAGATCTTGTAGCTGCCATGGAAAGTACTAGAGGAATCATACAGTACTCCTATTGCAATCACAACAGAGATCTTGTAGCTGCCATGGCAAGTACTAGAGGAATCCTACAGTACTCCTATTGCAATCACAACAGAGATCTTGTAGCTGCCATGGAAAGTACTAGAGGAATCATACAGTACTCCTATTGCAATCACAACAGAGCTGGCATGACATATTGATTTAATTAGGACAAGACAAAAAGTGAACAATGACCACGTACAATGATGGTATGTGACTACGAATACGGGCAATAGTCATATGGCACTTTTGAGTAATGAATGAAGCCAAAAAACCACCTATACACACAAGATGGGAAACTTCTGCATGTGTGAAGTGAAAACAAAGGTGGCACCAAACCGTTTATCCGTTAATCGTTAATTAATGAAGTTAACATTTTCGTTAACGATTTAACTTTTAAGTTAACTTTGGAAATCATTATCGGACTAATTAACTTCAGTTAACTCAAGTCCGCTAACCCAAAAATTTCATAAAATCCGGTAAACGTTTAAAAGTTTCTATTATTTTCAGATTTTCAATACAGATGTAGAGTTAGCATATTTAATATTGTACGCGTCATTCTTTCAACCCCGATATAACGCCACTTATTAGTTTTTGTTCACCCTTTTCTGGGTGTGGCAGCCTTGAAAACCTAAAACAGCCAAAACTATGAAATCAGCCTTTTTTAGTTTTTTTTAAAGTTAAAACTATAAAATCTGCCTTTTTTTTAACTCCAAAGCAAAAAGAACCTATAGTTTTTGGGTTCTGCAGCCCTTAAAAAACCCCATAAAGGCTGATTTTATAGTTTTGGCACTTTTCAAAGGTGTTTTTAGGCAGTTTTAGAGAAAAAACATATTTTTTTTTTTTCTATAATAAAAATTAACGTTAATGGTTTATCGATAACTTCCGTTACATTTTTCAAGAATTAAGTGATTAACGGTTATCGAAGTTAATTTTTTGGTTAACGGATTAACGGTGAACGAAGTAAACTTTTTGATTAACGGCGCCCACCACTGACCACCACCCCCACCACCACCACCACCACCACCACCACCACCACATCCACCACCCCCACCACCACCCCCACCACCACATCCACCACCACCACCACATCCACCCCCACCACCACCCCCACCACCACATCCACCACCCCCACCACCCACCACCCCACCACATCCACCCCCCCCACCCCCACCTAAAAATGCTAAAAATGAAAAAAATGCTAAAAAGAGAGAGAGAGAGAGTGCCAGCCATCAGTCATATGGCACTTTTGAGTAATGAATGAAGCCAAAAAACCAGTTATACACACAAGATAGGGAACGTCTGCATGTGTGACAACTCTTGCAGGTTCCTCAATTATGTTAGGAGATTTATTTCATTAACAGAACACATTATTTTTATCTCAATTTCTTTTAATGCTCCCAGAATCCCAAACAAACTCAGGATTCTTAATGCCCACAACACTGAGTGACCCTAATATTTAAAGCTCCAAGAATTTCAAACCATCACAGTTAATAAATCCTTGTCACCCAAAGATTGCAACAGAGGGCCAAACTTTCAGAGGTCCAAAAACCTCTAATAAACCTCTAATAAACCTCTAATAAACCTAAAATAGCCTAAGATAAACCTCTAATAAACCTAAGATAAACCTAAAATAACCTAAGATAAACCTCTAATAAACCTAAAATAAACCTAAAATAACCTAAAATAAACCTCTGATAAACCTGAAATAACCTAAGATAAACCCCTAATAAACCTGAAATAACCTAAAATAAACCTCTGATAAACCTGAAATAACCTAAAATAAACCCCTAATAAACCTGAAATAACCTAAGATAAACCCCTAATAAACCTGAAATAACCTAAAATAAACCTCTGATAAACCTGAAATAACCTAAGATAAACCCCTAATAAACCTGAAATAACCTAAAATAAACCTCTGATAAACCTGAAATAACCTAAGATAAACCCCTAATAAACTTGAAATAACCTAAAATAAACCTCTGATAAACCTGAAATAACCTAAGATAAACCCCTAATAAACCTGAAATAACCTAAAATAAACCTCTGATAAACCTGAAATAACCTAAGATAAACCCCTAATAAACCTGAAATAACCTAAGATAAACCCCTAATAAACCTGAAATAACCTAAAATAAACCCCTAATAAACCTGAAATAACCTAAGATAAACTCCTAATAAACCTGAAATAACCTAAGATAAACCCCTAATAAACCTGAAATAACCTAAAATAAACCTCTGATAAACCTGAAATAACCTAAGATAAACCCCTAATAAACCTGAAATAACCTAAAATAAACCCCTAATAAACCTGAAATAACCTAAGATAAACCCCTAATAAACCTGAAATAACCTAAAATAAACCCCTAATAAACCTGAAATAACCTAAAATAAACCCCTAATAAACCTGAAATAACCTAAAATAAACCTCTGATAAACCTGAAATAACCTAAGATAAACCCTTAATAAACCTGAAATAACCTAAGATAAACCCCTAATAAACCTGAAATAACCTAAAATAAACCCCTAATAAACCTGAAATAACCTAAAATAAACCTCTGATAAACCTGAAATAACCTAAGATAAACCCCTAATAAACCTGAAATAACCTAAAATAAACCCCTAATAAACCTGAAATAACCTAAAATAAACCCCTAATAAACCTGAAATAACCTAAGATAAACCCCTAATAAACCTGAAATAACCTAAAATAAACCCCTAATAAACCTGAAATAACCTAAAATAAACCCCTAATAAACCTGAAATAACCTAAGATAAACCCCTAATAAACCTGAAATAACCTAAAATAAACCCCTAATAAACCTGAAATAACCTAAAATAAACCAAAAATAAACCTCTAATAACCTAAGATAAACCTCTAATAACCTAAAATAACCCTAAAATAACCTGAAAATTTCCAACCATCAACAATTCTACCTATCACCAGCAATGAATCCCAAGCAAAAGAATGTCCCAGCATCACCATCAATAAATCCTTGTCAATTTGTCCTCCCCAGATAGCGACGGAGCAAGTGCTGGATGAAAATTACTAAGTACTAAATTATTACTTGCTTATTATTATTATTATTACAAGCATCCCAGCAATGAATCCCAATCCAATGAATTACTAAGCATCACCACCAATGAATTCTTGTCATTAGTTAAGTCACGGGGTCATTAGAGAGCTGTAAAAGGAGGCTGGACAGTGTTATGGATGGGGATGAAAGGTGGATGTAGGTAGTGTTCAGTAACAGGAACTACCACGTGTAGGTCTCCCAGCCTCTTGTAGCTTCCTTATTTTGTTATGTTCTTATGTAATCATTGTCCCCCCAGATAGCGGCGGAGCAAGTGCTTGGATTCCTGCACGCCAACCCCTCCTACAGCTCCTTCCTGGTGCATGGCCTCAGTGTGGGCGCCTACCTCTTCATGGAGGTGCTGGGCAAGGTGAGGCCAGGTAGTGGGGGTGAGGAGGGTGGTGCTGTGGTGGGCCCTGGGATGTGGTGATGTGCTGGGCCCTGGGATGTGGTGCTGTGCTGGGCCCTGGGATGTGGTGCTGTGGTGGGCCCTGGGATGTGGTGATGTGCTGGGCCCTGGGATGTGGTGCTGTGCTGGGCCCTGGGATGTGGTGCTGTGGTGGGCCCTGGGATGTGGTGATGTGCTGGGCCCTGGGATGTGGTGCTGTGGTGGGCCCTGGGATGTGGTGATGTGCTGGGCCCTGGGATGTGGTGATGTGCTGGGCCCTGGGATGTGGTGCTGTGGTGGGCCCTGGGATGTGGTGATGTGCTGGGCCCTGGGATGTGGTGATGTGGTGGGCCCTGGGATGTGGTGCTGTCCTGGGCCCTGGGATGTGGTGCTGTGCTGGGCCCTGGGATGTGGTGATGTGGTGGGCCCTGGGATGTGGTGATGTGGTGGGCCCTGGGATGTGGTGCTGTGGTGGGCCCTGGGATGTGGTGATGTGGTGGGCCTGGGATGTGGTGATGTGCTGGGCCCTGGGATGTGGTGCTGTGGTGGGCCCTGGGATGTGGTGCTGTGGTGGGCCCTGGGATGTGGTGCTGTGGTGGGCCCTGGGATGTGGTGATGTGCTGGGCCCTGGGATGTGGTGATGTGCTGGGCCCTGGGATGTGGTGATGTGCTGGGCCCTGGGATGTGGTGCTGTGCTGGGCCCTGGGATGTGGTGATGTGCTGGGCCCTGGGATGTGGTGATGTGCTGGGCCCTGGGATGTGGTGCTGTGCTGGGCCCTGGGATGTGGTGCTGTGCTGGGCCCTGGGATGTGGTGATGTGGTGGGCCTGGGATGTGGTGATGTGGTGGGCCCTGGGATGTGGTGATGTGGTGGGCCCTGGGATGTGGTGATGTGCTGGGCCCTGGGATGTGGTGATGTGGTGGGCCCTGGGATGTGGTGATGTGCTGGGCCCTGGGATGTGGTGATGTGCTGGGCCCTGGGATGTGGTGATGTGCTGGGCCCTGGGATGTGGTGATGTGCTGGGCCCTGGGATGTGGTGCTGTGCTGGGCCCTGGGATGTGGTGATGTGCTGGGCCCTGGGATGTGGTGATGTGCTGGGCCCTGGGATGTGTTGCTGTGCTGGGCCCTGGGATGTGGTGATGTGCTGGGCCCTGGAATGTGGTGCTGTGCTGGGCCCTGGGATGTGGTGCTGTGCTGGGCCCTGGGATGTGGTGATGTGCTGGGCCCTGGGATGTGGTGATGTGCTGGGCCCTGGGATGTGGTGATGTGCTGGGCCCTGGGATGTGGTGCTGTGCTGGGCCCTGGGATGTGGTGATGTGGTGGGCCCTGGGATGTGGTGCTGTGCTGGGCCCTGGGATGTGGTGATGTGCTGGGCCCTGGGATGTGGTGATGTGCTGGGCCCTGGGATGTGGTGATGTGGTGGGCCCTGGGATGTGGTGCTGTGGTGGGCCCTGGGATGTGGTGCTGTGGTGGGCCCTGGGATGTGGTGCTGTGGTGGGCCCTGGGATGTGGTGATGTGCTGGGCCCTGGGATGTGGTGATGTGCTGGGCCCTGGGATGTGGTGATGTGCTGGGCCCTGGGATGTGGTGCTGTGGTGGGCCCTGGGATGTGGTGCTGTGGTGGGCCCTGGGATGTGGTGCTGTGGTGGGCCCTGGGATGTGGTGATGTGCTGGGCCCTGGGATGTGGTGATGTGCTGGGCCCTGGGATGGAACACAAATATAAGAACTGATTTATTGCCAGCTTTTGTTGATATTTACGCCCCTATTTTTCAAAGGTTCAATCATTTCAAGGTCATGGTACTATTAACAAATATGTACTTACTATTCTATACTATACGACATGGTATTATTAACAAGTACAGTAAAACCTCTCCTATTCGGACTAATTGGGCCAAGGAGTGGTCCGAGTAAGGCAAGGATCCGAATAATGGGGTTTTTATATATAGGGGGATATGTCAAAAAAAAAAAAAAAAAAAAAATTCTTGGTATATACAGCTAGGAAATTTCGACCCCTAAAAAAAAAAAAAAAAAAAAAAAAATCTAGGCTAGGTTTTATATAGCTAGGAAATTTCGACCCCTAAAAAAAAAAAAAAAAAAAAAAAAAAAAAAAAAAATCTAGGCTAGGTTCTATATATAGCTAGGAAATTTCGACCCTTAAAAAAAAAAAAAAAAAAAAAAAAAAAAAAAAAAAAAAATGAGGTCCGAATAATGTCGTCCGAATAATGAGGGTCCGGATAAGAGAGGTTTTTCTGTACTGTACTGGTGTTAGTAAAGGATAGGCTGCCCGGCTCATCACAGACTCTTCCCCCAGATTGACCAGGACATGGAGAAGCACGGCCACCTGCTGAACCGCTTTGTGGGGCAGATCTGGGACAGTGCGGTGGACATGTACGGCATCCCCGACGGCGTGCCCCGCGCCATCACCAACAACCTCAGCCTGCAGAGGAACATCAAAAAGTATCTCTTGTAAGTATACAGATAGCACTTAACCCCTTGAGGCCCAGAACGTAATTTCCATTGTAATTTGTGTACCATTAGACTATTTTTAGTGACTATAAGCAATGTTTTATAGCTATGACCTGTTTAGTATCCTTGTCCACTAGCTAATTAGGTTTGTTAAGTTACTTTTCGTAATTTCATGGCTAACAACAGACGATTTTATATATTAATGGAGATATCTTGGCGTGAAGGGGTTCAGTCAATAGCCTGGCACAAATCTTTAATTTCCAAACTACCCTCATTCGGTTTCTATACTCTCTGCACCTTCATCTTAAGTTTCCTTTCAAACCGTTCTATTAACATTAGACAGACAGAGGAACATTAAAAAGTATCTCCTGTGAGTATACAGATATCACATAAGAACATAAGGAAGCTACAAGAGGCTGGGAGACCTACACGTGGTAGTTCCTGTTACATAACACTACCTACATCCACCTTTCATCCCCATCCATAAAGCAGGCCAGTCTCCTTTTTAGAACTCCCTATTGACTCCGCACTAACTACCCAATGACTGAGTCTATGCCCATCATTGACCACCCTATTTGTATTGTGTGAAAATTTCTTCCCTTCACTCAAAACACATTAATACACAAAATAATGAATGAACTTGATTACCCCATGTTAGGTGTCATCTCACTCTTCCTTTTGGGCTCGGTTCTTCCCGTGTGGCGTATACAATCGGCGCTTCATTCTAATGGCATGTTTCCCTAATGGATCTATCTTGTGGGAGGGAATGCATACAACTCTCTCTCTCTCAGGTGGTATTTGAGAGCCAACTACAGCACTTCACCGTCCACTACGAGAAAGCCAGCAGCAAGATGCACGGCAACTTTGTGGGCGCTCCCGGCCTCTTCTTCTTCTCCGACAACGACCCCGTCTCCACTCCGGAGATGAACGCACTCGTCTACAAGAAGTGGGAAGCCAGGGGCACTCCCGTAAGACTCGTATTCTGTTACTTGTTGTTGTATGTTTTGTGCTTGTACGTATGAATTTGTGTACAACGTTACTACAGTAAAAGCCTTATAACTGGGCACGATAGGGGCTCTGGTCCTTGCCGAGTTATTCAATGTGCCGAGTTATGCAATGTCCTCCTCTGATATGGGTTAAAAAAAAAAAAAAACTTGTCTTTGCCATGCCGAGTTATATCAAATTCCGAGTTATACAGTGCCGAGTTATAAGGCTTTTACTGTACTTCTGTCATTGTTATTAATTATTACAAACATTACATTGGAAGTGGAGAAGTGGGAAGCCAGGGCCACTCCCGTAACACTCACATTCTGTTACTTGTTGTTGCATGTCTTATGTTTGTACGTATGAATTTGTGTATAACGTTACTACTTCCGTCATTATTTAAGCACATTCTCCCGTAAGACTGATATTATGTTACTTGTGCTTGTATGTTTTCTGCTTGTACGTATGAATGTGTGTATAACGTTACTACTTCTGTCATTACCAAAACATATTCTTGTGTTGGTCCAGTAGGCTACAGACTGGAAGTTCTCTGCTATGAAGAATCAAATAACCTTATGATGCCTTATTACCTTGATGATGATGCCTGATAACCTTATTATTAGCTATGACTTTGCTTGCATAGCATCCATTTAAACCAAGAAGGAATATAGAATTATTAACAATGTGGATGAAGTCACTTGCATTAACTGTAAAGGAGACGCAGGTAGCAGTGGTAGCGT
The DNA here is from genome assembly GCA_016584305.1 of Chionoecetes opilio. Classification (NCBI taxonomy): domain Eukaryota; kingdom Metazoa; phylum Arthropoda; class Malacostraca; order Decapoda; family Majidae; genus Chionoecetes; species Chionoecetes opilio. The sequence goes on along the minus strand of JACEEZ010021206.1, from coordinate 111,017 downwards.
GTAAGTAACAGGAACTACCACCTGTAGGTCTCCCGGCCTCTTGTAGCTTCCTTGTGTTTTTATGTCATTAATACCATGGGCCTCATCTGCTCACACCCAACTGTTAACATAAGAACATAAGGAAGCTACAAGAGGCTGCGAGACCTACACGAGGTAGTTCCCGTTACTTAACACTGCCTACGTCCACCTTTCATCCCTACATTCCCCTGTTGTGCCCTGCAGGTGTACACACGCTGCTGGAAGGCGTCGCCCCACGTCAGCCACTACCTGCAGTACCGCAAGGAGTACGAGGCGGAGGTGGTGGCCTTCCTGGAGCGCCTGGGCGTGGTGGAGGCCAGCCGGCAGCGCGCGTCCTCCCTGTGAATGAGGGGAGCCACACAGTGGCACACAGTGGCAGTGGCACACAGTGGCACAGTGGCACACAGTGGCACACAGTGGCACACAGTGGCACACAGTGGCACAGCCACTGTGCCACACCCGTCGCGCCACACTCTGTGACTCGTCTCCTGCAGCTGTTAAGGAACCTGTACCTATGTAACCCTTTAAGCCTCCTTGATTGCCTGGTAAGATATTTCCCTTGGTATGTGATCTCTCCTGTAATACAAGGGAGCATTTATACCAAAGAGTATTATGTTAATGAGTAAATAGTTTATCTGTCGCCCCTTGACTGATCATTCATCTTAATGACTAATGAATACTCATCTTGATGGCATTCTGGTGACAGGTGCGAGTGGTAGTTTTTTGGCGTCTAATCATGTTTTAGCTATTCATTAGTAGTGTCCCTGCTGTCCTGTTAGCAACAACACTGTTGTCCTGTTAGCAACAACACTGTTGTCCTGTTAGCAACAACACTGTTGTCCTGTTAGCAACAACACTGTTGTCCTGTTAGCAACAACACTGTTGTCCTGTTAGCAACAACACTGTTGTCCTGTTAGCAACAACACTGTTGTCCTGTTAGCAACACAGTCAGCCACAGGGATAGGATATAGAGGTTGACAAGGATAGTATATAGAGATCTTTATATCTTATCCTTGGTCAGCCAGTTGTGTGGCTTAAGACGTCCAAGGTTGGGTGTTAACCCCTTCACACCCAGATCTTTCCTTGGCTTTATAAAATCGTTTGTTTTTAGCCATAAGATTACAAAAAGCAACTAAAATAAACAAAGAAGCCAGTGGACAAGGACACTAAACAGGTCATAGCTATAAAATATTGCTTATAGTCACTAGAAATCGTCAAATGGTAGCAAAATTACAATGAAAATACGCTCTGGGCCTCAAGGGTAAGGTGAAGTGTTGAAGATTTATCAAGTGAGCACAGAAGCTTCTCTCTCACTGCTCCTCCTCTTCCCCATCCTTCCCCTTCATTCCGTTTCTTTAAGCTGTGAAATCCTTACAGGTCATAGCATGGTAAAGATCAGATTGTATATACCATAACAAAACTACCACTCTACGCCTCTCACAACCTGTCCTTCCCTACACACTGGGCTGCCATCCAAAGCCTGAACTACAGAATCTGATACACTAATACCCTTCATAAAGATATTGATATAATTAGTAATACCCATTCACATTTCTCACCTCCCACTCAGACCTTTCAGCATGTCATAGCTACCTTTTCAAACTATACATGTCATAGCTACCTTTTCAAACTATACATGTCATAGCTTCCTTTACAAACTATACATGTCATAGCTACCTTAACAAACTATACATGTCATAGCTTCCTTTACAAACTATACATGTCATAGCTTCCTTTACAACCTATATTGTTTCCTGCATTTACGTTATGTAGTCATGGATATTTATATGCATTACTGTGCGGGGATGTGTCAATCCTTGCCGTAAGATAATAGAAATGGTCAAAGCCGCACCGCTGAAATTGGTAAAAAAAAAACTAGGTATAAAAAGTGTGCCTATGAATACGCATACATTAAATCTGTTTCTTATCCGAGCTCTGTGAAGCGAGGCGCCCGAGTCAGTCTGAAGCCTGGCCGTACACAGAGCAATGGTGTGGTGGTTCATGTGATGGAGACACAGATGTGAGGCCAGGGTTGGAGTCCCTGGCTGGGCACAGACACTGCAAGGCCGTCTTCTTAATGCGTAACCTGTGTTCGCCTAGCGGAGATTAGGTAATGAATGTAAGGGAAGGGGGTGTGACCTCCCAACCAGCCTGGGGTGGAGGGCTGCTAATGTAACCACCATGTGTGTGTGTGTGTGTGTCTGTCTGTGTATGTATGTGTGTGTGTGTGTCTGTCTGTGTGTGTGTGGAACTCTTGCTACTGCGCCACACCCTGAAAGGTGGAAGACAGTGGCACCTGTAAAGACTTAAAACATGCACGTTGGACTGGCAAGAATGTTGACTTAATAGACATTATGCACGTTGGACTGGCAAGAATGTTGACTTAATTAAGACATTATGCACGTTGGACTGGCAATACTGTTGACTTTAGACATTATGCACGTTGGACTGGCAATACTGTTGACTTTAGACATTATGCACGTTGGACTGGCAATACTGTTGACTTTAGACATTATGCACGTTGGACTGGCAAGAGTGTTGACTTAAACATTATACACGTTGGACTGGCAAGACTGTTAACTTAAGACATTATGCACGTTGGACTGGCAAGAATGTTGACTTTAGACATTATGCACGTTGGACTGGCAAGACTGTTGACTTCAGACATTATGCACGTTGGACTGGCAAGAATGTTGACTTCAGACATTATGCACGTTGGACTGGCAAGAATGTTGACTTCAGACATTATGCACGTTGGACTGGCAAGAATGTTGACTTAAAACATTATACACGTTGGACTGGCAAGAATGTTGACTTAAACATTATCACGTTGGACTGGCAAGAATGTTGACTTCAGACATTATGCACGTTGGACTGGCAAAGATGTGGACTTCAGACATTATGCACGTTGGACTGGCAAGAATGTTGACTTCAGACATTATGCACGTTGGACTGACAAGAATGTTGACTTCAGACATTATACACGTTGGACTGACAAGAATGTTGACTTAAACATTATGCACGTTGGACTGGCAAGAATGTTGACTTCAGACATTATGCACGTTGGACTGGCAAGAATGTTGACTTAAGACATTATGCACGTTGGACTGGCAAGAATGTTGACTTCAGACATTATGCACGTTGGACTGGGCAAGAATGTTGACTTCAGACATTATACACGTTGGACTGACAAGAATGTTACTTAAACATTATGCACGTTGGACTGGCAAGAATGTTGACTTCAGACATTATGCACGTTGGACTGGCAAGATGTTGACTTAAGACATTATGCACGTTGGACTGGCAAGACTGTTGACTTAACATTATCACGTTGGACTGGCAAGAATGTTAACTTAAACATTATGCACGTTGGACTGGCAAGATGTTGACTTAGACATTATGCACGTTGGACTGGCAAGAACTGTTGACTTAACATTATGCACGTTGGACTGGCAAGAATGTTGACTTAAACATTATGCACGTTGGACTGGCAGAATGTTGACTTAAACATTATGCACGTTGGACTGGCAAGACTGTTGACTTAAGACATTATGCACGTTGGACTGGCAAGAATGTTGACTTCAGACATTATGCACGTTGGACTGGCAAGACTGTTGACTTAACATTATGCACGTTGGACTGGCAAGAATGTTGACTTAGACATTATGCACGTTGGACTGGCAAGAATGTTGACTTAGACATATGCACGTTGGACTGGCAAGATGTTGACTTAGACATTATACACGTTGGACTGGCAAGAATGTTGACTTCAAACATTATGCACGTTGGACTGGCAAGAATGTTGACTTAAGACATTATGCACGTTGGACTGGCAAGAATGTTAACTTAAAACATGCACGTTGGACTGGCAAGAATGTTGACTTAAGACATTATGCACGTTGGACTGGCAAGAATGTTAACTTAAAACATGCACGTTGGACTGGCAAGAATGTTGACTTAAACATTATACACGTTGGACTGGCAAGAATGTTGACTTAAACATTATACACGTTGGACTGGCAAGAATGTTGACTTAAGACATTATGCACGTTGGACTGGCAAGAATGTTGACTTAAACATTATACACGTTGGACTGGCAAGAATGTTGACTTAAGACATTATGCACGTTGGACTGGCAAGAATGTTGACTTAAACATGTACCGTTGGACTGGCAAGAATGTTGACTTAAACATTATGCACGTTGGACTGGCAAGAACTGTTGACTTAACATATGCACGTTGGACTGGCAAGAATGTTAACTTAACTTATGCCGTTACTGAGACTGTTATTCAAACTCACGTGATGGAGATGTTGACTTAAAACACTTACTGCAAACTTTACTAGACAGAGGGACTGCAATGTGACCAGACAGCAGTGACGGAAATGTTATTAACTTATCCGGGAGGGTTTGTTGTTAAGTGGATGCGCTTGCCAACAGCACAAGGAACGTGCTTCGTTTGGTTGATCAGATGTACTTATTATGCAGTGACGGAAGACTGTTGATTGACTATCAGTTGGTCTGGGAATGTTAATTAAAAACATGACTTGATGTCAGACTGTTAATAGACATATGCACGTGGCTTGGAGATGTGACTAAACAGCACGTTGGACTGGCAAGAATGTTAACTTAAGACATTATGCACGTTGGACTGGCAAGAATGTTAAGAGTTATATTAATCTTTACTACGATGTAATATATCTGCAAAGCCTCCACGCCTGATGGATGATGTCGGGGATAATAAAAACACATTACTCAAACCTCTTTTACTATAGAGTCAGAGGCTTATCAAGTGACCTACAGGGAACAGTGTTGATTGGTAAGCTTCATCCCCGGGAGGGTTTGTTAAGTGGTGCTGCCTACTGCCCCCACAGCACCAAGGAACAGTGCTTGTGGGTGTATCTATCAGCCTTGGGTCTTGGTGAGATGACAGGAACAGTACTTGTGGGTGTATCTATCAGCCTCGGGTCTTGGTGAGATGACAGGAACAGTACTTGTGGGTGTATCTATCAGCCTTGGGTCTTGGTGAGATGACAGGAACAGTGCTTGTGTGTGTATCTATCAGCCTTGGGTCTTGGTGAGATGACAGGAACAGTACTTGTGTGTGTATCTATCAGCCTCGGGTCTTGGTGAGATGACAGGGGAAGCAGTACTTGTGTGTGTATCTATCAGCCTCGGGTCTTGGTGAGATGGCAGGAACAGTACTTGTGTGTGTATCTATCAGCCTCGGGTCTTGGTGAGATGGCAGGAACAGTACTTGTGTGTGTATCTATCAGCCTCGGGTCTTGGTGAGATGACAGAGGAACAGTACTTGTGTATGTATCTATCAGCCTTGGGTCTTGGTGAGATGACAGGAACAGTACTTGTGTGTGTATCTATCAGCCTCGGGTCTTGGTGAGATGACAGAGGAGCAGTACTTGTGGGTGTATCTATCAGCCTTGGGTCCTGGTAAGATGACAGATTCATTATTGACCCCCACCTGTACACTACAATGCTGCCAAGACCCTGGTGACCTAAGCCTGAGGGGTGACCAGACCTTAGCCACAAAGATACCAACACATCCACCCTTCACCAAGACTCACCACTGGTTTATACACCTGTAGTAACAAACAACTCACCTGCACGCTGTCTAGACACTTGCTTTGCTGCCTACAGGAGGGAGTCTTGAGGGACAGTAACAGACATTTTCTGTAACATGAAAATTTTGCCTCATTTTCTGAAGAGGAAGGGATTTTTCATCATCAATTTGTACTTCACACATTCTTTTTTTCTTCACAAATGAACGGCCGCTATACATCATTTGCCGTAAACTGCATACAACAACAGTGCTGTGTCCTTCAGATTCTTTTTTCTTCTTTTGTATAGATGTAAAACGTATGAGGATGTTCAGTTCAGTACAGTTGTGGGTCGGGAGTCGGGCCTTTTTCAGCGGCACTCCCTGACGTGTTTCTTCTTGCTGTCTGGGTCTTTAATTAGTTGTCTTCTCTTATTCTATCTTCTTGTTCCTATCTTTTTCTTCTTATTTCTCTTGGTCATCAAAAACTGTTGATGTCTTTGCTTCTTCCACATTCCTCGAACAAATACTCCCCCACTATAGCCCTTCTCCTCTAAGTAACAAATACTCCCCCACTATAGCCTCTTCCTCCTTAAAGTAACAAATACTCCCCCACTATATCCTTTCCTCCTCTAAGTAACAATACTCCCCACTATATGCCTCTTCCTCCTCTAAGTAACAAATACTCCCCACTATAGCCTCTTCCTCCTCTAAGTAACAAATACTCCCCCACTATATCTCTTCCTCCTCTAGGTAACAAATACTCCCCCACTATAGCCTCTTCCTCCTCTAAGTAACAAATACTCCCCCACTATAGCCTCTTCCTCCTCTAGGTAACAAATACTCCCCCACTATATCCTCTTCCTCCTCTAGGTAACAAATACTCCCCCACTATATCCTCTTCCTCCTCTAAGTAACAAATACTCCCCCACTATAGCCTCTTCCTCCTCTAAGTAACAAATACTCCCCCACTATAGCCTCTTCCTCCTCTAAGTAACAAATACTCCCCCACTATATCCTCTTCCTCCTCTAGGTAACAAATACTCCCCCACTATATCCTCTTCCTCCTCTAGGTAACAAATACTCCCCCACTATATCCTCTTCCTCCTCTAGGTAACAAATACTCCCCCACTATATCCTCTTCCTCCTCTAAGTAACAAATACTCCCCCACTATATCCTCTTCCTCCTCTAGGTAACAAATACTCCCCCACTATATCCTCTTCCTCCTCTAGGTAACAAATACTCCCCCACTATATCCTCTTCCTCCTCTAGGTAACAATACTCCCCCACTATATCCTCTTCCTCCTCTAGGTAACAAATACTCCCCCACTATATCCTCTCCTCCTCTAAGTAAAAATACTCCCCCACTATAGCCTCTTTCTCCTCTAGGTAACAAATACTCCCCCACTATATCCTCTCTCCTCTAGGTACAAATACTCCCCCACTATATCCTCTTCCCCTCTAGGTAACAAATACTCCCCCACTATATCCTCTTCCTCCTCTAGTAACAAATACTCCCACCACTATATCCTCTGCCTCTCTAAAATAACAAATAACTCCCCTACTATAGCCTCTTCTCCTCTAAGTAACAAATACTCCCCCACTATAGCCTCTTCCTCCTCTAGTAAGGTTGTTGTAGCCTCACACTTTTCTTTCTCTCATTACTGTATGTGTTCCCCTCCCTCCCCTCGTCCCTTGCGTGTGCCCTTTGTACCACACCATGAAAACTGATACATTCATTTTCCTATGTTTATCACTTGGATATCCTTCATCTTTGCAGGGAAAGTTAAGATTACATAGGATTACAAACACAGTAGATACATCGGTGGTAGGACAGATCACCTTGCAGTCCCAGGTCAAGGATTAAATACAGAGAAGGTTCAGAGAATTTATGGAAGAAGTGTGTGTGTCGGGAACCCTGTAGGACCCAGACTGCAGAGGGGAGTGTGGAGGCGTGGGGTCTGCCTGGCTGCCTAGTGAGTACTGTGTAGACAACAGACAGAAGACTAACAGTAGTAGTGAACACAACAACCACTGGTCTATTTTTTATTATGGTCAAAATGCAGTAAGGCAGCCACGCCCCCTGCCTCCCCTTCTATTCTACGGGGCAGCTGATTGGTCGATTCTCATCTCACCATCACAATGATTTCACTACTTACAGCGCGTGACACTGACAGAGATCTTCACTACAGACGTGGAAAATCTGTAAGAATTGCTCTGTAGTGGTCAGCGCTGTTAAGTAGTAAGATATTGTGATGGGTATGTGATAGAGAGCACCATTCAGCTGCCCCGTAGATATAGAGGGGAGCAAGGGGTGGCCTGCCTACTGCATTTTGACCATAATAAAAAAATTAGACTATAACACTGCATGCTGTCACCCAAGTAGTGTAGGGCTGGGGAGCCAAAACTATCGCTGCTCGCGTGAAAAATCATTGATCATTTTTATACATTCATAGAACTTTTTTACATACTATTACACTAGCTGACAGTAATTTTCACAGTTATTCTCTTAGTAGGCTTGAAGTAGTACATATTGATGACATTATTGTAGTGTTACAGTTGGAGGCCCAGACTTTTTGGTATCACAAGTTATTTACCCCTTCACGCCCAGATCTTTCCTTGGCTATAAAAAAATTGTATGTTGTTAGCCATAAAATTACGAAAATTAACTGAATATACCAAATTAGTTAGTGGACAAGGATACTAAACAGGTCATAGCTATAAAATATTCCTTATATCAATTAAAAATAGTCTAATGTTAGGTAAATTACAATGGAAATTACGTTCTGGGCCTCAAGGAGTTAAAGCCCATCGTGTTACCGTTATGACTACTGCTGATGTACCAGACATTACGTGTGTGGGATTAGATCTCTTGATTAAGACTCCATGATACCTCACAAGACATCACGGGGAAATCTGACTTCAAACAGAAAAATGATGATGATGATGATGATACCTAGAATAATGTAATATCCAGTTAGTTTGTTTTGGCGTTGGTCACAAATAGGAAGACATGGTTTTATTCCTATGGCAACGTGGTCTAGGCAGTGGCTTGAACAAAATCCATCAAGGCATCAACAATACTTCACCAGGACCTGTGTGCCTGTCAGTCACTCGGCCGTTACTCATGATGCACCTTCACGCCAGGCTGCCTAAAATGGTGCTATGTTAACCCCTTGAGACCCAGAACGTAATTTCCATTGTAATTTGGGTACCATTAGACGATTTTTAGTGACTATAAGCAATGTTTTATAGCTATAACCTGTTTAGTATCCTCGTCACCTAACTAATTTGGTATATTCAGTGACTTTTCGTAATTTTATGGCTCGACAACAATCCATTTTTTATAGCCAAGGAAAGATCTGGGCGTGAAGGGAATAAAAAAAAAAAAAATTGTATCTACACTAATATAAATGCATCTGTACATTAGCTAGCTGCATCATTATGTCATTATTTACATTATGCAATTTGATGACCTAATGCCTTGGTCAAACGGCAGCCTTAACCTATGACTACACTCCAAGCTGCCCGTCACTCCTTAGGTATACAGTAATGGTGGCATTGTATACATTGTCTGCATGCTGCCGTCATATATACACACACCAACAATAATCAACTAGTCGTACAGAAACTCTACGACTCACATTCTTTGGCGATGGACAGTTGAAAAAATCATAGCCTGTAATTCTTTCTTTGGTTAAGATCAATGAAATTAGTGTTTGCTGAAACTAAACATGAATTGATATCTCACAGCCTCCACGTGGTCCGAGGTAATGGTGACTACGTACACACACACATACAGACCAAGACGCAACACCATTCACTAGAACATGAGTGCGTTGGAAGCCCGGGTTAGAATGCCACACACACCAAGAGTTAACACCATTCACCAAGAGTTAACACCATTCACCAACAGTTAACACCATTCACCAACAGTTAACACCATTCACCAAGAGTTAACACCATTCACCAACAGTTAACACCATTCACCAACAGTTAACACCATTCACCAACAGTTAACACCATTCACCAAGAGTTAACACCATTCACCAAGAGTTAACACCATTCACCAACAGTTAACACCATACACCAAGAGTTAACACCATTCACCAAGAGTTAACACCATTCACCAAGAGTTAACACCATTCACCAAGAGTTAACACCATTCACCAAGAGTTAACACCATTCACCAACAGTTAACACCATTCACCAAGAGTTAACACCATTCACCAAGAGTTTACACCGGTGGGAGGCGGTGGCAGAGTGGTTATCGTCTCCGACTAGCGTTCTCGGTGACTCAAGTTTGATCCCCGACGAAAGCCAAAATTTTTCTCTTCACCGTCGAGTGGCCTAAGAACACCCACATGCTGCCCATTAACTCTACCTTCGATTGCGAGTGCATCGGAGGACACAGGGGGGCGGCATGAGCCTCTAATCCCAGGCGTCGCTATAAAAATCCTGCCTGCGCCACCACGGGTGAGGGCCAACCATCACAGCCCTTAAGTGAACCTCCAGGGCCTACCATCCCACCCCTGGAGCTCACTGCCTACAGACACTACAGGCACAAATGTAAAAAAATAAAAAAAAATAAAAAATTCACTAGAACATGAGTGCGTTGGAAGCCCTGGTGAGGATGTCTGTCATGCTGTCCACCGTCATGCCTTTGTTGGTGGAGCAGAGGTGGAGGGCGTCCTGGAGGTCCTGGGAGGCCTCGGAGGACACCAGGAGGCCGTACAGGGAGAGCAGGGAGGCGGTGTGGCCCAGGAACACCTTGTCACACACCACCTGCAGGTTGGTGTTGGTGCGCTGCAGGTGGCACCGGTGGGTCCTGAGGTGGCAGCGGCCCTGGCAGTCAAAGTAGGAGCAGTCGTGGTGGGTGTCGCAGTGCGGGGTGTCCTGCATGGTGCGGAGGAGGAAGGTCTCGGATAGCACAGAGTCGAGATCCAGGAAAGACAGGCGGCCCCGCTCGTCCCAGCCAAAGTGGTCGTGCTTGACGTCACACAGGTGCAGCGGCTCACGGCCCGACGTCTCCAACAAGCCTAGGTACTTGATCATGTCCAGGGCCCGCCACAGCTTGCTCCGCCAGCTCAGGTTAAAAGGCTGCATGGGGTTCTTTGTAAGAGGCTCAAAGTACTGCATGGCGTAATAGGTGCCACAGATGCCAACAATCTTTGGAAATAGACTCAGCTTTTCAAACACCACAGCGGTGAGAAACTCGTGGTCTTGGACGAACTGGCCAAAGTCTCGGTGGAGTGCCGGTGACTCCTGCTCGGCGGTGTAGAGGTGGGTGTAGTTCACAAGCTGCCTGATCACCTCCCCGCTCACCTCGCCGCCCACAAAGTTGTTGACATAGGTGGTGACTTGCACGAGGAAGTCCGCCTTAGAGGGAATGTCCTGCTGCTCAATCTTGTGGTTCCAGTACATCTACAACAGAGACAAAGTTGGTTGTAAAATGATTGGAATGGACTCAGTCGTGGGGTAGTTAGTGAGGAGTCAAAAGGGAACTTTAAAAGGAGGCTAGACAGTGTTATGGATGGGGATGAAAGGTGGATGTAGGTAGTGTTAAGGAACAGGAACTACCACGTGTAGGTCTCCCAGCCTCTTGTAGCTTCCTTATGTTCTTAAAAGTTCACGTTACATGCAATAAACCTCGATGAAGAGTACATGAATAATTGTGTACAGATCTTACCCAGCGACATGGTACTAGTGAAGAAGTAAAGAACATTCAAAGGTCCCAAAATCTTCATTCTACAGCTCTGCAAACCTTAGACTGTAGTGAACTTGGTGCAAAGTACTACATGAATTACTGTGAAAAGATCTTACCCAATGCCCAGTGACATGACGCTTGTGTTTTTAACCCCTTCACGCCCCAGATCTTTCCTTTGCTATATAGAATGGTCTGTTGTTAGCCATAAAATTACGAAATGTAACTGAATCTACCAAATGAGTTAGTGGACAAGGATACTAAACAGGTCATAATCTATAAAATATTGCTTAGAGTCACTAAAAATCGTCTAATGGTACCCAAATTACAATGGACATTACGTTGTGGGCATCAAGGGGTTAAAGAACAGTAAAATGCCCAAAATCTTCATTCTACAACTACCCATCTCTAGACTACTGAAACTGAAACGAAAACTGAAGTAGAGTGTAGTGAACCAAACGGCCCATCCAGTAATGCAACACCACAACACAGAGACAGAAGAGGTTCCTCACCCCATCCCCCTCACTCTTCTCCCCCTCCACCGCCACCTCGCGCTCCGCCGCATCAACCACCGCCTTCACCACCACCCGCCTGCCGTGGCCGCTCAGGGTGAACACGGAGGCTTGTTGAGGTGCAGGGTGTGGCAGGTGATGCGAGCGGCCACGTCACCGTCACACAGCTCCCGGCACAGCTCCTGACCCGACGCCCTCCCCACCCTGGCACACTGCAACATAGTAAAGGTAAATATAAGAACATAAGAAGAATATAAGAAAATAAGGAAGCTACAAGAAGCCGTGAGACCTACAAATATAAAGAGAAAAAGAACACTCCATTATATCCTGAAGAAGAAACTGTCCTATGGTTTTGAATGAAGACAGACCATGACATCAGCTCACCAGGGTATTGATGTGGTTGTTGATGACCTGTGATGTGGTACAGAGGAAGGAGGCAGCCAGTAGCACCTCCCTCACCGCCAGCACCACCAGCACCGCCACCACACACCCCACCACACCGCCCATCACCAACACCCGCCGCCGCCGCCGCCTGTTCATCACCACGTCCTCGATGACCTTGGCCAGGCAGCACGGCAGGAGGAATGTTAGCTTCATCCTTACTAATGCACCAATCACGCCCGGATCTTTCCTCGGCTGTAAAAAATTGTATGTTTCACGCCCAGATCTTTCCTTGGCTGTAAAAAATTGTATGTTTCACGCCCAGATCTTTCCTTGGCTGTAAAAAATTGTATGTTTCACGCCCAGATCTTTCCTTGGCTGTAATGAATTGTATGTTTCACGCCCAGATCTTTCCTTGGCTGTAATGAATTGTATGTTGTTAGCCACAAAATTACGACTAATTACTGAATATACCAAATTAGCTAGTCGGCAAGGACACTAAACAGGTCATATCTATAAAATATTACTTATATTCACTAAAAATTGTCTGTTGTCAGCCATAAAATTACGAAAAGTAACTTAATATACCAAATTAGTTAGTGGCAAGGATACTAAACAGGTCATATCTATAAAATATTGCTTATAGTCACTAAAAATCGTCTAATGGTACCCAAATTACAATGGAAATTACGTTCTGGGTCTCAAGGGGTTAAGGCAGCAACCACGCCTCCTGACTCACATGGAAGTAACATGTGGATTCATAGCCAAGAAGATGATGCACCGAGACAGCTTATAGTACATAGTAGTGGTGATGGCGGTGATGTCATTGCTGTTCATGTGAGGGGACAGGCTGCTGCTCTGAGCCCATAGTTACTGCGTGCCTCATGCCCTGCTGGACGCTGCTGCTGGTCTCTGGTCAGGCCTCGGTGTTGCCTCTCGGACAGTATCAACAAGACTCATCGGATGCTTTTCCTTCTCTTCATTTTCTTTACTGTTGTAATGTCACACAAGTTGTCCCATCTGCACATCAACCATCGCGCTGGGAAGGAAAATATTAGACTAAGTTTCCTGAGTCACAAACATTTATAGTGAAATCAGATATTACAGGACTCACGTTATACAAGATGTATCGCCCACATTCACTTTCTTGTACCAAAACCTTAAAAGACAAATACATCATGTCCAACGTGTTAATACCACGTGGCGATGGTGACTGTAAGGATGTTATGTGTGGCCATTAGTTCCTAGGGGAGGGCTGGGAAGGGTCTGGAGGGGGTACATTATCTTACATTGATGCAGTCTGTTATCTATAAATACCAATTATGGCAGACAACATATCCAGTGTGTCAAGCCATCAATACAATGTCCATAGACCTGTTGGTGTGAGGTCCATAGACCTGTTGGTGTGGTCTATATTAGGTGCACAAACCATTGTTCAATGCCTTGTGACCTACATACAATAACCGGAACGGAGTTTGCATGAAGACAATTTGGCATTTATTGGGACATTGAATGAAGTTATTAAAAGAATAATAATGTTTTATTCCACATTAAACGATACATTCTGGAAAATATAAATTTTTCGGCTCGAAAAGATAAATCTCGGATCATGCAATGCATTGTCATTGTAATGCACGGTTCATTCACCAGGCGTCAGCATAACCAGGTCTGGGACACTGGTTAATAAGATGTACTTATTATGACCATGTATGAATATTATATTTTGCAGGTGTTGTTGAAGAACGATTGAAAAGAGGCTGTAGTACAACAGGTTTCTTCGTTTGTTTACGATTGCGACGAGACATGTTGGACATGTTTTATCAGAGACTGATGACTTTTTCAGAAATCGGCTAGTTTATATAACCTTATTAACATTTATAGATTGTTTATATAACCTTAATTGCAATTAACATTTATAGATTGTTTATATAACCTTAATTGCAATTAACATTTATAGATTGTGCTGACATCAGAGATTGACTAGTGATTAACTAGGTAGCACGCTTCATTAGTTCGGAAGGACAAATCAAAAGAGACGTCATCAACGAACAGTTGAAGATATAAATATACCCTTATAGACCCTTCTAAACCCACCCTTCAGCCCGTTTTGGAACTCCGTTCCGGAAAATAATCTCCGTTCCGGTTATTGTATGGACCGCTCTGTAGACAATGCTTTGAGCGCCACCCACTCCCTTAATTAATCCGTGACTACATCAACACAGGTCTACGCTACAATAAAGAGTGAAGTGTTGGTGCACACCAGGCCGCCTGTCATCACCTGTAAAGGATAAAACATTCATGAGTGACATCACACCCCACACACTGGTCGTTCATCTCCACATAGCCTACCTCAGCCTCACTCCTTATGGCTATTATGTAGTATATGACATAGATTTACTCCTGTAGATGGTGTCTCGGGCGTAGTTCTTCCTTTTTTACGCTATTCCTCTTCTTTTCACTTGTTCCTTAACGTTTTTATCAGTTATTTTGGTAACTTTACAGAGTTTATCAAATTTTTCGTCCAGTTTTGCTTCGTTTGTTTACTTTTCGTCGCTCGCTTGTCAAGTTGTCAACATTTTTTTTTCTACCTACGGACACTCGAGGACTAATGATTATCAAGCGACTTATCTATTAAAATACCTTAGTAATAAATAACCATACAAATAGAATAATGAGTAACTGAATGAGTGATAATTGGGAGTGATTATCAATGGGAAACACTAATAAAGGCACCGTTGGAAAATAGGTCCTTTTGTTTAGGTCGTCAGTCTGTCAGAAAAACATCTTCAAATCCTGGCGGTGCGTTGTGGCGGGGCGTGGCTGACGAGGCCTCACATTTCCCTCTCTCTATACCAAGCCAGGTGAGCCATTGCTGCCTTACACACACAGGCTGTACCTTCTCTTGGTTACCTAGCTAGGGAGGGTGGTGGTAGGGGTAAGGGGGTGGTCTAAGGGCTGTATAGGGGCATGTATATATAGGGGGCCTCTTGACGGTAACAGGAAGGTTCGACGGAATGCTTTTTCCACCACACCGTCCAAACTTCCCACAGCGTGCATCGTCGAACCTTACAAGTCATTTATTTACGGTGATACACAGGCGACAGGTGTGTTGCGAGGCCGTACAGGTGTGTAATGACAGGTGTGGTAAAGCGAGAGAGGCTAAGAGTGAGGTGTTAGCCCCCAGTGTGTGTGTGACCTAAAGGGCGAACGCGCAGTTCTCGTCCACTATAACTGCTTCAGCCCCGTATCGCCGCGGCCACGGCTACGGCGCGGGCCACAGTGGTTCATAGAAGCTAATCTCGGTCACGCGAGACTCGAACCTAGGATCAGCGCATCAAGGTATACCCTGGGTACGTTTCTGTAGTATTCAGCGGGAGACATTTAGCGAAAATACGTCAAAATATTCCATTAACGGCATCAAACTGATATTTCAGGGAGAATATTATGCTGAAAGGCTAATATGGCGGCAATGTATTATCGTCCAGCCTATATTTATCACTAACAATACTTTTATCATCACTAATATGCCATAAATAAGGTATTTAAGGGTAAATCTCACCTTATTTCCCATTAAATAAGTCTTATATCTTGGGTAAACAATAATCATGGCCGCCCAGTTGGTTCCTGAAAGCTGATTGGCTGAGAGATGTGCGAGGCCTCTGATTGGCTGTCAATGTAGCGAGGTCTCTGATTGGCTCTGGGCTCCCGGCTAAGTTACGAGGTGCCAATTACGCATTTTAAAACGAATAATCACTTTTTTATTCGTGCACCGATATAGTATTGCATTGACTTATTGAAAACCCCAGTTTGTTTTATGACTTAACATAAAAAGTATCCGAGTTTTAAGGCCTTTGTAAAAGAAATATGACTCAATCAGTTAGCAACAACATACATTTTAGCGATATTTTGTTATTAATTTTTTTTACACGAAATATAAGGGGATTTTTTGGTGTTTTATAATATATTTCGATATTTCCGCATCGTTTTATTTAGTAATCACGAGCTTGGTGGCTGTATTTTGTTTTTAGTCTGAGTGTGGTTTTGTTTATATTTTTACTGTATCTTAGTCTGTCTTCTACTTGAGCTGAGGTTATTTGTGTGTGATAAGCTGTGCCTACAGGCGCAGTGTGTTTGTGTGTGTTTATGTGACGTGTTTTTCACGTGTTTAATGAACGAATACATCTGACTCAGTGGCTAAAAGGGTCAAATTATCGAAAAAACAAAACATGCTTAGCTCCTTAAATTCAACACTAAACGAGGATCTGTTTCTGTTTATAAGATACACACATCATATACTATTTGCACATATTTTTTTGCGAATTATAAGGGCTTCGTCAAGAAGTCGATTTTTGTTGTGGTGAATTTGAGGCTTTTTCGGCCATATTTTGAAACACGATATTTCATTCATTCTTCTTTATTTCATTGTTTTTTTAGGCTTAGTGTCCTATTGGTCGTTATTTTACTTTATCTGCGTTGATTTATTCATTATTTGATGTATTTGATTAATGAAGGGAAGAGCCAGCCTCGAGTTGGATGTCAAGATCAAGAGAAGCTCTGATCAAGTCCTCTTGATGACGTCACAGCGGCCATATTGGCTATTTATCCTTATTCTTATATTTATACCTCAATTTACGCTTCTTCGTGCAATATTCAAGGCTATTTAAGGGGTAAGAAAGGGTGTGGGGCTGTATTGCATGATATAACACCCAAGCAGAGGCAATATATGCACGCTAAATGGGTAAAAATGGGGTATTTCTGGGTTCAAAACTTTCCGCTATTATAAAAACAAGCCTTTTATTTATATTCTAATAGATTTTGATGTGTTTGTGTCCTCACTAATAACTTCTTGGTCTAAATCACCGTTTTTCATAAGGGGGCGAGGCGTAGTGCAAAAAACAAAGGGGGGAAAGGGGGGCTAAGAGAGTATGGAAGTATTATTAATATTGTACCATATAAACTATGGTAGAATGAAGTACAGGAAAACCTCGTTTATCCGGCACCCTTGGGGGGGAGCGCATGCCGGATAACTCATTTTGCCGTTGTTTTGAGAGTTACTCTTATGGAATCGCCCAAAATCCCAATACATTTTTTTCGATTTCTTTTTTTACATCACAAGGAACTGGCCAAAGGCAGAACAAAACTGGGTAACACAAAGCCCGCTTAGTTGCCAGTCTCTATAAAGAAGCCAGTACGAGAATAAAATTAAAAATAGGGGTGAAAAAAAAAAAAAAAAATGCCTGGGTCGATTAGTGCCGTTGTTTTGAGGCTGCCGTTGTTTTGAATGCCGGTTAAATGAGGTTCTCCTGTAGTAGACTACGTACCGTAGATAACACTTTAGTTGCCACCTGCCTTAATGTCGCCAGACGCCATATATTACGAATGATAGCCTCACTACTGACGTGTATGTGCCACTGAAGATGATACACAGTAGTTTATATCATGACTGTATAATCTACCCTGTTTTATGCTTTGTATCTGCAAGTATGTACGGTTTCAAATTTCGCTACTCATTTTATTTTCTGGCCGACGACGACGGCGAGAGGACACTCATTGCTGTATATGCTTTTCACTTTAATTTTGTTTGGCAATGATCTAGTAACTTTGTATTTTATATTAATCCTCTCAATGACAAAATACCTTTAGATTTTACTCTATTTTCTACCGTCGAAAGTGCATTCCGTCGAAACTTCCTGTAATCATGACTGGATGGGGTGCAGTCAGTTCGTACACAAGTTCTTTCGTACACCAGTAGATTCGTACACCAAAAAGTTGTTTCATAGTGTATATGAAACCATAGTCGTTTCGTACACTCAGCTCAGAGTCGAACTTGATTACTAGAGTTACGATTCGACACCAGGTATATACGAAAAAACTCAAAATCAGTGTACGAAACAACTAACAATACCTGGGTACGAAACAACTTGTGTACGAAACTCTCTGTAGCCGACTGGATTTATGCGTGTTTACTGGTGTTGTTTTCCATTATTAGCTCCCTTCACCCCTTGAGGCCCAGAGCGTAATTTCCATTGTTATCTGGGTGCCATTAGACAATTTTTAGTGAATATAAGCAATATTTTATAGCTATGACCTGTTTAGTATCCTTGTCCACTAGCTAATTTGGTATATACAGTTATTTTTCGTAATTTTATGGCTCGACAACAGACATTTTTTTTTATAGCCAAGGAAAGATCTGGGCGTGAAGGGGTTAATGCTCCCTTACATTAGAGTCTTGGTTCCTTCAGGGGTGCGTGGTGTTCAAAATTATGTTAGTTTTATAATCAATACATTTTATATCTTTGTTCCCATTGTGGTGCCTGAAACTCGCTGCCGTCGGCGAGTGTTCCAATTTTTTACGTCGGCGAGTGTTCCAATTTTTCACGTCGGCGAGTGTTCCAATTTTTCACGTCGGCGAGTGTTCCAATTTTTCACGTCGGCGAGTGTTCCTATTTTTCACGTCGGCGAGTGTTCCAATTTTTTACGTCGACGAGTGTTCCAATTTTTCACGTCGGCGAATGTTCCAATTTTTCACGTCGGCGAGTGTTCCAATTTTTCACGTCGGCGAGTGTTCCAATTTTTCACGTCGACGAGTGTTCCAATTTTTCACGTCGGCGAGTGTTCTAATTTTTCACGTCGGCGAGTGTTCCAATTTTTCACGTCGGCGAGTGTTCCAATTTTTTACGTTGGCGAGTGTTCCAATTTTTCACGTCGGCGCGTGTTCCTATTTTCGGCGACGGTTCCAGTTCTTGATCTTGAATTTACAGTAGCCAATATGTACATTTTATCAGCTCTTACCTGTGTTTCTGCATTCAGGGATGACATACCAACAGTAGCTTGACCAGTTAGGTCAGATTACATAACCAATGTGCATGTTTTGTATTAAGCTGCAGTTTTACAGTGTTTTGGGACAAGCGAAATATGTGTCCAATAATGAAATAGCCGTCGTTCGTCCTTTTCATCTATGACGAGTGGAACCGTCGCCAAAAATGTCTACGTCGGCAAGAGTTTTCGGTCGGTGTTTCGGCGACAGTTCCGATTGACGACAGGTCCACAAACCCTCGGTGTTTGTCCAGCCTGGTCGTGTTTATATTTTGCGCTTCAATAATTTCTTCCTGATTTTATTTCAGTATTAACCCCTTCACGCCCAGATCTTTCCTTGGCTATATAAAATTGTATGTTGTCGAGGCATAAAATCACAAAAAATAACTTAATATACCAAATGAGTTAGTGGACAAGGATACTAAACAGCTCCTAATGCCGAAATAAACTGAATGCCACGCGCACCATAGCGTAGGCCCCCATCTTACCTACTAACTCATGTGTTAAAAGGGGTCTAGGTGTGCTATCAAATTGTCTTCTCTCTGGACGCTGTTACAATGATGAGCAAGGACGAGTTGTAGTGATGCTTTCCCTGATGGTGTACCCGTCAGGATGGCTCGATTGGTAGAGCTGTTGTCTTGCGTGTGTAGCGTCCCTGCGCATTCGGTCAGCGGTTCGAGTCCACCAAGTTCGTCCTGGCGTGGTGGCGCTTTGTATAGTCAATAACCTTGTAGTTGGTACTTGCAAAGTGTCTAGATAGGATCAAAGTATCTTATCTTATCTTATCCCTGATGGTGTCTCTCCCTCCTGCCAGAATCATCATCATCAGCAGCAGCACTAGGGCGTGATGGAGCAGCAGGTGATGGAGCTGAGGCAGCAGCTAGCTGAGGCCGAACACAACACCGTGTTGGCGGCAACCTTCGGCAAACAACTCCTCGAGAAGAACCAACTGCTGGAGGCTAAACAGGAGGTGAGGCCAAGCTGTGACCACCTAGCCTCCTCCTCTTCTTCTTGTTGTTGTGGTGCACCCCTCTTGGTACTACCACCTGTTCTTCTAGTCCTTTCTTGTAGGTTAGACCCTTCAACAGTGCCACCATCTTAGTTACCATGTATACCTCCCTTTTGTATTCTTGAACCACTCAATTTCTGCATATTCTTTCCTGTATATCGTTTTAGGTGTATTTTCCTCGTATATATAATAACATGAAGTGAAAAGCTGCCCTGTGTGTGTGGATATGCCACTGTGATGCATGATTTATGTGTTGCTTATCACTAAATTGTATCTTTATCCATGAAGTGAAAAGCTATTCTTATGTGTGTGTCACGTGAGTCACCGCCATTGATATTGGCGCGAACAATTTTTGCAAAACACGCGTGACGCAACACAAAAATAGCGAGATCCTCTCACTCTCAATGCCCAAGGCTGACTAATGCTTTCAAACTTGGCGAGTAACTCAAGGTCAGTCGTCTTTGTCTACATCTCACGCGCCAATATCATTGACTGATTTGAACCAAGGTTTTGGAGGGTGCTCTGTTCCGCGCCATTGGTATTGGCGCTGACTGTATGTGTGTTTTACAGTGGCACAAGATTTACAAAGGTGGTGATCCTTATGTTGTTCCCTGTTTGTTGTTCCTTCCCTCATCTGTCCTCCCTTTCCCGACCTCCCTGTCATGTGGACATTCTCCCGGAATCCCCCTCCTTCTCCCTGGAAAATGTAACCTCCTTCCTCCAACAAATCCACATCCTACATCTGATCTAACCATCCTGCTGTAACATTCCGTTCTTCCCCCCTTCCCTCACCGTTTCACTATTTTTCTATAACCCTGACCCTATGTATGCTTTGCCATAGTGCCATATGACCTCTGATGTCTGGCACATTTCTCCCTTTTTGGCATTAAATCAATCCATCAGTGTTTGTTGTTGTTTCTTCCGTGTCAGGCGCTGGAGCAGGACAAGCACTGCCTCGCCCTGAAGCTGGAGGCCAGTGTGCGCATGGAGCAGTCGCTGGTGCAGGAGGTGGAGGCCCTGAGGGAGCAGCAGGGCCACCAGGTGGAGGCCATGGAGGCACAGGCGGCTCACACACACGACCAGAACCTGCAGAGGCACTCCAGGAAGGTAGGGGAGGAGGGGAGGCACTCATGAATACTAAGATACATAATACATAAATAAATACATAAATATATACTAAAAATACATAAATAAATACATCAATAGATACTAAATACACAAGTACAAAGAAGAACATAAGAGGGGAGGAAGGTCAAGGGAGGCTGCGGGGGGAAGTTCAAGGGAGGGGATGTCCTTATAGATGGTGACTTGTATAGATGATGACTTAGATAGATGAGGCGCCGCGTGTAGAAAGGGAGCTAAGCGCCATTTTCTTGAAAATTGCTTTTTTGGTACCAATCGACGCGTTGTCACATGCTCAATCCATTGGTGTCCCTTAGCACCTCATAGCTCCAAAGCTGTAAGGCTGAGAATTGAATCTTTCAGAACATTCATTTAGCATGGCACTCTTTTTTCCAGCCTCTTTGCAAGGGTGTTATGTCCGCGTCTGCATGAATTCAAGCCGCTTTGCAAGGGTGTTATGTCCGCGTCTGCATGAATTCAAGCCGCTTTGCAAGGGTGTTATGTCCGCGTCTGCATGAATTCACTTTCTAGCTTGTGAGCTGCGGCCCCAGCCAAATAGAATGCAGCGTTTGTGCGCCGCGGCGTTCTCATTGGCTCGCGCTGCCACCCTCACCACCCACGCGCCGCAATATGGCAGCTTGTAAACAGATGTGCGAGGTTCGGACGTCTCCTGCTATACTTGCGCTAATTTCTCCAAATTTCTCCCAAAGAAGTAAGTAAATCTGCATAAATCCTTTTTATAATAATAGACATCGGCAGGAAGGTTTTGGTATAAGTTTTCATATGGTATTAGTGCATATTGATGGGGAAAAGTGGTGGTGTGTCGTTTTGACGCTAAGGCGCATGACCATAATAGACCACAATATACCACAATATACCACACATGACCAATACTAGAGGGGACATGGGGCCTGTGTGGAGTAGGGGGAGGCCCGAGGAGTGCTGCTTGCAAGTTTCATCAATGCGTAGGTGCGTAGCTGAAGCTCATCTTGGAAAAGCGTCACCCTCATTAATGTCCAAGAATTGTGCTTTACTGTCTATTACCGAGGTGAAATCTATGATTTTATTATTAAACACAGTGTACTGGGACGTTTTGGGGAAAAATTTATGAGACGTGTAAGTGGTTTACTGGGTGGTAAAGTGTTCGTAAAATGCCTTCGGCGATGGCCCTGTGATTCATTTTATGGTAGAAAATAGGTTAACCCTTTCACGCACGAAAAGTTTAATAAGTTTTTTCGGCCACTGCGACATCAGTCTGGGGCTCTCTACGAGGCTGCGCGTAATAGCCGACTCTGCGGCGAATGTTTTGGTTATGTTATCAATTTCAACCACGATTATTCTTTTTTCCTGGCATTATTATAAAATTATATCGTTGGTTTCGCAAGATATTATTCTGCCTTATGAAAGACAAAAATAACAAGAAATACATGTAAATAGCGGAGTTTAACGACTTAGAAAAAACATTGAGTAAAGAGAAATAAGAAATATTTACGTTCACCACTTCGTAGCTCGATATTTCCTGAGTCAACTTTTGTAATGGCTTATATGGCCAATAAGAGCGGAATTTTATGAGGATTCCAACGCTACCATTAGAATTTTCATATGGCCAGTAGTTCTTGAGAAAATCTTAGAAAGATTCTGATGAGATGAGAAAGATGAGAAAGGTCTTATAAAATGTTTTACACCGTAAAAAAAGTAGGCATGCTCTTTTTACCAATTTTTTTAATGTTAAAAAACCAGTGTATTGCCAGTATGATTTTTTTTTACGGTAGAAAATAGGGTCATGCAATTTTTAAAAACATTTTTCGGTGAAAAAACGTTGTAATGTTGTTATAAAAAATATAATTAATATTTGTACGGTAAAAAAAAATTCTTTTTTCTTTTCTTTTTACCTTATCAGAAATTTTAACATTAGCCGTTTTTATGTTTATTTTTGTGGTATAATACTGTTGTAAAAGGTGCTAACAAATGCTTTTCTACTGTTACACTTTTTTTTACTTACCTGAAGTAGGACCAATGGTTCTGGAATATTGGGAAATGGTATGAATTACTTGAAACACTAAAATTTTGACATTTTTATTGGTTTATTTGGTGTTTGGGTACCTTTTTGGTCATTTTTGCAACTTTTTGAAGTGGATATTTTTGCTGAAGTGCACTTAACACTTAAAGGAGCACTTTTAAAATTATTGCTGTATTACCCACTGTTATACCACTGTTTGAATATGCTTTGGTGAAAGTTTCATGAAAATCTATCGAACCGTTTTGAAAATCGCCAAACTTTGAAGGCGATTTTCTCAGCTTTTTGAAAATGGCGCTTAGCCCCCTTTCTACACGCGGCGCCTCGATGACTTAGATAGATGATGACGTATAGAGATGATGACTTATAGAGATAATGACTTATAGATGATGACTTAGATAGATGATGACTTATAGAGATGATGACTTATAGAGATGACTTATAGAGATGACTTATAGAGATGATGACTTATAGAGATGATGACTTATAGAGATGATGACTTATAGAGATGATGATTTATAGAGATGATGACTTATAGAGATGATGACTTATAGAGAGGATGACTTATAGAGATGATGACTTATAGAGATGATGACTTATAGAGATGATGACATAGAGATGATGACTTATAGAGATCATGACTTATAGAGATCATGACTTATAGAGATCATGACTTATAGAGATGATTATTTATAGAGATGATGACTTATAGAGATGATGACTTAGATAGATGATGACTTATAGAGATGATGACTTATAGAGATAATGACTTATAGATGATGACTTATAGAGATGACTTATAGAGATGACTTATAGAGATGATGACTTATAGAGATGATGACTTATAGAGATGATGACTTATAGAGATGATGACTTATAGAGATGATGACTTATAGAGAGGATGACTTATAGAGATGATGACTTATAGAGATGATGACATAGAGATCATGACTTATAGAGATCATGACTTATAGAGATCATGACTTATGAATCATGATTTAGAAGGGTTTTTATAGAAGAGCTTTGGGTGATGACTTTAGAGATGTACTTAGATGTATGCCCTTTGGATAATACTTTTAGATATCTTGATAGAGATGATTATAGAGAGATGACTTTTAGAGATGACTTTTAAGAGATGCCCTTTTTAAGAGATGAGACTTATAGGATATGACTTATAGAGATGATGATTTATAAGATGGAATTATAGGAAAGAGATTATGAGAGGATATTTGAGATGGGGAATAGAGATGTGACTTATAGAGATATGACTTTTAGAGATCATGACTTATGAGATCATGACTTATAAGTCTGACTTTAGAGTGAATTTATAGAGATGTGATTATAGAGATGGAAATTATAGAGTGATGACTTTAGGATGATGCTTATAGAGATGAACTTATATAGATAAAGACTTATAGAGTTGTCATAAGTAATGATTAATAGATATGCTTATAAGATGATGACTTAGATAGACGGCAGACCAATCATCCTGTCTAGAGAGGGAAAAAGAACACTCCATTATATCCTGAAAGATGAAACTGTCCTATACTCTGCTTCTCTCTTTCCGTCTTAGCTATTTTTTCCAGATCAAATTACTTCTTTTTTTTTTTTTTTTTTTCACAACTACTTCTTTCCCCTCTCTCTCTCTTTCCCCACAAAATACTGTCTTTCCTCTCTCTCTCTTCCTCATCAATTACTGTCTTTTTTTTTTCTCTTCCTCATCAACTACTGTCTTTTTTTTCTCTTCCCATCATTACTGTCTTTTCTCTCTCTCTCTTCCTCATAACTACGTCTTTTCTCTCTCTCTCTTTCTCATCAACTACTGCTTTCTCTCCTCTCTTTTCCCCAAACTACTGTCTTTCCTCTCTCTCCCCTTCTCATCAATACTGCCCTTTTTCTCTCTCTCTCTTTTCATAAATATGTCTTTCTCTCTCTCTCTCTCTCTTCTCCAATCTGTCTTTCCTCTCTCTCTCTTCCTCTCAAAACGTCTTTTCTCTTCTCTCTTTCCTCAAATACTGTCCCTTTCTCTCTCTCTTCCCTCAACCCACTGTCTTTCTCTCTCTCTCTTCCTCATCAACTACTGCTTTCCTCTCTCTCTTCCTCTCAATACTGTCTTTCTCCCTCTCTTCCCCTCAAAAATGTCTTTCTCTCTCTCTCTTCCTCTCAATACTGTCTTTCTCTCTCTCTCTTTCCTCATCAACTACGTCTTTCTCTCTCTTTCCTCATCAACTACTTCTTTTTCTCTCTCTTCTTCCTCATCAATACTGTCTTTCTTCTTCTCTCCTTTTCCCCTCAAAATACTTTCTTTTTTCTCTCTCTCTTCTCTCAAATACTGTCTTTTTCTCTCTCTCTCTTCCTCATCAACTACTTCTTTTTCCTTTTCTCTTCCCATCAACTACGTCTTTTTCTCTCTCTCCTTCCTCATCAACTCTTCTTTCTCTCTCTCCTTTTTCCCCCCATCAATACTGTCTTTTTGCTCTCTCTCTCTTTTCCCCTCAACTCCCGCTTTCTCTCTCTCTCTTCCCCACAACTACTTCTTTCTCTCTCTCTCTCTTTTCCCCATCAAATCTGTCTTTTTTTTTCTCTTCTCTTTCCCCATCAAATACTGTCTTTTTTCTCTCCTCTTTCCCCATCACTACTGTTTTTTTCTCCTCTCTCTTTCCCCATCAACTATGTCTTTTCTCTCTTCCTCTCAATTACTGTCTTTCTCTCTCTCTCTTCCTCATCAAAACTGTCTTTTCTCCTCTCTTCCCCATCAAACGTCTTTCTCTCTCTTCTTCCCATCAACTACTTCTTTTCTCCCCTCCTTTCCCCCAACTATGTCTTTTCTCTCCTCTCTTCCTCATCAAATACTGTCCTTTTTCTCTCTCCCTTTTCCCCTCAAATACTGCTTTCTCTCTCCTCTCTCTTCCCCATCAAATACTGTCTTTTTCCCCTCTCTCTTCCTCATCAAAATACTGTTTCCCTCTCTCTTCCCTCATCAACTACGTCTTTCTCTCTCTCTCTCTCTCTTCCTCATCAACTACTGTCTTTCTCTCTCTCTCTTCCTCATCAACTACTGTCTTTCTCTCTCTCTCTCTTCCTCATCAACTACTGTCTTTTTCTCTCTCTTTCCCCACAACTACTGTTTTCTCTCTCTCCCTTTCCTCTCAATACTGTCTTTCTTCTCTCTCTTCCTCATCAAATACTGTCTTTCTCTCTCTCTCTTCCTCCAAAAACTGTCTTTCTCTCTTCTTTCCTCATCAACTACTGTCTTTTTTCTCCTCTCCTTCCTCTCAAAATACTGTCTTTCTTCTCTCTCTTCCCATAAAATACTGTTTTCCCCTCTCTCTCTCTTCCTCTCAACTCTGTCTTTCCTCTCTCTTCCTCACAACTACTGTCTTTCTCTCTCTTCTCTTCCTCTCAACTACTTCTTTCTCTCTCTCTCTCTTTCCCCATCAACTACTGTCTTTCTCTCTCCTCTTCCTCACAACACTGTCTTTCCTCTCTTCTTCCTCATCAACTACTTCTTTCTCTCTCTTCCTCATCAAATTTTGTCTTTCTCTCTCTTTTCCTCTCAACTATGTCTTTCCTCTCTTTTCTTCCTCATCAATACTGTTTTTCTCTCTCCCTTCCTCATCAACTACTGTCTTTCTCTCCTCTCTTCCTCACAACTAAAAGTCTTTCCTCTCTCTCTTCCTATCACTACGTCTTTCCTCTCTCTCTTCCTCATAACTACTTCTTTTTCCCCTCTCTTTCCTCATCAATACTGTCTTTCTCTCTCTCTCTTCCTCATAACTCTGTCTTTTCTTCTTCTCTTCCCATCACCCTGTCTTTCCTCTCTCTCTTCCTCTCAAATACTGCTTTCTCTCTCTTCCTATCAATTACTGTCTTTTCTCTCTCTCTTCCTCTAAATACTGTCTTTCTCTCTCTTCTTCTCATCAACTACGTTTCCCCCCCCTTTCTCTCTCTCTCTTCCTCATCAACTACTGTCTTTCTCTCTCTCTCTTCCTCATCAACTACTGTCTTTCTCTCTCTCTCTTCCTCATCAACTACTGTCTTTCTCTCTCTCTCTTCCTCATCAACTACTGTCTTTCTCTCTCTCTCTTTCCCCTAATACGTCTTTCTCTCTCCCTTCCTCATCACATGTCTTTCCTCTCTCTCTTCCTCACAACTACTGTCTTTTTCTCTCTCTTCCTCATCAAAATACTGTCCTTTCCCCTCTCTCTTCCTCTCAAATACTTCTTTTTTCTCTCTTTCCCCTCAATACTGTCTTTCTCTCTCTCTTCCTCATCAATTACTGTCTTTTTCTCTCTTCCTCATCAATTACTGTCTTTTTCTCTCTCTTCCTCATCAATTACTGTCTTTCTCTCTCTTCCTCTCAAAAACTGTCTTTCTCTCTCTCCTTTTTCCCCTCCCAAAATGTCTTTTCTTCTCTCTTCCTCTCAATACTGTCTTTTTCCCCTCTCTTTCCCCCACAACTACGTCTTTCCTCTCTCTTTTTCCCCCACAAATACTGTCTTTCTCCTTCCTCTTCCTCATCAAAAACCCGTCTTTTCTCTCTCTTTTTTCCTATCAATACTTTTTCTCTCTCTCTCTTCCCCATCACTACGTCTTTCTCTCTCTCCTTTTCCCCAAAATACTTTTTTCTCTCTCTCCTCTTCCTCATCAACACTGTCTTTCTCTCCCCCTCTCCTCATCAACTATTTTTTTCTCTCTCTCTCTTCCCCATCAATACTGTCCTTTTTTCTCTCTCTCTTCCTCACAATACTGTCTTTCTCTTCTCTCTTCCTCTCAACTACTTCTTTCTCTCTCTCTTCCTCACAAATACTGTCTTTCTCTCTCTCTTTTTCCTCATCAAATACTGTTTTCCTCCTCTCTCTTCCCCATCAACTACTTCTTTCTCTCTCTCTCTTCCCCCATCAAATACTGTCTTTCTCTCTCTCTCTTTCCCCTTTAATACTGTCTTTTTCTTCTTCCTCACAATTACTGTCTTTCTCTCCCTTTTCCTCATCAACTACTGTCTTTTCTCTCCTCTTCCCCCATCAACTCTGTCTTTCCTCTCTTCTTCCCTCAACTACTGTCTTTCTCTCTCTCTCTTCCTCTCAAATACTGTCTTTCTCTCTTCTCTTCCTATAATACTGTTTTCTCTCTCTTCTTCCTCATAACTACTGTCTTTCTCTCTTCTCTTCCTATCACTATTCTTCCTCTCTCTCCCCTTTCCCCATCAAAAACTGTCTTTCTCTCTCTCTCTTCCTCATCAACTACTGTCTTTCCTCTCTCTCTTCCTCATAACTACTGCTTTCTTCTCTTCCTCATCAAATTCTTCTTTCTCTCTCTCTCTTCCCCACAACTACTGCTTTCCCTCTCTCTTCCCCATCAACATGTCTTTCTCCCCTCCTCTTCCTCATCAACTACTGTCTTTTCTCTCTCTCTCTCTTCCTCATCAATACTGCTTTCTCTCTCTCTTTTTCCTCATCAATACTGTCTTTTTCTTTCTCCCTCATCAAATATGTCTTTTTCTCTCCCTTTTCCCCTCAACTATGTTTTCTCTCTCTCTCCTTCCTCTCAATACGTCTTTCTCTCTTCTCTTCTCATCAACTACGTCTTTCTCTTCCTCATCAAATTACTGCTTTTTTCTCTCTTCCTCATCACTACTGTCTTTTCTCTCTCTTCTTCCTATCACTACTGCTTTTTCCCCCCTTCCCCATCAACACTGTTTTCTCTCTCTCTCTCTTTTCATCAAATACTGTCTTTCTCCTCTCTCCTTCCTCATAAATACGTCTTTTTCTCTCTCTCTTTCCTCATCAACTACTGTCTTTTTCTCTCTCTCTTTCCCCTCAAAATACTGTCTTTCTCTCTCTTCCTCATCAATTACTTCTTTTTTTCTCTCTCTTCCTCATCACTACTTCTTTCTCTCTCTCTCTCTTCCTCATCAAATACTGTCTTTTCTCTCTCTCTTCCCCATCACTATTCTTTTCTCCCTCTCTCTTCCTCATCAAATACTGTCTTTTTTCTCCTCTCTTCCTCTAAAATACTGTCTTTCTCTCTCTCTCTTTCCTCATACTACCCTCTTTCTCTCTCCTTCTTCCTCATCAATATGTCTTTCTCTCTCTCTCTTTCCTCATCAACTATGTTTTTCTCTCCTTTTCCTCATCAAATTTCTGTCTCCCCTTCTCTTCTCTTCTCATCAACTCTGTTTTTCCTCTTCTTCTCATCAACTACTGTCTTTCTCTTCTTCCCTCAATTACTGTCTTTTTTTTTCTCTTCCCCCATCAATATGTCTTTCTCCCCCTCTCTCTTCTCATCAACACTGTCTTTCTCTCTCTCTTCTCCTCATCAACTACTTTTTTCTCTCTCCCCTCTTCCTCACAACTACTGTCTTTTTCCTCTCTCTCTTCCTTCCCCCCCCACTGTCTTTCTCTCTCTCTCTCTTCCCCATCAACTACGTCTTTTTTCTCTCTCTCTTCTCATCAACTCTGTCTTTTTCCCCCTTCCTCATCAATTATGTCCCTTTTTTTCCTCTCTTCTCATCACTATGTCTTTTTTCTCTCTCTTCCTCATAACTACTGTCTTTCTCTCTTTCTTCCCATCACTACTGTCTTTTTCTCTCTCTCTCTTTTCCCCTCAACTACGCTTTTCCCCTCTCTCTTTCCCCACAACTACTGTCTTTCCCTCTCTCTCTTCCTCTCAAAATACTTCTTTCTCTCTCTCTCTTCCTCATCAAATATGTCTTTCTCTCTCTTTTTCTTTCCTCTCAAATCTGTCTTTCTCTTTCCTTCCCCATCAAATTACTTTCCCTCTCTTCTCTCAACTACTGCTTTCCTCCTCTTTTTTCCCTAATTCTGTCTTTTCCCCTCTTCTCTTTCCCCATCAACTACTGTCTTTTTTCTCCTCTCTCTTCCTCTCAACTATGCTTTTTCTTCTCTCTTCCTCATCAACTACTGCTTTCTCCTCTCTTCCTTCCCATCAATACTGCTTTCTTCTCCTTTTCTTCCCCATCCTATGTCTTTTCTCTCTCTCTCTTCCTCATCAAAATTTCTGTCTTTTTCTCTCTCTTTCCTCATAACTACGTCTTTCCCCTCCTCTCTTCCTCATCAACTACTGTTTTTTCTCTCTCTCTCTTCCTCATCAAAACTGTCTTTCTCTCTCTCTCTTCCCCATCAATTACTGTCTTCTCCTCTCTCTCTCTCCTCATCACTATGTCTTTCTCTCTCCTCATCACTACTGTCTTTCTCTCTCTTTCCCCATCAAATTTCTGTCTTTTTTTCTCTCTTTCCCCCCATCAACTACTGTCTTTTCTCTCTTCCCCCCTCAATTACTGTCTTTTTTTTTTCCTCTTCCCATCAATACTGTCTTTTCTCTCCCTTTTCCCCCATCAAATTTCTGTCTTTTTTCTCTCTCTTCCTCACTGTAAAGGTTTAGATTTTTACTGAGGGTTTTAAGTACTACTTAGACTTCACTTACCTCTCAATAATTAAATCACCTTCGGGTTCTTTGTTTGACTCACTATGAAGCCATCAGTCCAGGACTACATACAGGGTAAACAATAAACACTTGGTAAACACCGTATCTAGTTTATTGACAAGATCTACACATAACAAAAATAGCACACCAACACAAGATTCATCCACTCAATCACGCCCTAAATATCTTCCCTACATATGCCTATGATAGCCTACCGCTTCTGGTTATCTGGCTGGGGAATAGATATAAAGGGTTATGGATTATGATTATAAGAACCTGTAACCTCGAGCCTGTGGTCCTCGTCGCGCACACACGTGGTCGACTTCCTGTCTAGCGACTCGCTCCTTGCTCCCAGCTTGCGTCTGCCTCTCCCAAGCCCTCCTTCTCCTCGCGGTATGACTACCAAGCCCTCCTTCTCCTCGCGGTATGACTACCAAGCCCTCCTTCTCCTCGCGGTATGACTACCAAGCCCTCCTTCTCCTCGCGGTATGACTACCAAGCCCTCCTTCTCCTCGCGGTATGACTACCAAGCCCTCCTTCTCCTCGCGGTATGACTACCAAGCCCTCCTTCTCCTCGCGGTATGACTACCAAGCCCTCCTTCTCCTCGCGGTATGACTACCAAGCCCTCCTTCTCCTCGCGGTATGACTACCAAGCCCTCCTTCTCCTCGCGGTATGACTACCAAGCCCTCCTTCTCCTCGCGGTATGACTACCAAGCCCTCCTTCTCCTCGCGGTATGACTACCAAGCCCTCCTTCTCCTCGCGGTATGACTACCAAGCCCTCCTTCTCCTCGCGGTATGACTACCAAGCCCTCCTTCTCCTCGCGGTATGACTACCAAGCCCTCCTTCTCCTCGCGGTATGACTACCAAGCCCTCCTTCTCCTCGCGGTATGACTACCAAGCCCTCCTTCTCCTCGCGGTATGACTACCAAGCCCTCCTTCTCCTCGCGGTATGACTACCAAGCCCTCCTTCTCCTCGCGGTATGACTACCAAGCCCTCCTTCTCCTCGCGGTATGACTACCAAGCCCTCCTTCTCCTCGCGGTATGACTACCAAGCCCTCCTTCTCCTCGCGGTATGACTACCAAGCCCTCCTTCTCCTCGCGGTATGACTACCAAGCCCTCCTTCTCCTCGCGGTATGACTACCAAGCCCTCCTTCTCCTCGCGGTATGACTACCAAGCCCTCCTTCTCCTCGCGGTATGACTACCAAGCCCTCCTTCTCCTCGCGGTATGACTACCAAGCCCTCCTTCTCCTCGCGGTATGACTACCAAGCCCTCCTTCTCCTCGCGGTATGACTACCAAGCCCTCCTTCTCCTCGCGGTATGACTACCAAGCCCTCCTTCTCCTCGCGGTATGACTACCAAGCCCTCCTTCTCCTCGCGGTATGACTACCAAGCCCCTCCTTCTCCTCGCGGTATGACTACCAAGCCCTCCTTCTCCTCGCGGTATGACTACCAAGCCCTCCTTCTCCTCGCGGTATGACTACCAAGCCCTCCTTCTCCTCGCGGTATGACTACCAAGCCCTCCTTCTCCTCGCGGTATGACTACCAAGCCCTCCTTCTCCTCGCGGTATGACTACCAAGCCGCTCCTTCTCCCTCGCGGTATGACTACCAAGCCCTCCTTCTCCTCGCGGTATGACTACCAAGCCCTCCTTCTCCTCGCGGTATGACTACCAAGCCCTCCTTCTCCTCGCGGTATGACTACCAAGCCCTCCTTCTCCTCGCGGTATGACTACCAAGCCCTCCTTCTCCTCGCGGTATGACTACCAAGCCCTCCTTCTCCTCGCGGTATGACTACCAAGCCCTCCTTCTCCTCGCGGTATGACTACCAAGCCCTCCTTCTCCTCGCGGTATGACTACCAAGCCCTCCTTCTCCTCGCGGTATGACTACCAAGCCCTCCTTCTCCTCGCGGTATGACTACCAAGCCCTCCTTCTCCTCGCGG
Organism: Chionoecetes opilio; assembly: GCA_016584305.1. Classification (NCBI taxonomy): domain Eukaryota; kingdom Metazoa; phylum Arthropoda; class Malacostraca; order Decapoda; family Majidae; genus Chionoecetes; species Chionoecetes opilio. The sequence continues at coordinate 78,492 of JACEEZ010021206.1, read as the reverse complement.
TATGACTACCAAGCCCTCCTTCTCCTCGCGGTATGACTACCAAGCCCTCCTTCTCCTCGCGGTATGACTACCAAGCCCTCCTTCTCCTCGCGGTATGACTACCAAGCCCTCCTTCTCCTCGCGGTATGACTACCAAGCCCTCCTTCTCCTCGCGGTATGACTACCAAGCCCTCCTTCTCCTCGCGGTATGACTACCAAGCCCTCCTTCTCCTCGCGGTATGACTACCAAGCCCTCCTTCTCCTCGCGGTATGACTACCAAGCCCTCCTTCTCCTCGCGGTATGACTACCAAGCCCTCCTTCTCCTCGCGGTATGACTACCAAGCCCTCCTTCTCCTCGCGGTATGACTACCAAGCCCTCCTTCTCCTCGCGGTATGACTACCAAGCCCTCCTTCTCCTCGCGGTATGACTACCAAGCCCTCCTTCTCCTCGCGGTATGACTACCAAGCCCTCCTTCTCCTCGCGGTATGACTACCAAGCCCTCCTTCTCCTCGCGGTATGACTACCAAGCCCTCCTTCTCCTCGCGGTATGACTACCAAGCCCTCCTTCTCCTCGCGGTATGACTACCAAGCCCTCCTTCTCCTCGCGGTATGACTACCAAGCCCTCCTTCTCCTCGCGGTATGACTACCAAGCCCTCCTTCTCCTCGCGGTATGACTACCAAGCCCTCCTTCTCCTCGCGGTATGACTACCAAGCCCTCCTTCTCCTCGCGGTATGACTACCAAGCCCTCCTTCTCCTCGCGGTATGACTACCAAGCCCTCCTTCTCCTCGCGGTATGACTACCAAGCCCTCCTTCTCCTCGCGGTATGACTACCAAGCCCTCCTTCTCCTCGCGGTATGACTACCAAGCCCTCCTTCTCCTCGCGGTATGACTACCAAGCCCTCCTTCTCCTCGCGGTATGACTACCAAGCCCTCCTTCTCCTCGCGGTATGACTACCAAGCCCTCCTTCTCCTCGCGGTATGACTACCAAGCCCTCCTTCTCCTCGCGGTATGACTACCAAGCCCTCCTTCTCCTCGCGGTATGACTACCAAGCCCTCCTTCTCCTCGCGGTATGACTACCAAGCCCTCCTTCTCCTCGCGGTATGACTACCAAGCCCTCCTTCTCCTCGCGGTATGACTACCAAGCCCTCCTTCTCCTCGCGGTATGACTACCAAGCCCTCCTTCTCCTCGCGGTATGACTACCAAGCCCTCCTTCTCCTCGCGGTATGACTACCAAGCCCTCCTTCTCCTCGCGGTATGACTACCAAGCCCTCCTTCTCCTCGCCCCCCCCCCGGTATGACTACCAAGCCCTCCTTCTCCTCGCGGTATGACTACCAAGCCCTCCTTCTCCTCGCGGTATGACTACCAAGCCCTCCTTCTCCTCGCGGTATGACTACCAAGCCCTCCTTCTCCTCGCGGTATGACTACCAAGCCCTCCTTCTCCTCGCGGTATGACTACCAAGCCCTCCTTCTCCTCGCGGTATGACTACCAAGCCCTCCTTCTCCTCGCGGTATGACTACCAAGCCCTCCTTCTCCTCGCGGTATGACTACCAAGCCCTCCTTCTCCTCGCGGTATGACTACCAAGCCCTCCTTCTCCTCGCGGTATGACTACCAAGCCCTCCTTCTCCTCGCGGATGACTACCAAGCCCTCCTTCTCCTCGCGGTATGACTACCAAGCCCTCCTTCTCCTCGCGGTATGACTACCAAGCCCTCCTTCTCCTCGCGGTATGACTACCAAGCCCTCCTTCTCCTCGCGGTATGACTACCAAGCCCTCCTTCTCCTCGCGGTATGACTACCAAGCCCTCCTTCTCCTCGCGGTATGACTACCAAGCCCTCCTTCTCCTCGCGGTATGACTACCAAGCCCTCCTTCTCCTCGCGGTATGACTACCAAGCCCTCCTTCTCCTCGCGGTATGACTACCAAGCCCTCCTTCTCCTCGCGGTATGACTACCAAGCCCTCCTTCTCCTCGCGGTATGACTACCAAGCCCTCCTTCTCCTCGCGGTATGACTACCAAGCCCTCCTTCTCCTCGCGGTATGACTACCAAGCCCTCCTTCTCCTCGCGGTATGACTACCAAGCCCTCCTTCTCCTCGCGGTATGACTACCAAGCCCTCCTTCTCCTCGCGGTATGACTACCAAGCCCTCCTTCTCCTCGCGGTATGACTACCAAGCCCTCCTTCTCCTCGCGGTATGACTACCAAGCCCTCCTTCTCCTCGCGGTATGACTACCAAGCCCTCCTTCTCCTCGCGGTATGACTACCAAGCCCTCCTTCTCCTCGCGGTATGACTACCAAGCCCTCCTTCTCCTCGCGGTATGACTACCAAGCCCTCCTTCTCCTCGCGGTATGACTACCAAGCCCTCCTTCTCCTCGCGGTATGACTACCAAGCCCTCCTTCTCCTCGCGGTATGACTACCAAGCCCTCCTTCTCCTCGCGGTATGACTACCAAGCCCTCCTTCTCCTCGCGGTATGACTACCAAGCCCTCCTTCTCCTCGCGGTATGACTACCAAGCCCTCCTTCTCCTCGCGGTATGACTACCAAGCCCTCCTTCTCCTCGCGGTATGACTACCAAGCCCTCCTTCTCCTCGCGGTATGACTACCAAGCCCTCCTTCTCCTCGCGGTATGACTACCAAGCCCTCCTTCTCCTCGCGGTATGACTACCAAGCCCTCCTTCTCCTCGCGGTATGACTACCAAGCCCTCCTTCTCCTCGCGGTATGACTACCAAGCCCTCCTTCTCCTCGCGGTATGACTACCAAGCCCTCCTTCTCCTCGCGGTATGACTGACCAAGCCCTCCTTCTCCTCGCGGTATGACTACCAAGCCCTCCTTCTCCTCGCGGTATGACTACCAAGCCCTCCTTCTCCTCGCGGTATGACTACCAAGCCCTCCTTCTCCTCGCGGTATGACTACCAAGCCCTCCTTCTCCTCGCGGTATGACTACCAAGCCCTCCTTCTCCTCGCGGTATGACTACCAAGCCCTCCTTCTCCTCGCGGTATGACTACCAAGCCCTCCTTCTCCTCGCGGTATGACTACCAAGCCCTCCTTCTCCTCGCGGTATGACTACCAAGCCCTCCTTCTCCTCGCGGTATGACTACCAAGCCCTCCTTCTCCTCGCGGTATGACTACCAAGCCCTCCTTCTCCTCGCGGTATGACTACCAAGCCCTCCTTCTCCTCGCGGTATGACTACCAAGCCCTCCTTCTCCGCGGTATGACTACCAAGCCCTCCTTCTCCTCGCGGTATGACTACCAAGCCTCCTTCTCCTCGCGGTGATGACTACCAAGCCTCCTTCTCCTCGCGGTATGACTACCAAGCCCTCCTTCTCCTCGCGGTATGACTACCAAGCCCTCCTTCTCCTCGCGGTATGACTTGTCCTGCGTCTGTTAGCAGGAATCAAGCACCAGACACGCGGGGAACTGGAAGGAGGTGGCGAGAGGTCCAGAAGACGTCCTCGGCTGGGGGAGGTGTAGTCGTGGCCGTGACCTGTAACAGAGTGGGGCCGAGGCAGGTCGCCCTGCCTCGACCTGGCTGCTCCAAGATGGCGGACTGGTGGCGCGTTGCCACTTCGGGCTCATCTAAACATATTTTCTATACCCTGTTTCTTATTATGCATGCCTGAATTCCTATCAGGCCACCACATGCAATTTACTTCGGGTGTCTCTGCTAGCGCACCCTGCTACTCGTGGGGAGGCAACTATGAGCCTAAAACCTCCCACAGACTGGAATCCTTTCCGCGCACCAGAAAAACATTAACTGGCATCCGCCAGCGGGGACAACAGCCTGGCGCCAAGCGCAAATATGGGGACTGAATGCATATAAAATGTCTAGCCATTACACTCACCAATTACTGTCTTTCTCTCTCTTCCTCACCAACTACTGTCTTTCTCTCTCTCTCTCTTCCTCCTTTTCACCTGTAGATAATGGACCTGGAGTCAATCATCGGCAGTCAGCGGTTGGAGATAGCGCAGCAGGCTGACGCGAGGCAGCTGTTGAGGCGCAGGTGCGGGAGACGCGGGAGCAGCTGGACGCCTTCAGCACCCCCCTCTGGACCAGTCTGTGGACGACTCCACCAACCTCCTGCAGGTGAGGCCAACAATGTTCTGACCACAGATTAACGTGGACACAAAACGTGGGTCATGGGACACAGAACAAAACTGTGAAAAGACAGTCATGCAGTAACTCTTCACAACAACAAAGAATAGGATGCCATAATCTGTCTCTATGCAGTGTTTAGGAGTGTGAGTTTCATGGGGTTAAGGGAATTATGAGACTGAACGTGTGTGTCTTGTGTCTTGTAGTGTTGACTAAGTGGTGATGGGAGTCTTAAGAGAAGGAACAGGTTTGTTTTGATGCAGGGTACAAGTGGCATGCAGGTGGGGAGGCAGGCGGGGTGGGATATACACTCTGTCTCAGCCTTATAAAAAAAAAATAATAATAAAAAAAATAATAATAATAAAAAAAATAAAAAAATAAAAAAAATAAAAATAATAATAATAATAATAATAATAATAATAATAATAATAATAATAGTAAATAAATAAATAAAATAAAAAATTTAAAAAAAATTAAAAAAAAATTCCCTCCTTCCTCCCAGGCCCAGGTCACGGCCCTCACCCAGGAGAAGCAAGAGCTGGAGACCATAGTGTCGGCCCTCAAGGTGCAGCTCAGCACTTCCAAGTACAGGCGGGAGCAGGCCGAGCGGCGAGTCTTTGACCTGGAGTCGGCGCTGGAGGAGAAGGAGTGCCAGTTCACCTCCTACTACAACGCCCTCGAGGTAAATAATAGTAATAGTAATAATAATAATAATAATAATAATAATAATAATAATAATAGTAATAATAATAATAATAATAATAATAATAATAATGATAATTTTATTTTCACCCGAAGACAAAAAAAATTAGTTAACCCCTTCACGCCCAGATCTTTCCTTTGCTATATAAAATTGTCTGTTGTTAGCCATATAATTACGAAAAGTAGCTTAATGTACCAAATTAGTTAGTAGACAAGGATACTAAACAGGTCACAGCTATAAAATATTGCTTATAGTCACTAAAAATTGTCTAATGGTACCCAAATTACTATGGAAATTACGTTCTAGGTCTCAAGGGGTTAACGTTAAGTTTTAAAATAAATAAAAATATCATAATTATACAAACAGGAATACCAGTTTACCTCCTACTACAATGCCCTCGAGGTAAATAATAATAATAGTAATAATAATAATAGTAATAGTAATAATAATAGTAATAATAATAATAGTAATAATAATAATAATAATAATAGTAATAATAATAGTAATAATAATAATAATAATAATAATAATAATAATAATAATAGTAATAATAATAGTAATAATAATAATAATAATAATAATAGTAATAATAATAATAATAGTAATAGTAATAATAGTAATAATAATAATAATAATAATAATAATAATAATAATAATAATGATAATAATAATAATTTTATATGCACCCGAAGGTATACAGTAAAATAAAAATATTATACCAACAGAAGTAAATGAACCCCAGCACTAAAGCAGATTAAAGCTGATGCTCTGACTAAGCTTCTAGGAATGAAGTTGTGGAGGTGCAGCTTATCTTTGTTAGGACTTAGGACCGAGATTCAGACTAGTAATTAGGTGGCTTCTTTCTGCTCAGGACATCTTACCATTAGCCTGGGTTCATGCCATGCTCTGTTAGATTGATTTATTTGTTAAGCAGCACTGTATGTAGAATGACTTGGTGAACGGTACTGTATGTAGAATGACTTGGTGAACGGTACTGTATGTAGAATGACTTGGTGAACAGCATTGTATGTGTAGATAGTTACTGAGGACTGGGTGTGGTGTGAACAGAATGGATGGTGAGAGTTACGAGAATGTATACTGAAGCTTTAGTATGGATAGTGATGGAGCAGGAATGAAGTGTGGAGGTTTAGTATGGGTAGTGATGGAGCAGGAATGAAGTGTGGAGGTTTAGTATGGGTAGTGATGGAGCAGGAATGAAGTGTGGAGGTTTAGTATGGGTAGTGATGGAGCAGGAATGAAGTGTGGAGGTTTAGTATGGGTAGTGATGGAGCAGGAATGAAGTGTGGAGGTTTAGTATGGGTAGTGATGGAGCAGGAATGAAGTGTGGAGGTTTAGTATGGGTAGTGATGGAGCAGGAATGAAGTGTGGAGGTTTAGTATGGGTAGTGATGGAGCAGGAATGAAGTGTGGAGGTTTAGTATGGGTAGTGATGGAGCAGGAATGAAGTGTGGAGGTTTAGTATGGGTAGTGATGGAGCAGGAATGAAGTGTGGAGGTTTAGTATGGGTAGTGATGGAGCAGGAATGAAGTGTGGAGGTTTAGTATGGGTAGTGATGGAGCAGGAATGAAGTGTGGAGGTTTAGTATGGGTAGTGATGGAGCAGGAATGAAGTGTGGAGGTTTAGTATGGGTAGTGATGGAGCAGGAATGAAGTGTGGAGGTTTAGTATGAGTAGTGATGGAGCAGGAATGAAGTGTGGAGGTTTAGTATGGGTAGTGATGGAGCAGGAATGAAGTGTGGAGGTTTAGTATGGATAGTGATGGAGCAGGAATGAAGTGTGGAGGTTTAGTATGAGTAGTGATGGAGCAGGAATGAAGTGTGGAGGTTTAGTATGAGTAGTGATGGAGCAGGAATGAAGTGTGGAGGTTTAGTATGAGTAGTGATGGGAGCAGGAATGAAGTGTGGAGGTTTAGTATGGGTAGTGATGGAGCAGGAATGAAGTGTGGAGGTTTAGTATGGGTAGTGATGGAGCAGGAATGAAGTGTGCAGGTTTAGTATGGGTAGTGATGGAGCAGGAATGAAGTGTGGAGGTTTAGTATGAGTAGTGATGGAGCAGGAATGAAGTGTGGAGGTGGTGCTGTGCAGGTCACCAGGATGGTTTGAGGTGGTGCTGTGCAGGTCACTAGGATGGTTCGAGATGGTGCTGTGCAGGTCACTAGGATGGTTGGAGGTGGTGCTGTGCAGGTCACTAGGATGGTTTGAGATGGTGCTGTGCAGGTCACTAGGATGGTTGGAGGTGGATCTGTGCAGGTCACTAGGATGGTTTGAGGTGGTGCTGTGCAGGTCACTAGGATGGTTTGAGATGGTGCTGTGCAGGTCACTAGGATGGTTTGAGGTGGTGCTGTGCAGGTCACTAGGATGGTTTGAGGTGGTGCTGTGCAGGTCACTAGGATGGTTTTGAGGTGGTGCTGTGTAGGTCACCAGGATGGTTTGAGGTGGTGCTGTGTAGGTCACTAGGATGGTTTGAGGTGGTGCTGTGCAGGTCACTAGGATGGTTTGAGGTGGTGCTGTGCAGGTCACTAGGATGGTTTGAGGTGGTGCTGTGTAGGTCACTAGGATGGTTTGAGGTGGTGCTGTGCAGGTCACTAGGATGGTTTGAGGTGGTGCTGTGCAGGTCACTAGGATGGTTTGAGGTGGTGCTGTGCAGGTCACTAGGATGGTTTGAGGTGGTGCTGTGCAGGTCACTAGGATGGTTGGAGGTGGTGCTGTGCAGGTCACTAGGATGGTTTGAGGGGGTGCTGTGCAGGTCACTAGGATGGTTGGAGGTGGATCTGTGCAAGTCACTAGGATGGTTTGAGGTGGTGCTGTGCAGGTCACTAGGATGGTTGGAGGTGGTGCTGTGCAGGTCACTAGGATGGTTTGAGGTGGTGCTGTGTAGGTCACTAGGATGGTTTGAGGGGGTGCTGTGCAGGTCACCAGGATGGTTTGAGGTGGTGCTGTGCAGGTCACTAGGATGGTTTGAGGTGGTGCTGTGCAGGTCACCAGGATGGTTGGAGGTGGTGCTGTGTAGGTCACCAGGATGGTTGGAGGTGGTGCTGTGTAGGTCACTAGGATGGTTTTGAGGTGGTGCTGTGCAGGTCACTAGGATGGTTTGAGGTGGTGCTGTGCAGGTCACTAGGATGGTTTGAGGTGGTGCTGTGTAGGTCACTAGGATGGTTTGAGGTGTGTGCTGTGCAGGTCACTAGGATGGTTTGAGGTGGTGCTGTGTAGGTCACTAGGATGGTTTGAGGTGGTGTTGTGCAGGTCACTAGGATGGTTTGAGGTGTGTGCTGTGTAGGTCACCAGGATGGTTGGAGGTGGTGCTGTGCAGGTCACTAGGATGGTTTGAGGTGGTGCTGTGTAGGTCACTAGGATGGTTTGAGGTGGTGCTGTGTAGGTCACTAGGATGGTTTGAGGTGGTGCTGTGCAGGTCACTAGGATGGTTTGAGGTGGTGCTGTGCAGGTCACCAGGATGGTTGGAGGTGGTGCTGTGCAGGTCACTAGGATGGTTGGAGGTGGTGCTGTGTAGGTCACTAGGATGGTTGGAGGTGGTGCTGTGTAGGTCACTAGGATGGTTGGAGGTGGTGCTGTGTAGGTCACTAGGATGGTTTGAGGTGGTGCTGTGTAGGTCACTAGGATGGTTTGAGGTGGATCTGTGCAGGTCACTAGGAGGGTTTGAGGTGGTGCTGTGTAGGTCACCAGGATGGTTTGAGGTGGTGCTGTGCAGGTCACTAGGATGGTTGGAGGTGGTGCTGTGTAGGTCACTAGGATGGTTGGAGGTGGTGCTGTGTAGGTCACTAGGATGGTTTGAGGTGGTGCTGTGCAGGTCACTAGGATGGTGGAGGTGGTGCTGTGTAGGTCACTAGGATGGTTGGAGGTGGTGCTGTGTAGGTCACCAGGATGGTTTGAGGTGGTGCTGTGCAGGTCACTAGGATGGTTGGAGGTGGTGCTGTGTAGGTCACTAGGATGGTTGGAGGTGGTGCTGTGTAGGTCACTAGGAGGGTTTGAGGTGGTGCTGTGTAGGTCACTAGGATGGTTTGAGGTGGTGCTGTGTAGGTCACTAGGATGGTTTGAGGTGGTGCTGTGTAGGTCACCAGGATGGTTGGAGGTGGTGCTGTGTAGGTCACTAGGATGGTTTGAGGTGGTGCTGTGTAGGTCACCAGGATGGTTGGAGGTGGTGCTGTGTAGGTCACTAGGATGGTTGGAGGTGGTGCTGTGTAGGTCACCAGGATGGTTGGAGGTGGTGCTGTGTAGGTCACTAGGATGGTTTGAGGTGGTGCTGTGTAGGTCACTAGTATGGTTTGAGGTGGTGCTGTGTAGGTCACCAGGATGGTTGGAGGTGGTGCTGTGTAGGTCACTAGGATGGTTTGAGGTGGTGCTGTGTAGGTCACCAGGATGGTTGGAGGTGGTGCTGTGTAGGTCACTAGGATGGTTTGAGGTGGTGCTGTGCAGGTCACTAGGATGGTTTGAGGTGGTGCTGTGTAGGTCACTAGTATGGTTTGAGGTGGTGCTGTGCAGGTCACTAGGATGGTTTGAGGTGGTGCTGTGTAGGTCACTAGGATGGTTGGAGGTGGTGCTGTGCAGGTCACCAGGATGGTTTGAGGTGGTGCTGTGCAGGTCACCAGGATGGTTTGAGGTGGTGCTGTGCAGGTCACCAGGATGGTTTGAGGTGGTGCTGTGCAGGTCACCAGGATGGTTTGAGGTGGTGCTGTGCAGGTCACCAGGATGGTTTGAGGTGGTGCTGTGCAGGTCACTAGGATGGTTTGAGGTGGTGCTGTGCAGGTCACTAGGATGGTTTGAGGGTGCTGTGCAGGTCACCAGGATGGTTGGAGGTGGTGCTGTGCAGGTCACTAGGATGGTTGGAGGTGGTGCTGTGCAGGTCACTAGGATGGTTTGAGGTGGTGCTGTACAGGTCACTAGGATGGTTTGAGGTGGTGCTGTGCAGGTCACTAGGATGGTTGGAGGTGGATCTGTGCAGGTCACTAGGATGGTTTTGAGGTGGTGCTGTGCAGGTCACTAGGATGGTTTGAGATGGTGCTGTGCAGGTCACTAGGATGGTTTGAGGTGGTGCTGTGCAGGTCACTAGGATGGTTTGAGGTGGTGCTGTGCAGGTCACTAGGATGGTTGGAGGTGGTGCTGTGTAGGTCACTAGGATGGTTTGAGGTGGTGCTGTGTAGGTCACTAGTATGGTTTGAGGTGGTGCTGTGCAGGTCACTAGGATGGTTTGAGGTGGTGCTGTGTAGGTCACTAGGATGGTTGGAGGTGGTGCTGTGCAGGTCACCAGGATGGTTTGAGGTGGTGCTGTGCAGGTCACTAGGATGGTTTGAGGTGGTGCTGTGCAGGTCACCAGGATGGTTTGAGGTGGTGCTGTGCAGGTCACCAGGATGGTTTGAGGTGGTGCTGTGCAGGTCACCAGGATGGTTTGAGGTGGTGCTGTGCAGGTCACTAGGATGGTTTGAGGTGGTGCTGTGCAGGTCACTAGGATGGTTTGAGGGTGCTGTGCAGGTCACCAGGATGGTTGGAGGTGGTGCTGTGCAGGTCACTAGGATGGTTGGAGGTGGTGCTGTGCAGGTCACTAGGATGGTTTGAGGTGGTGCTGTACAGGTCACTAGGATGGTTTGAGGTGGTGCTGTGCAGGTCACCAGGATGGTTGGAGGTGGTGCTGTGCAGGTCACTAGGATGGTTGGAGGTGGTGCTGTGCAGGTCACTAGGATGGTTGGAGGTGGTGCTGTGCAGGTCACTAGGATGGTTGGAGGTGGTGCTGTGCAGGTCACCAGGATGGTTGGAGGTGGTGCTGTGCAGGTCACCAGGATGGTTGGAGGTGGTGCTGTGCAGGTCACTAGGATGGTTGAAGATGGTGCTGTGCAGGTCACTAGGATGGTTTGAGGTGGTGCTGTGCAGGTCACTAGGATGGTTTGAGGTGGTGCTGTGCAGGTCACTAGGATGGTTTGAGGTGGTGCTGTGCAGGTCACTAGGATGGTTTGAGGTAGTGCTGTGCAGGTCACGAGGATGGTTTGAGGTGGTGCTGTGCAGGTCACCAGGATGGCTTGAGGTGGTGCTGTGCAGGTCACTAGGATGGTTTGAGGTGGTGCTGTGTAGGTCACCAGGATGGTTTGAGGTGGTGCTGTGTAGGTCACCAGGATGGTTTGAGGTGGTGCTGTGTAGGTCACCAGGATGGTTTTGAGGTGGTGCTGTGCAGGTCACTAGGATGGTTTGAGGTGGTGCTGTGCAGGTCACTAGGATGGTTTGAGGTGGTGCTGTGCAGGTCACTAGGATGGTTGAGGTGGTGCTGTGCAGGTCACTAGGATGGTTGGAGGTGGTGCTGTGCAGGTCACTAGGATGGTTTGAGGTGGTGCTGTGCAGGTCACCAGGATGGTTTGAGGTGGTGCTGTGTCAGGTCACTAGGATGGTTTGAGGTGGTGCTGTGCAGGTCACCAGGATGGTTTTGAGGTGGTGCTGTGCAGGTCACTAGGATGGTTTGAGGTGGTGCTGTGCAGGTCACCAGGATGGTTTGAGGTGGTGCTGTGCAGGTCACTAGGATGGTTTGAGGTGGTGCTGTGCAGGTCACCAGGATGGTTTGAGGTGGTGCTGTGCAGGTCACTAGGATGGTTTGAGGTGGTGCTGTGCAGGTCACCAGGATGGTTTGAGGTGGTGCTGTGCAGGTCACTAGGATGGTTTGAGGTGGTGCTGTGCAGGTCACCAGGATGGTTTGAGGTGGTGCTGTGCAGGTCACTAGGATGGTTTGAGGTGGTGCTGTGCAGGTCACTAGATGGTTTGAGGTGGTGCTGTGTAGGTCACGAGGATGGTTTGTGGTGGTGCTGTGCAGGTCACCAGGATGGTTTGAGGTGGTGCTGTGCAGGTCACCAGGATGGTTTGAGGTGGTGCTGTGCAGGTCACTAGGATGGTTTGAGGTGGTGTTGTGCAGGTCACCAGGATGGTTTAAGGTGGTGCTGTGCAGGTCACTAGGATGGTTTGAAGTGGTGCTGTGTAGGTCACCAGGATGGTTGGAGGTGGTGCTGTGCAGGTCACTAGGATGGTTTGAGGTGGTGCTGTGTAGGTCACCAGGATGGTTTGAGGTGGTGCTGTGCAGGTCACCAGGATGGTTTGAGTGGTGCTGTGTAGGTCACCAGGATGGTTTGAGGTGGTGCTGTGCAGGTCACTAGGATGGTTTGAGGTGGTGCTGTGCAGGTCACTAGGATGGTTTGAGGGGGTGCTGTGCAGGTCACTAGGATGGTTTGAGGGGTGCTGTGTAGGTCACTAGGATGGTTTGAGGGGTGCTGTGCAGGTCACTAGGATGGTTTTGAGTGGTGCTGTGCAGGTCACTAGGATGGTTTGAGGGGGTGCTGTGTAGGTCACTAGGATGGTTTGAGGTGGTGCTGTGCAGGTCACTAGGATGGTTTGAGGGGGTGCTGTGTAGGTCACTAGGATGGTTTGAGGGGGTGCTGTGCAGGTCACTAGGATGGTTTGAGGGGGTGCTGTGTAGGTCACTAGGATGGTTTGAGGGGGTGCTGTGCAGGTCACTAGGATGGTTTGAGGGGGTGCTGTGTAGGTCACTAGGATGGTTTGAGGTGGTGCTGTGCAGGTCACTAGGATGGTTTGAGGGGGTGCTGTGTAGGTCACTAGGATGGTTTGAGGTGGTGTTGTGTAGGTCACTAGGATGGTTTAAGGCCCGTCCACACTGTGCCTCATGACGCGCTGTGTTAGTGGTGGTGTTGAAAATCGAGGTTTTCAACACCGCCATGCGTCGTGCTGAGGTAATCCCGCCAGCCCGATTGCATGGGCATGCTGAACTCCCTCAGTGCTGCACTTGACTCCGTTGAGGGAGGACGTCACTCGCTGCGCTCCATGATGTTACAATTTATTTATATCAATACATGGTACTATCAAACTACCAGATGAATGAGATGATATTTAGGAAGACTGAACATACCATCATCTTCACGAGACATTACTGCGGGTCATGAATATAAATAAATTACAGTGAACTATACCAAGAATAAGATAATGATACCAAAGCAAAATAGTGCATAAACATTTTTTCTCACTCTCTCACCTTTTTTATTCAACTCCTTGTTATTCCTGTAATTGTGTTTGCATGGAGTTTATATTCACCGTCTCGGAAGCAGCACACTTTTCTGATTCTGACGGTATATGATACGTCTCAATGCAAAAATATATAGGTGGTCAAAAATTGCAATGAATATCAATCAAACTTGTGACGGAGTGTCGCCTTCCCGCCATGGCGGTGAGGCACAGTCTGGACACTGGTGGGCATGCAACACATCCACCTGCCTGGTGTATCTCTGCATGAGGCACAGTGTGGACGGGGCTTTGGGCATTTAGAAAGTGTGAGTGATGCGTTGACAAGAATGGTGTACAGGAGTTGATAAGATGTTTGAAGTGGAAGTGTTTACCCACTGTCAAATGGGAGGACACAGTGCTGAAGTATGTGAGAGAAATGTTCTGCTGATGTCTCCCCATGAGGGATTTTCAAGACAAAGGCATGTACAATAAACCCTTCATGTTCGTGGGGGTTAGGGAACAGAGACACCCGCGAGTATCGTAAATCCGCGAGCATGACATTAGTCATTCATTACCCCATAGTTTTTTTTTTTTTTTTTTTTTTTTTTTTTTTACATGACAAGGAACTGGCCAAGGGCACAACAAAAATGGGTAACACAAAGCCCGCTTAGTTGCCAGTGCTAAAAAGAAGACAGTAAGAGAATAAAATAAAAACAGGGGTGAGCCAATTTAGTTCGGGAGGTGTCTTGTTACTCTTCTTTTGAAAAGATTTAAGTCATAGGAAAGTGGAAAAATAGAAACAGGAAGAGAGTTCCAGAGTTTACCAGTGAAAGGGATGAAAGAGTAAAGATACTGATTAACTCTTGCATTAGGAAGATGGACAGAATAGGGATGAGAATGAGTCTTGTGCAGCGAGGCCGCGGGAGTGGGGGAGGCATGCAGTTAGCAAGTTCAGAAGAGCAGTGAGCATGAAAATAACGGTAGAAGAGAGCAAGAGAAGCAACATTACGGCGGTGATTTAAAGATTGAAGACAGTCAGTCAGAGGAGAGGAGTTGATGAGACGAAAAGCTTTTGACTCAACCCTGTTTAGGAGAGCTGTAGGAGTGGATCCTCCCCAAACATGTGAGACATACCCCATACATGGGCGGATAAGGCCCCTGTACAGAGCAAGCAATTGGGAGGGAGAAAAAAAAAGGGAAAAAAAAAGAAAAAAAAAGGGTTGAAACCCCGCGAGTAATCAAATCCGCGAGCCTGAAACCCGCGAGTATGAAGGGTTTACTGTATATAGATAAGACTGGACTCGACTAAGGCTGCTCAGAATAATTGCTGCCATGCTCAGTGTCTTCAAAACAAGGCGGTGGACGGCGCAATTGCCGGTCTACTCGCAAACTTGCGCCGCCTACTTTCCAAAAAATCAAGCCTTTCCTATCAAGCAGCGCCTTGCTTCCCTCGGCTTGCAATCAATCTCCACCTACTTTCTTCATTCCAACTCCTACTTTAAAAAAATTAAAACACTGCACGCTGAAAGTCTCTGTTGATGTAGAAGTGAGAAGTGTTGTAAAAGAAGAAATAATGTGTCGTAAAACATACAAAAAGACCCGGGATTTTATCATACGAGGAAACCAAAACATTTCTCCGTCTTATAGTTTTGGTCTCGTCATGGCGGTGGTTTTCTTGATCGTATCTTTATCCATGAAGTGACAAGGTACTCTTATGTGTGTTTTACGGCCACACAAGATTTAGAAAGAGGGTTATTGGCTGTAGATAAGACTGGACTCTCCTAAGGCTGCGCAGAATAACCACTGCCATGCTGAAAAGTCTGATGATCTATAGTCTATCATTTTTTACGAGGTGAAAGATCCTGCCCCCTTGCTGCTTACTGCCTGATATTTGATGCCGGGAGAAGGGAATACTACGCTTCTTCTAAATTTCAGTTGTATTTTATCTAGTTAACCCTAGTATCAGGTAAACATGGGCATCATTTTAAGCATTAGACCTTCAGATAGAATGGAATTTTGGCCTCGTTAAAAAAAACAGACTTTAGAAGAAGTATTGTCTGGTAAAACATCTGTAGATTCATGTGTTTTGGGTTCACTGTGACAGAAAAACGAAGAAGTATTGTCTGGTAAAACATCTGTTGATACAATGATACAAGTTTTGGGTTCACTGTGACAGAAAAACAAGGATGAGATGATGGAGATGCGGATGGAGATCGAGAGTCTGAAGCTGGCGGAGACTGACCCGGGGAGGAAGGGCAACTCGCTGTTTGCCGAGGTGGAGGACCAGCGCCAAGCCATGGAGCGCCAACTCATCAACTACAAGACCAACAACAACATTCTCAAGAACCAGTTTGACCTCAAGACACAGGAGGCCGCCAAGCTCAAGGTCAGTCTGGCTGCTCTCTTGACCTGACCTCTGAGTAACAGTGTGTTGCTCTGTGTTATATTAGTACAGAGTTGTGTTGCTGGGAGGTGCTGTGTGTCAGGTAACAAGGGTGATCCTGGTAAATATGGAGACTGCCTTCCATACTGACGACAGGACTGATATACATAGGAATACATAGGAATAACAGATACCAGGAGGACTATTGGTCTATAACGAGGGTATCTGCTGAACTACATACTATTACTACTAACTATCAAACTACATATAGGGGTGAACAGCAGGAAAAGGATACCATGCCCCTAAAGAAGATAGGAACATGGTCGTTTCGTAGTGAAGACTGAGAGGATGGGAAGTATGATAACTACCACTAACACTAGTCAACCAGGGGACGTCATAATATAACTATTATATATAGTCAATATTGTTCAACAGCGGCAATCAATTACAGGATATGAACCATGATGTTTAAGCTTTCTCTACTATAGGTTTTAACTTTGGATTTTTCAAGACAAGCAAAGTGTCCTATAGCGTCGGGCCCTCCCATTGATGAGTCCCAGCACCTGACACTTGGTTTCTTGGTGGTCACAGCTGCAGGTGGCGTCGCTGCTGAGCCTGAGCAGCAACCGCGCCAGCATGGAGTATGTAAGTCACGTGGAGGAGTCCCTGGCCTCCGCGCGGGCACAGCTGCAGACCTTCGCCCAGCGGTGCCGGCAGCTGGAGGAAGCGCAGCAGACCATGGCAGAGGCCTCCTGTCACGTGAGTCACCCATCATACCTATGCATACCTCATCACCTCAAATACCTACCATAAAGTACCTATGCCTACCTCATCACCTCAAATACCCATCATAAAGTACCTATGCATACCTCATCACCTCAAATACCCATCATAAAGTACCTATGCATACCTCCTCACCTCAAATACCTACCATAAAGTACCTCTCATACCCTAGAACACATCTCCTCCTGAGCTACACTAAGATAGGCACTCAAGTCATACCACGGTCTAAGAGTACCCACAAATAACCAAAACAGTTACATAAGAACATAAGAACATAAGGAAGCTACAAGAGGCTGGGAGACCTACACGTGATAATTCCTGTTACTTAACACTACCTACATCCACCTTGCATCCCCATCCATGAATTTATCCAGCCTCTCTAATGACTCCGCACTAACTACCTGTCTACTGAGTCCATGCCAATCATTCACCACCCTATTTGTGAACCAGTTTCTCCCTATTTCTTTTTTAAATCTACGCTTTTCCAGCTTGAATCCGTGACTTCTTGTTCTACCCTGGTTACTGGCCCACCTTACCACCACCTCCTGTTTTATATACTCTTCATTTCTCCTTTTTATGCTTCCCTTTTGATGGACACAACAGTAGGTCAACCAGAATCAAAGTTGTGTCGGTGTACCTTCACATTTTTCTCACTTGTGTCTCTCAATTTCTCAATAAATCTCAGTCTTATCCCACTCCTAGGTAGCGGCACACACACACACACACACACAGCAGTTTGCTCACACATATACCCAGTACAACATGCTGCTTACACCTCCTGAATATGAGATACAAGATACATTGGGTATTATTGTGAGGCAACTGCTCCGTGTTTGTGCCAATGTACATGTTTGGGAGAGAGCCTTGTGTATATATAGTATGAAAAAAAGGATAATAAAGCAGATAAGTGTTCCTAGAGTCGTGCTGGGATGCAGACCTGTGACCCTGCAGCCAGTGGTAACCCCTTGAGGCCCAGAACGTAATTTCCATTGTAATATGACTACCATTAGACAATTTTTAGTGACTAGAAGCAATATTTTATAGATATGACCTGTTTAGTATCCTAGTCCACTAAATAATTTGGTATATTCAGTTACCTTTCGTAATTTAATGGCTGACAACAGACAATTTTATATAGCCAAGGAAAGATCTGGGCGTGAAGGGGTTAGTTAATAATGAGAAGTGACTCACGGCCGTCCTTCCTTTACTCACAGGAAAGTCCCGATGAGATGGACCACGCCGCCACCCAACTCTTC
The DNA here is from genome assembly GCA_016584305.1 of Chionoecetes opilio. Lineage (NCBI taxonomy): Eukaryota > Metazoa > Arthropoda > Malacostraca > Decapoda > Majidae > Chionoecetes > Chionoecetes opilio. The sequence goes on along the minus strand of JACEEZ010021206.1, from coordinate 61,265 downwards.
AAGAACCTGTACACGGAGAGCAAGTAAGTGTTGGGAGATTGCTGATTGATTGTAATGCCCCCCCCCCCACCCCAAAAAAATAGGGGAAATGTGCCAGCTATCAGAGGTCTTTTGGCACAAGTGTTGAGAAATGTTTGTGTTTTGGTGTCAGATAATACAGTGTTGTTGATAGAGTTGTGACCCGCCATTAAGACTGTCACAACACAGGTCACAGCTACCGTAGATAACAGTGAAGTCGCCAGTTCAACGTTTCTTTGTTATTTACAGACGTGTGGTGGCGTTAATAGTTACATTTGTACATCCATGATTTCAGGACAGTTAGAAGGGGCTATCTGGAAAGTCTGTGTCATTTTGTGTCTTCATCTGTGTCATATTAGGGCTATAAATGAACAAATGACAAAAATAGAACCGAGTGGCGACCTTGCTATACCTACTACAGTAAAGTCGCCAGTATTTTAACCCAACAGTTGAGTCGCCACTCTGGGGAATTCAGGGAAATTAGAGGTAAAGTAAAACAAGTCTCTATATATATTAGCTGCGGAAGATGCTTGGATATATAAAAATTCCTCTGCCAACGTGAAAACAAATTCTATTCAAGTTGGAAGATCTGGCAAGTCTTGTGTCCTGTCGCCCGAAAGGTGATGAGCTACTGTCTGTCATCGCGCGAAGAAAAACGTGAGAAGCAAAATGCGCAACAGTTATACTTGCAGATACAAAGCATAAAACAACGCTGAAACAGGGTAGATTATACAGCCATGATATAAACTACTGTGTAACATCTTCAGTGGCACATAAAAATCAGTAGTGATGCTATAATTCGTAATATTTGGCGCCTGGCGACATCACTGCAGGTGGCGACTTCACTGTTATCTACGGTAGGGTAACGGTGCCAGCTATTAGGTCATGGTCTAGTAAGGGTCAGGTCATGGGTGGATTTTTATTTCCTTAGACATTTCCTAAACTGCAGGCATGATTTTTACCTCCATTTCATAGTTTAAATCTCATTGGTTATGAAGTAGTACACATGCATTAATTTCTAGTTTAGTTAGCTTTCAGAACATCATCACATGGAGACAGGCACCCAGTCACTGCCTTATAGCTATGCCAGGCACCCAACACCCCAAGGCCTATCAATAGATTTCTCCTTTTGTATGTATAGATTTTTGTATTAATATATTATTATTATTCTTTTTTCATTTTTTTGTTTTTGTTGTTGTTGACAGGTATTATTTCATTGTCTATTAATGGTGAGGTAATGTTGTGTTGTTATGCCTGATAGCTTAGCCAGCCAGCCAGCCACCACCTCAATGCCTATGTATTCATGAGAGTTGTGACCCGCCATTAAGACTATTATAACGAAGGTCACAGCTCTTAGTAACCCCTGAACCCCACACACACACACACACACACACACACACACACGCAGGTAATGTTGTGTTGTTATGCCTGATAGCTTAGCCAGCCAGCCACCACCTCAATAAGACAGATTTGTTGCTGAAATGACCAGTAACAGAAAATATTATATCTTTCAGTAGGTACCTAAGAGATCTGTCCAGTCTGTAGTTAGGGCGGTGCATAGAATATCACAAGGTTTTCTGCCCCATTCAGATATCATGGAAAGAAAACAATGAGGTTCACGGCTGATCTTCGGGTATTAGTTCCTGCATGGCGAGGGGAATGGAATCTTGGAAATTTAGTAATGCCATTTTTATTCAGAGACAAGTTTTTAATTGTGTACAGAATATTTAGTGGACAGTATTTGTGAGTTGCATGTAATAAAAATAAGATCTTGATATTTTGTACAGTGACGTCAAAAATGTGTTCGTACATACACACATGATGCATACATATTACACATACACAGGAACTACCACGTGTAGGTCTCATGGCCTCTTGTAGCTTCCTGATTTTCTTATAAGAGAGATCATAAGAAAATCAGGAAGCTACAAGAGGCCGTGAGACCTACACGTGGTAGTTCCTGTTACTTAACACTACCTACATCCACCTTTCATCCCCATCCATGAAATTATCCAGCCTCCCTTTAAAGCTCCCTAATGACTCCGCACTAACTACCTGACGACTGAGTCCATGCCAATCACTCACCACCCTATTTGTGAACCAGTTTCTCCCTATTTCTTTTTTTAATTCGCTTTTCCAGCTTGAATCCGTTACTTCTGATGACTAGCCGTAAGAACTTTTCCTACCTCGCCTATATTGTATCCCTTTATCCACTTAAAAAGCTTCTATCAGATCGCCCCTTACTCTACGCCTCTCGGGTGAGTGTAAATTAATCTTATGTTCTTATGATAAACTTTAGGAAGAAGCAGGCGGAGCTGAACCAGTTGTTGCACCAGGCACAGTTTGACAAGGTGGTGCTGAGCGACCGCATCTTGCAGCTGCAGAGGAAGCTGCGCCAGCTGGAGACGACCGTAGACGCCTCGCACGGGGAGGTCATCCGCCTCAGGGTCAAGCTGGATGACCTGGCCTGCAAGAAGGGGGAGAAGGCAGGTCAGCAACACAACACAAAGGGTCACTGTAGAGGGAAGCATATACTGACCTGTCATGGGGTGTGTGTGTGTGTATGTTTGTGGGTGTGTGTAGGTGTGGATGTATGTATGTGTGTAGGTGTGTGTGTGTGTGTGTGTGTAGGTGTGGGTGTGGATGTATGTATGTGTGTGTGTGTGTGTGTATGTGTGGGTGTGTGTGTATAAATATTTAAAGCCATGTGCGAGTCATATCCGTTCTACCTTTTAAATTGAAGCCTCTACTCTAAACACGCACACAGTTATACGCACACCCCATTAATACGCACACAGTTATACGCACACCCCATTAATACGTACACAGTTATACGCACACCCCATTAATACGTACACAGTTATACGCACACCCCATTAATACGTACACAGTTATACGCACACCCCATTAATACGTACACAGTTATACGCACACCCCATTAATACGTACACAGTTATACGCACACCCCATTAATACGTACACAGTTATACGCACACCCCATTAATACGTACACAGTTATACGCACACCCCATTAATACGTACACAGTTATACGCACACCCCATTAATGCGTACACAGCTCTGAGTAATGTATGACTCAGAGCTGTGTACGTAATAATGGGGTGTGCGTATAACTGTGTACGTATTAATGGTGTGTGCGTATAACTGTGTACATATTAATGGGGTGTGCGTGGGTGACCTTCCATGTTGAGGGTGGGTCTGGAAAGCTAGCAAGGGTGTCTGGTGATGGATGCACTATACCAGGTGTGGTCCAGGATTTATTTTGGATGACTTGTATACATGCAGAGGCTATTTTTTTTACCGAGGCAAACATTCCATTCTATCTTAAGGTCTCATGCTTAAAATGATGCCTCTGTTTACCTGATACTATGGTTAACTATGATAAAATACAGCTGACATTAAGAAGAAGTGTAGTATTCCCTTCTCCTGGCATCAAATATCAGGCAGTAAGCAGCAAGGGGGCAGGATTTTTCACCTTGTTGGAAAAAAAAGACAGTATAATACAGTGTATTTGTGCTACGTGCATAGGAGCCTGATGGATGTGTGTCTGTATGTACGTATATATACATGTATACGTACAAGTACATTATACTGTCTTTTTTTAACGAGGTGAAAAATGCTGCCCCCTTGCTGCTTACTGCCTGATATTTGATGCCAGGAGAAGGGAATACTACGCTTCTTCTTAATGTCAGCTGTATTTTATCATAGTTAACCCTATTATCAGGTAAACAGAGGCATCATTTTAAGCATGAGAAGGGAATACTATGCTTCTTCTTAATGTCAGCTGTATTTTATCATAGTTAACCCTATTATCAGGTAAACAGAGGCATCATTTTAAGCATGAGAAGGGAATACTATGCTTCTTCTTAATGTCAGCTGTATTTTATCATAGTTAACCCTATTATCAGGTAAACAAGGCATCATTTTAAGCATGAGAAGGGAATACTATGCTTCTTCTTAATGTCAGCTGTATTTTATCATAGTTAACCCTATTATCAGGTAAACACAGGCATCATTTTCAAGCATGAGACCTTAAGGTAGAATGGAATGTTTGCCTCGGTAAAAATAATAGATTAGTTATTGTTATTATGTGATGGTTATAATGTTGTTGTAATGTTTTGTGGAAGGTGTGATATTTGGTAAGTTTCCCGCCTATATGAGGAAGCATTCGAGACACCGTACACATAATATCAATGATTATATGAGGCGCTTATTTCAGAGAGTCGATAAACGCCATCAATAAAAAAACTTTAAAAAATGGCTTCAAAATGTTTCAATGTTCAAAATGTCATATCTTTTGAAGCCATTTTCTTAGTTTTTTATTGGTGGCGCTTCTCGACTTCCTGAAATAAGCGCCTCCTATGACCTGCTATGATTTGAAGGTGACACGATGCTCCCTTGTTGAGAATTGAGATCAACCAAATATTAATTAAGGAAGATCATTTGTTTTGCAATTCACCAGCATTGTTTGTTATTCCAGGCAATGATGTGAAAAAAGTCAAGTTAGTGTTGCAGAAACTTCCTGTCTTTGATGCACAACAGCCCACCACCCCCACCACTGTCCTGCCAGAGCCCACCACCCCCACCACTGTCCTACCAGAGCCCACCACTGTCCTGCCAGAGCCCACCACCCCACCACTGTCCTGCCAGAGCCCTCCACCCCCACCACGTCCTGCCAAGCCCACCACCCCCACCACTGTCCTGCCAGAGCCCACCACCCCCACCACTGTCCTGCCAGAGCCCTCAACACACCACGAGACAGCAACGCACCCTGAAACCACAGCACAACACAACCCCACAACGCAACAAGAGGTCCCACAACGCACCCTGCAGGCACAACGCAACAAGAGGTCACAACGCAACAAGAGCCCACAACACACCCAGAAAGCACAACACACCCAGACGCCACAACACACCCAGAAGCCACAACACACCCAGACGCAACAACGCACCCAGAAGGCATGCCACTCAAGGAGAAGCTGGTGGACCCAACAACAACAACATAAACAAGAGGTTACAGAGCACACCAACACTATCCGTAAGTATAAGTTAAGGTGATGTAGTAATCAGCCGTCGCCTCACACTGGGAGGACAGATACAGGGCTTACTTCACATCTCCAGCCAGGCACAGACCACTTGTATGTGTCTCTAGTCAGTCATTACAGAGCTTTAAAGGAGGCTGGATAAATTTATGGATGGGGATGAGAGGTGGATGTAGGTAGTGTTAAGTAACAGGAACTACCACGTGTAGGTCTCACGGCCTCTTGTAGCTTCCTTATGTTCTTCTTATGTCTCTTTTTTAGACTTTTATGGGTGTTTTTTAAGGTAGGAACTTCTTGACTCTTCCTTGATCCTCTCTCTGCTCTATCTTAACACACAATTACTGAGCTTCTGTAATTATTGGGTGGCTAGAAATAACATGTTTTGCCTTCCAAGTATTCTGTCAGGCAAACAAAATGTTGGTAGTGATTCGATTTTGTTGGGGATGACTTTAGGAAGGAAAACTTACGAAAAGTCTGATTCACGCGACTAATGGTTTGCCCTTTGCTTGGCCACGATCCAGGTAGCAGCGAGGGTGTGGCTTTAGGCAATGAAGAGAACCTGCCTCCCCTCCACCCAGAGACAAGGAAGAAGCCTAAGAAGACGGTACAGCTGACGGAGGTGGTCACCGTGCACCTCAGCGACGGCAAGGTAAGGGACGCCTCTTTACTGTACACTTTAGGACCTTGAACCCCTTGAAGCCCAGAGTGTAATTTCCATTGTAATTTAGCCATCATATAACTATTTTAATGAATTATAAGCAATATTCTTTAGATATGACCTGTTTAGTATCCTTGTCCACTAACTAATTTGGTATATTCAGTTACTTTTTGTATTTTTATGGCTAACAACAGATTATTTTATATGGCCAAGGAAAGATCTGGGCCTCAAGGGGTTAAGGTTGATTCACACTGTACGTAACGAACAGTACCGGACCCACAAAATATTCTTCCATGATAAAACATTGTTGTAGCCACACTAGAGCGGACCGGCATCTGACCGTCACCGCCAGTTGTCGGTGAGAATATTTTCCTGGTCCATTGAAGGCTGTGGTACAACGCTGTGGTATTATAAAACATAGTGGGTGAACATCCTGTGGCTCCTGTGAACTGTGATATATATATATTGCATTTAAGGCTGCGGTGTGTCAATCCTTCGCTCCTTTACGCTGGGTGTGGCGGTAGACGAGTGTGTGTGTGTGTGTGTGTGTGTGTGTGTGTGTGTGTGTGTGTGCCCTCGCCGTGAAGGACATGCAATGGTCTGCCTCGCCACAAAGGGTGATGAACAGCATAAGAAATAAAGAATTGGTAGAAATCACGTTTTCTTCCACTTTTCCAGGTTCAAGAAACAAAAATCAAGCAGGAGGACGGCCTAAAGAAGGTTGAGAGGAAGCACAAGCCTCTGAGGAAGCTGGAGTGTCCCGTGACGCAGGTGGGCGGCGGCGGCGGCGAGCAGATCGAGGAGTGCAAGACTCAGTGACTGGACTCAAAGCAACGGCGGGGAACAGAGGAACAGGGCCGCCGTCATGGAGTGTTCGGATGTTATGTTATTGAGCGTGTGTGATTGTGTGCAGAACAGTCTTCCGTGTGTTTGATAGTGTGGGATGCTGTGTTGCGTCCAGGACAGATGTCTGAAAGAGACTAAAATGGACTCCTCCAGCCTCTTCTGGTGGTTCAGAGTGGCCATACAGGTGGTGTCCACGCTGCAGCCTGGCCAAGAGTACTCTGTTGTCACAAGGGAAGGAGGACTCTCAAAGGGTGGAGGCCGGAGGGCTAGCTATGCAAACAGCTGAAGGTTGTGCACGAGTGTGGACTGGGGCGGGGTGGTGGGTGAGATGAGTAGTGTAGTGTATTTACCTACAGTGGCCGCCAAATGTTGTGGACGGTCTGCGCGGGTCGGCATGATGCACCGGCCGCCAAATTAATAACCTTTCAAATGTTTTTTCACGCAACTCGAGCAAGCGGGATTTAAAAATTGATGACATGGCAACAAGACACTGCCACTTAGCAACACTGCAGGGGTATCACCGTTACATTTAAGCAAGTCAGTGCAGTCTAGGAGGACAGTGAGAGTGCACGCACTGTTTCACTTCTTTCGTCATTAGTTACGAGGATATTTTCAAACTGTGCCATCGTTTATTGCGTCATGGCTCCTCGGCGCATTATATCCCAGGATACTATAAGCTCCCATGTGTGCCTTGCATAGGGCTGGGTTTGGTGCAAAAGCTATCGTAGAACAGACAGGAATTGCAAAAAGGACAGTTGAGCGGTGGCTAAAGCGTTGTGGTGATGCCTTGGACGGAGAGACGCCCACACACTAGCGAAGACTGGACGGCCAAGGAAATGTGCCTCAAAGACTTTACATGTTATAAAAAGGCAGCTGAATGTCAAACCAACAAGCACAGCACGTGAAGTGAAGGAAAACAATCCTGCCTTACTGGGTAATGTGTCAGTGAGAAGTGTGCCGCGTTACGTGATCTCGGACTCTTTTCAAGATCTGCCGCCGTAAAGCCACTCCTGACTCCTCGTCACAAGATAAAGTGACTCATTTTTGCTAAAGAACACAAAGACTGGCCACTAGAGAAAGTCCGACGCATATTATGGTGGGATGAAAGTGTCTTTACAGTGACAGGAACTAACTTTGCAAAAGCGAGGCTGCCCAAGAATTCAGACCGACACGACCCTCGGTACACCGTGGAGAGAGTAAGACACCCAGATTATCTCATGGTGTGGGCTTGCTTTTCATATTATGGAGTGGGTAACCTCGTATTTCTTGAAAAAGGTGTTACTGTGAACAGTGAGCGATATTTAGACATCTTGAAACCTGCTACGACAAGTGTAGGGCAGAAACTTTTATGCAGGACGGCGCCCCTTGTCACCGGGCAAACGTTGTCAAGGAATGGTTGGCTATGTGTGCTATCGATTGCTTTGACTGGCCTCCTAATAGTCCCGACTTGAACCCAATAGAAAATCTTTGGTCCATAATGAAAAGGAAGCTTCAAGAAGTGGACACTACTTCATTGGCGAAGTTAAAAGCTGCACTGTTAAAATGGTGGGAGGAACTATCAAAGGAGCTTCTTCAAAAACTTGCAGACTCTTTACCTAACAGACTGCAGGATGTTATAGAGAGGAAAGGGAATGCAATCAAGTACTGGGATACCGGTAAGTTACACAGTTCCTTAATGTTTTACGAATATTTTGTTGGATTTTGAGCGAGCGTGTCACTGACGGCATCAGCAAGTCCGACCGCCACAACATTTGGCGGCCACTGTAGTTATGTTTTACAGGGCCTGAGCAACACTGTGTGGGCATATGTGGGCGTGGGCGTGTGGGCTGTGGAGAAAGAGTGAATGCAAACACAAGACTACCTATCTAATTACTCTAACCATATCCAATGTTACCTCTCTATGTATGTACCTGTACAAGTCCATTAGTGTAGGGATGTTAGCTGCTCCACGGTAGTCAGCCTGTGGGGTGGAGTCTATAGCCAGCCCTGAGACACATGTGTATGAAAGGGGGTGAAAGTGAATGAAAAGTGTATTACATTGAATTAAAGTGGATTAAAGTGAATGAAAAGTGTATTACATTGAATGAAAGTGAATGAAAAGTGTATTACATTGAATTAAAAAAGTGAATGAAAAGTGTATTACATTGAATTAAAAAAGTGAATGAAAAGTGTATTACATTGAATTAAAAAAGTGAATGAAAAGTGTATTACATTGAATGAAAGTGAATGAAAAGTAGATGTAGTGCCTGGCCGGGTATTCCCAGATTGTTGTTGTAGTAGCGGCCATGAAGGCACTGGGTGGGTGGAGGGGTGGGATCCCGTCCTTGTTAGTATTAATTTCCTCTAAAAGCATAAATAAAGGCTGTTTGCTTTTTGTTCTGCGTCGTCCCACTTGTCAAAGAGCAGCATTTAGAAAATATTACATTTATGAAAAGACTACATTTTCTCAGGTCTGCATTATCTCCGTCTCCTAATTGTGTATAATTGGATCATTAAGGAATAATTGGATCATTAAGAAATACATCATTATAGTCAGATGAAAGTGAGGCGCTTATTTCAGAAAGTCGAGAAGCGCCATCAATAAAAAAAAATAAAAAAATGGCTTCAAAATGTTTAAAAAAAAAAAAAAAAAAAAATGGCTTCAAAATGTTTCAATGTTCAAAAGCTATGACATTTTGAAGCCGTTTTCTTAGTTTTTTATTGATGGCGCTTATCAACTTTCTGAAATAAGCGCCTCGAGTATGTATGATATTTCCTCACCTCAGTTGTAAGGTGAGTGGAAGAGCCTCTGGGCCGCTGGTAAGGTCTGTCTGTCTTCCGTGAGCTGGTGTTGGACATAAGTAACAGGAACTACCACGTGTAGGTCTCGCGGCCTCTTGTAGCTTCCTTATTGTCTTCGGTTCTTATGGAGTGTGGCAATTGTTATGCTGCTCCCAACACTCAAGACATTGTTAACAGTTGAGTGTCATGTCTGTTCAGCTTCTCAGTCACATTGCCTGTAAACAAAAGATTCTTAATGGCTAGATAGAGGTGAACCTGTTAAACATGCTGTCAATAGTCTCTGGTTATTCTGTACCCATCCTCTAGTGTATGAGGACCCCTTACTGCTAGTCTCCATATTTATTTAGTGCATGTATCAACTGGTGCATTAACTCAAACTCAAAGATTAAAAATGAAATGTTCTTTAAATGGCTAATAATCGTTTGTTAGAATGAATGGTTCTAAAAAGATTAAAATGGATGAAAAAATACATGGCTAATAATCGTTTGTTAGAATGAATGGTTCTTCAAAGATTAAAAATGAAAGTAACAGCCAACCTATGGATACCAATAGGATATCGTTACACTTGTTAGGGTTGTCACCATGGGGAGGCAGCAGCGACCGGGTTCTCCATTCTGCTGCACCTCGGCCTATGCGTGATTTGGCCACTAGAGTATTTTTTAAGAAGGCCAAAATTCCCTTTATCTGATAAGGTCTCATGCCTAAAATGATGCCTGTGTTTTTACCTGATAATAGGGTTAACTATAATAAAATACAGATGAAATTTAGAAGAACCGTAGTATTCCCTTCTCCTGTATCAAATATCAGTCAGTAAGCAGCAAGGGGGCAGGATTTATCTATCACCTGTTAAAAAAAATAGACTCCTGGTGACAATCATCTGAAAATCTGATTACTCTTATGATAATTATTACAAAACAAGACATTACCGTTTGTAGCAGTTCAACCCTCGGTCTGGGCTGAGAGGTTATGAACGCTCAAGTATGTATATAAGTATGTTCTTGCCTGTGTGCGAGGCTCTTCACACTGCAGATGTACCAGCTTGGCATCTGATGTCTGTACCTGGAAACATAAATAGTGATGTAGGTATATATGTGTATTCATTAAATTTGACAAAATACATATACATTTATTTTTTCACAAAAGATGGTATATTTCCTAACTGATGTTCGCCTTGTAACCTAGTCTATTTATTTTAACAAGGCAAAAATGTAATGTTATCTTAAGGTCTCATGCTTGAAATGATGCCTCTGTTTACCTGATAATAGGGTTAACTATGATTAAATACAGCTGAAATTTTAGAAGAAGCGTAGTATTCCCTTCTCCTGGCATCAAATAGTCAGTAAGCAGCAAGGGGCAGGATGTTTTGCCTCGTTAAAAAAAAAAAAACTAGTGTGGTGTGCCTGTTCCCTGGATGCCCCTCAAGGCAGTGGCCAACACAAGGCTACACACTTGTAACATATATGACATTATTCATATATTAGTTTGGCAGAACAGTGTGATTAAACATTTTCTAATTACTGCAGTGATCACCACATTTCAGTGTTCCCCAGTCCTCAGTAACAACAGCAGTTCACTCAAGATGCTTACTAAGGTCGACTGAAAGTTACAAATAACAACAACTTTGAATGTGAGGATGCCTTCATGATGGTGTTCAGTTAAGTCAACTAGTCTTCTAAAACAAAACTCAGAAAAAGCTACACAGTCATATATTAAAAACAAACATATTTTCAGGAACTACCTCATGTAGGTCTCACGGCCTCTTGTAGCTTCCTTATTTTCTTATGTTCTTACATAAGAAAATAAGGAAGCTACAAGAGGCCGTGAGACCTACACGTGGTAGTTCATATAAGGAGTTTCTGTAATATTGCTATTTCGCAACATATTCTCTACAAAGCAGTACAAGTTGAAGTTCCCAAACTCGGCAATCTCGGGACCAGCGCCGAGCCGAGTAATGGAATTTTCCGACTTTTAGAACGTAGATATATTAAGGGGAAAAAAAGCATCCAACTTCTTCAAAAGGTCAATTTTCTCAGAAATAGTTAACACATTGTTCTTCCTTTTCTTTTCACTTGCACCAGTAGGTGTTCCTGGACGTTTGGGAGCCATAATACCAATAACAGACCTGTAGAAGTACACAAAATAACAGTGTACACAACTCTACAGTCACAACACCACTGAACAATAACAACAAACAAATCGGCGGGAGAAACCCAGCGGCCTAGTGTGGTGGCACCTAGCGGCCGACCCGGCAACTATGCGCAGGGTTTTGGTAATCCCGGTGAACCCATACGCCGAGGTTTTGGGTGTTGCCGAGTCTTGGGATGCCGAGTTTGGGAACTTCAACCTGTATAATCATCCACTCACTACTGATCACTAAGGACTATCCTGCAACAAGCACTGGCTGCATTATATGATATTACCTTCACCTTGAAAACACAATGCTGGGATGACGCAATCAGCCGCCTGGACCAGCCACGCGGGAGGGACGGAAAGCTGGCTGCACAAGTTCTTTTCTTCTACCGTTCTTCCAGCATGTAACACAATCTGCAGGTGAAGTTACTAGTACATGAAATTTATCTCTTTCGTCATTTATATCAATGTAGGATTTCTTTTTCTTAAATACTTGACTATATACATCAGAGGAAATAGCCAGACATCAGAGGTCATATGGCACTATGGCAAAGCATACAAAAGGGTCAGGGTTATAGAGAGAGAGTGAAACAGTGAGGGAAGGGGAGAGGAACGGGATGTTACAGCAGGATGGTTAAATCAAATGAAGGATGTGTATTTGTTGGAGGAAGGAGATTAAATTACTAAGGGAGAAGTAGGGTTATATACATGGAGAATATAAATAAATAATAGAAAATAATAATAAATAAATATAAATTATAGAAAATACGCTATAAATAAATAATATAAATAAATATATACATACGGAAATAATAGAAATAAATATATAAGTCAAACAGATGCACATGATGTTTCTTACCCAAGGGTCTGCACACTTGGTCACCCTCAACACAGGACTGGTGGCGAGTGACAGGCGGCCCAGGTTTGATCACTGGTTGGTTGAGCACAAGGATAATCTATATAGTACTCTCCTTGGTTGTGCTGTTGTCCAGTAAGGGTTCCACAGCCGCCACTCCAGTGCAGGGTTACATCAAGAGTGAAGCGACAGAATATCACTCCTAAGGCAGGTTTGAATGCACGTATTATATATAGTGAAGAACAGAAGTAACATCATGAAAGGCAAACCTGGACTGTTGTTTCCTGGTAAAGAACCCAAACAAGAGTCCCTTCAGTTGTGAACCAAGACTTATCAATGCAACATCAGACACTGATTTCTCCAATTTCACTTGGATTAAAGTGGACAAAATAACATGTGGACTACAATAATTTACTGATGAAAGAGGACACAAGATATCGCGTGTGGCCCATGGCTAATACACGCTTCACAGATGTAATGTATGGCCAGAAAATTGAGAACAGGAGAGAGATGACTGCTCGGTGGAGAGGTCAGGATCAGTGAAGACAGAGGCAGGGTGCGGGGTGAGCCCAGGGAGGAGCTCACACACTCTCACTCTCATGTGTCTCTTTGTATGGCTCGTAACGTAAGGTCAGAAAAATGGGATGATTATGTGTGCAAATGTGAATTCAAATGTTTTTCTTGTTCCCTAATATCTTCACCACAATACTTTTTCTGTTTTTGTTTCCTCATGATGCAGTGAGGGAGAAGGTGTGTGAAGTGTATCAATGCTAACAAGATGGGACAGGAACAATAACCTCAGTATGGCCAAGCGAGGTCTGAGATGACGGGCCAGCCAGCCACTCACTGGGTGGCCACAACAGTCATTCACGGCCCGGCGGCGGGGGGGACATACACTTCTGTGGCTGTTGCCTGGCGTAGGTTTGGTGATCAAATGCTTTGCTTCTGTTCTTGATTGGTGATAAAGTAAAAACATATCACGTCAGGGGCCGCGGGAGGGGGGAGGCATGCAGTTAGCAAGTTCAGAAGAGCAGTGAGCATGAAAATAACGGTAGAAGAGAGCAAGAGAAGCAACATTGCGTCGGTGATTTAAAGATTGAAGACAGTCAGTCAGAGGAGAGGAGTTGATGAGACGAAAAGCTTTTGACTCAACCCTGTTTCGTTGAGCTGTATGAGTGGATCCTCCCCAAACATGTGAGACATACTCCATACATGGGCGGATAAGGCCCCTGTAGAGAGCAAGCAATTGGGAGGGAGAAAAAAAAGGACGCAGAGCCACAGCACACCTAACTTCTTAGAAGCTGTTTTAGCAAGAGATGAGATGTGAGATTTCCAGTTCAGATTTTTAGTAAAGGATAGTCCTAGAATGTTCATTGTAGAAGAAGGAGACAGTTGAGTGTCATTGAAGAAGAGGGGATAGTTATCTGGTAGGTTTTGTCGAGTAGATAGGTGAAGAAATTGGGTTTTTGAGGCATTGAACAAAACAAGGTTTGCTTTGCCCCAATCAGAAATTATAGAAAGATCAGAAGTTAGGCGCTCGGTGGCATCTCTCCGTGAATCACTTAGTTCCTGTTGAGTTGGACGTCTAATAAACGACGTTGAAAAATGCAGGGTAGAATCATCAGCGTAGGAGTGGATAGGGCTTTGAGTTAAACTTAGAAGATCATTAATGAATAATAGAAAGAGAGTGGGTGATAGGACAGAACCCTGGGGAACACCACTATTGATAGATTTAGGAGAAGAACAATGTCCGTCTACAGTAGCTGTAATAGAACAGTTTGAAAGGAAACTTAAAATGAAGGTACAGAGAGAAGGATAGAAACCAAATGAGGGTAGTTTGGAAATTAAAGATTTGTGCCAGACTCTATCAAAAGCTTTTGATATGTCAAGGGCAACAGCAAAAGTTTCACCGAAACCCCTAAAGGAGGATGACCAAGATTCAGTGGGAAAGCTAGATCGCCAGATTTAGACTATCAGATAAAGGATTGAGAGCAGATAAATGCTTAAGAATCTTCTTAATAAGTATAGATTCAAAAGCTCCCAAGAAGGAAGATTTCTGTTATAGGAAAATTATATGAATGTGCTCCACTTTCGATGTTAAATAGTCGAAGAATTTTACATAGTGCGAGGAGTTAGGTGTGAGATATACAGCACAGATAAATTTAGTATGAGAGTGACGTTGAAGTCGAAGCCAGATGGTAGAAAATTCTGAGATTCAAGACCGTGGGCACGAGAGGAAGTGATGTCGCTGCGCACATATACACAACAGCCAGTTGTGGTGTGAAAACGAGAATAGTGAGTAAGAAGAGACAGAAAAGGGAGTGGTGTCAGTGCTCACAATACTGCTGTGACATTGCACTGAACTACTACTATTATTATCATCACTAATATCACAAGTATACTCATTGTACGTTAAGTTGGCAAAAATGGGGCGCCCTCACTCCTCCCTTCCCAGCGCACAGAGAGGCTGGGGTGTTGGGTGTTGGGGCTTTAGGGCGGAACTTGAGAGTAAGGCATTCTCACCCAACACCCAACACCTCGGCCAATCCCGTGTGTTCGGAAGGGACCCAATTTTTGCCACCTTAAGGCCCGTCAGGGTGGCAAGGTTGGTAGAGACGTGAGCTCGCAATGTGCAGCGTCCCTGTGCATTCGGTCAGCGGTTCGAGTCCGCCTAGTTGGTGCTGACGTGGCGGCGCTTTGTATAGTCAATAACCTTGTAGTTGGTACTTGCAGTGTCTAGATAGGATGAAAATCTTATCTTATCTTGCCACCTTAATGTGCAACGACTATAGTATGTTGGTACAAAAACTATAAGTGCAAATACATACTTATATGAGTTCATCAAATCATGCATTGATGTGACTGAACCATCACATTTTGGCTTGAAATTAGGGTTGATACAGTGAGAGAAAATATGCCGACAGAACACTGCTAGATCCGGCATGGCCATTAAAACCATTACTGCAGTGAGGAGCAAAACCCTGGCTAACAACTACTTAGAAATAATGCTTTTTACTCCAAGACTTATTAATAGGCACAACAATTTGGCGACTTCTTCCATTAATCCCAATTGGAGGACTGGTCGAGTGCAAAAAATAAACAACGAGATTTACACATGCAAGAATCAGAGAAATTAATGAACTTGAACTTTTATTGCCATTCTGTATTTGTATTAGATAGACATTTACTTAGATAGATAGATAGATAGATTAACTTATCAGCTATACTATGGAGTTATTGAGACACCATGACATACCCTCTGATGTTTATTAATATTGAAAAAGTAAATATAACAAGATGTCACTGATGTCATTTACACAGAGTAACATTTCAATTCCAAAATGTGATCTCGGGTAACAAGAGATCTTTATGATACACAATGGTGCACCCGAGATGGCATTTATTCCTCCAGTATTTCAAGTATTTATTTACGATTTACATGACCATAATAACTGTGTGTGATGTTCAGTCTCTCTTCCCTGCTTCATCTCACATCATGACAGCCCAAAAAGCCGTTCAAATTTATTCTTACGTCCCTTCTCATGCTAGTCGCCGCAGGTTAAGTTGGCGAAAATTGGGCACCTTCACTCCCCCCTTCCGAATGCACGGGATTGCCTGAGGTGTTGGGTGTTGGGGCTTTAGGGCGGAACTTTGAGTAAGGCATTCTCACCCAACACCCAACACCTCGGCCAATCCCGTGCGTTCGGAAGGGGAGTGAAGGTGCACCATTTTAACTTAACGTGCGGCGAGTCTATGAAGCTTTGGGGAAGTTTCGTAACACTGGTGGAATAAACGTCATGGATGCACTCATTCACCTTCCTCACAGTACATGATAGACTGTGATAGACTGTGATAGGACAAACTTCTTGATCCCTCTACCCACCATTCACTCAAGTTCCCATTGCTATCCCCCACTACACAAACTAAGATGAGTAGGAAGATGCAGAATTTAGAGGAGAAAGTAGTCACACACACACACACACACACAGTAACAGTTTGCCAGTAGTTATGACCCACACACACACATCATTCATACATGTCAATTTACCCCAAAACACAAATTAACTACCCAAGTCTAGGATGATTTTCTACTACATGTATACAAGTCATCCAAAATAAATCCTGTGACACACCTGGTATAGTGTATCACCAGACATCCCTTGCTAGCTTTCCAGACCCATCCTCAACATGGAAGGTCCTCAACAGGGCGGCGTTCAGTCAGGCAATGCGCACGGTGTGAATTGTGACGTCACCGTGCTTTATGCCGAGCACTTTGCTCCCCCGCATAGCAGCTGGAGGTGGTGGTTTGCTACTGGGTTGCCAGCTGGTGCCACAATCAGGGTATGTAAACAAAGGGCAAAGAAAGCCTCTCCTCTTCTTACCTCCTTAACACTTTGAGACCCAGAATGTTATTTCCATTGTAATTTGGATACCATTAGATGATTTTTAGTTTAATATAAGCAATGTTTTATAGATATGACCTGTTTAGTATCCTTGTCCACTAACTAATTTGGTATACTCAGTTAGTTTTTGTAATTTTGTGGCTATCACAGACGATTTTTTATAGCCAAGGAAAGATCTGGGCGTGAAGGGTTAATATTTCATTTTCTGCTGCTATAACTTCTACTGCATCAAATACAGGGTCATCAACAAGTTATCCTGCGAGAATAAGAATAGCCACAGGGATAAATTTAGACAGCTGTTATCTTGGTAGCAATGCGCCTTGTGAAGCCTTCAGTGGGGGGGGACGAGTGGTATTTAATCAAGATAGTTGAATTTATTTTTGTTGTTGACGTTGGGGAGGACCTTAGTGAACGCAGCCCTGAAGAGGTTAGGTTACACCCACACTTCCCTATCTGTTGTTCTTATCTTATCTGCAGGGCCCTTATCTCCTGTTGTTGTTATCTTATCTACAGTTCCCTATCTGTTGTTCTTATCTGATCTACAGGTTCCTTATCTGATCTATAGGTTCCTTATCTCCTGCTGTTGGATCCCAGGCCCCGCTTGCCGGAGAAGAGGTGTTTGGGCATGAGGTCATAGACGTGGCGGTCGCCCTCGCCCTTCCTGCCGTCCTTGTTCATGTTATTCTGCGCCTTCTTGCCGATCTTCTTCATCTTCTTGGCCATCTGTCGGGGAAGAGTGTGTGTTATAGTTGTGTCTAAGCGGCTGAATCAGTGTAAAAATACTTAAAATATCCCTGAAGAGAGCTCAATGAGGGATGAGAAGTTATAATGTATAAGGAGCATACGCAATGCTGCACGTGGCCTCGGTGCTCATCTCCGTGGCATTAGCCCTTTGAGCCTGTGGTGGGTGAGGACCCGTTACCCCGGGACACAGGGCTAGTGTGACACCCGGGTTACCACAGTTACCTTCCCAGGTGTCCCCAGGTACCCATTTATCAACCCCGAAAGGAAGGAAGAACAGCTGGGTGGGCTGGTCGCCGACTTGTCCTGGCCTGGATTCGAACCAGGCCCGCAGATTCGTAGCCAGGCACGCTAGCCACTGCACCACGGAGGCCACAATATGGACAACATGGTAGAATATGGAGTCCGTTAAATCGAGGGTACTATCAAATACATCTATATCTAAAGACAAAAAGTGTAAAAGAAAACTCAGGAATATAATACAAAATGTGGAAAGAATGTACTCAAGAATATCACAGCAAATTCTCACCTGGATATCCCAAAATATGAAACAAACAGAGAGAAAATAATAATAAACTTTAGAACACTTAAGGAACACAAAGAAAGACCGCTCATCCTCACCGTCATATCCCGCACGCCGGACAGATCCCTCGGTGGCTTGGAGCTGGAGCGCACCCTTCCCTCAGGAGTCCATGCGCGCCTTCTTGAGTGGCGGCCGTCCCCTGGAGGTGCTGCGGGTGCGGGTGAAGTGACAGCCCTTCACCTCAGACATGTCGACACCCAGTTCCTCGAACTCGTTCCTGAGGCGCGACACCGACCTCTCGCGCTCCCTCTTCTTGGTGACTCGGGCCATCACCGCCGTGCCTCGGGGCTTGTCGATCCGTGCGTTGATGCTGTTGACGATCTTCTTCTCGCGGATCTTGGTGGCGAGGCGGTGGATCTCCTTCATGGCGTCGTCCTCCTCCAGGATGTCGTACTTGTAGAAGCCGCTCTTCTCGCGCTCCTCTTCCTCAGCCTCCAACTCCTCCAGTTTCTACCGAGGCAAGGGACAAGGGTTGGTAATCTGTCCTCTGGGTTACAGGACCCAGTACTGAGTAAGCACTAAAGACTTCCCTCTTTGTGCATATTAAACAATAGGTAAAGATAGGGGCATGTGCTATGCTGGCGTGGCCTCTGGTGCTCATCTCCGTGGCATTAGCCCTGGAGCCTGTGGTGGGTGAGGACCCGTTACCCCGGGACACAGGGCTAGTGTGACACCCGGGTTACCACAGTTACCTTCCCCAGGTGTCCCCAGGTACCCATTTATCAACCCCGAAAGGAAGGAAGAACAGCTGGGTAGGCTGGCCGCCGACTTGCCCTGGCCGGGGATCGAACCAGGGACCGCAGATTGGTAGCCAGGCACGCCAGCCACTGCACCACCACGGAGGCGCCACTAGACAATATGCAGGCTAATAATTACTGGTAGCATAATCCTGATACTAATGAGACAGTATAAGACAGCATCCTTCCTTCCTTTCCCCCTCCTGCTCCTCCTCCCCCCAACCCTCACCTGCAGAATATCGGGATCCACAAAGTCGCCACGTTGTAACCCTCCCAGAACTGCGGGAGTTTGTCGTACTTCCAGGCGTCGTCCTCCAGATCCTTGTTCTTGTTGAGGTCGAGGGAGTAGTCGTCCTGCAGCTCCTCCTCGATGTCCCTCTCCAGCTTCTTCTTGGTCACCTCCATGGCCTCATCCTCGCCCTCACCCTCGCCCTCGCCCTCATCCTCGCCCGTCTTTTTCTTCTCCCGAGCCTTCAGGACGTTCTCTGTGGCAAGTTATTTGACCTTAATTATGGTAGTCTTGACCTTCTTTGACCTTAACTATAGTATTCTTGACCTTTTTTTATGTTAAATATATCATTTTTGACCTTTACTATAGTATTCTTGACCTTTTTTGACCTTAAATATACCTTTTTTGACCTTAATCATAGTATTCTTGACCTTTTTTGACCTTAATTATACCTTTTTTGACCTTAACTACAGTAATCTTGACCTTTTCTGACCTCCAGGTGTGTGTGTGTGTGGTATAGAGGTGAGCTCCTGATGGCATTAACCTCAATACAAACACACACAGCCTCTCTTTGAGTTAGTTATCCATGACTAACTTCTATCCATCCATCTTCTCTTAATCCCCAGCCACTCACAGTGATGACATACAGTAGCAGTGCCATGTAAAGAAATAATTCAGGCAAGTCTGGTTCCACCAAATGAAAATTCCTGCCAAATTGAACTTCCGCTATCGGCTCCTGATACAGCTCAATATAACAGAATTTTCCGTAAAATCGAGAGCGTTTCTGGTAAATCCTATTTCTTCAGTGGTCTGTCTGTCTGCCCCCCCCCCCCCAAACGTGTCTAGAAGAGATACATAACAGTTTTGTTTGCTGTTTCGTACACTGATTTTGAGTTTTTTCGTACATACCTGGGGTCGTTTCGTAAATCTAGTAATCAAGTTCAACTCTGAGCGGAGTGTACGAAACGACTATGGTTTCATATAGACTACGAAACAACTTTTTGGTGTACGAAACAACTTGTGTTTGAACTGCCAGCACCCCCTCCAGTCCCCCCTACCCCTGCCTTGCTTGCCTGGCCGTCAAGAGGTGCCCCATATATACCTACCCCTATACACCCTCAAGCCAATTCTTCTCTTTGCCTGTAGTAAGTAGCCTGCCGTATAAACACTACAGATACATAACACACAATTGAATACTGTCATGGCTGTCACGCCTCTCAGCGCCCAGTCCTCAGTCTCACCAGGGATGCAGGGGGTGCGGTCCTTCTGGTCCCGCGGCGCTGGCATGGCCACGTGCACACGGTTCAGGATGGAGTCCGCCTTCCTCGTGCGCATCTTGGCATCCACACGCATGGCCAGGAGGCGCTCACAGGCCTGGGGAGACAATGGAGAAATAAATAGATAGAGTAAGGATGTGTGAGGATGAATAATGAAGCTTCCTCTATCACCAGTCACATCCTCGGTATCTATTTTCTTGTTTTTAATGACCTGGAGCATCACGTTCGCAGGCCTGGGGAGACAATTGAAGGGATAGATAGACAGTTAAGATGCATGAGGATGAATAATACAGCTATCTCCATTACCAGTCACACCCAAAGTATTATTTTGATATTTTTAATGACATGTTACGTGCATTGCTAGGAGGCGTTCGCAGGTCTGGGGAAACAGCGGAGGGATGAATGGATATAATGAGTGTGTATGTGGATGAATAATGAAGCTTTCTCTATCACCAATCACACCCTAAGTATCATTTATATTTTTGAATGACGTATAAAGCATCTTGGCATCCACGCGCATTGCTAGGAGGCGTTTGCAAGAGGGATACATAGCTACAGTAAGTATGTCTGAGGATGAATGATGAAGCTTCCTCCATTACCCGCCACACCCTAAGTATCATTTATATTTTTGTAAAGACGTATAAAGAACGAGAAGCAGCATCCCATTCAGCAATTTCTTCTTTGAATGACTTCCTTTGTTTTGACACTGATGACTATTCTAATTCCGTAAAATTAGGATTCCCTGATGACTGATGACTGCTTTAGGTGTAGGAGTATCAGTCTGTAAGCCTCGTATATTTTACCTCTATTAACTATTTTGATTTGATTTTTAATGACAGGACAACAAGGAGCATTTCATTAAGCAGTTTCTCCTTGAAATGACTTGCTTTGATTTGACACTGATGACCGACTCTAAATTCAGTAAAACAAGGATTCCCTGATGAT
>JACEEZ010021206.1:20000-35000 GCA_016584305.1 Chionoecetes opilio | reverse complement strand
TATAGCATCACTACTAATTTTTATGTGCCACTGAAGATGATACACAGTAGTTTATATCATGACTGTATAATCTACCCTGTTTCAGCGTTGTTTTATGCTTTGTATCTGCAAGTATAGACAGTTTCAAATTTCACTACTATTCGGTTTTTTTTCGGGCGACGACGACGGCGGGAGGACACTCAGAACATAAACACTAGATGGCGATTTTAGTGTAGCCCGTTATCAACGTCGCCACTCGGTTTTATTTTGGTAATTTGTTCATTTATAGCCATAATATAACACAGATGAAGACACAAAATGACACAGACTCTCCAGATAGCCCCTTCTAACTTTCCTGAAATCATGGATGTAGAAATGTAAGTATTAACGCCACCACACGTCTGTACATAAAAAAGAAACGTTGTCCTGGCGACTTTAGTGTTATCTACGGTAGCGTTCCATACGGGATGTGATGGCACGTTATTAACCCCTTGTTGGAGAATACCAATACTTAAAACAACAACAAAGTGCGTAAATCCCTCCCAAAACACATGAATATCACCCCAACAGAGATGCTGCGAGGACCATTTAGTCACCAGCAGACTGACACGGCGGCACAGATAACATGCATTCCCCGCTGTACCAATAACCTACAGCGGTAATAACAAGTATACATCCATCCTCTATCCTTCCTATTACCCTCCCATGGTAGTAGACTCACCCTTAATGTAGTATACGGCCTCCTGAAGCACTAGATAACAGCTGGTTCCTCCGTCAGTCTGCCCAGACCTCAGACAGCCATGTGCTTATTGCTGTTGACATCATCTTGTCCACATCCTAGATTTCCACACACATTACTTTATAGCAAGATAATTACATAGAATATCACTTAAAATTACATTGATTTGCATGGTATATACAAAAGTGTAGTTGTTTGGGTATTAAGATATTCACGATTATGTAAAAAAAAAATTTACCGTAGTCCACCGAATCAACGAGAAAGTTCACAAGAAGAAGAAGAAGAAGAAACTAATAAAACCAGCCTTAAAGTTATATAAATCTGATCTTATGTCTACTGTACACACATAGGCTACATTCAGTAGCTACAAGGGTGAAAATTGCATGCAAGAAGATGTCCTCTCGTCTGCCAGCTATATCGTGTTGGATATCTTATCTTAATTGTATTTTCATTAATGATCTTATCTGTTTATCTTGTCTGGCTGTTGTATTCCTCCTTCCTCTCTTCCTGGGACCCTACATGTCTGCCTGGCCTGGACAAGAGGAAATTAAGACGGTCGGCAAGACATAGTACCGGTAGGCCCAGAGAATAGCACGCTGTTCTCACAAAGTGTATTCGCGTATACAAGTTGTCGCTCAGATATTTCTTGTCGGTTAATGGACTTAACAGTGAGCTGACCTGCCATCTGGTAAATAGAAGCATTTTACCACTTGTGTCCTACTACAACATTCTATATAACTACTGTAAAGGAATATGCTTCAAGGCAGGTGTATGGGTAAATATTACCTTCATGCATGCAAAGAGAAGGTCATATTTATTAGTGAATTATTCTTGCATGGCCACATATGTGCTCTCAAGGAAGGATAGCATATATAGATCTTTATGTATTACCCTAACACCACACTCAAACATATAGAAGCATATATAGTTAATTATATATCACTCTATAGGTCGCTCCCTCCCCGCCCTTGGTAGATATATGCGTGTGGTTTTGCGGATCACCTGACGAAGATTATGGCGATCTCGTCCTCCAAACTATAGCTACCGTAGAAGTAATGCCGCAGTTTAGTGTGTGTGTGTGTGTGTGTGTACGTGTGTGTGTGTGTATGTGTGTGTGTGTGTGTGTGTTGTATAACGTGATAGTCTTGCCCTTTGGTGTGTCGTGCTTGCCTACGAGACGACGTACGCGCTCTGCGGTCTACGCCCCGCCGCGGTATCTACAGGAGTGATGCCACGCCCACCTCCTTGTTGACCTGTGTTTGCCACGCCCACCTCCTTGTTGACCTGTGTTTGCCACGCCCACCTCCTTGTTGACCTGTGTTTGTCACGCCCACCTCCTTGTTGACCTATGTTTGCCACGCCCACCTCCTTGTTGACCTGTGTTTGTCACGCCCACCTCCTTGTTGACCTGTGTTTGTCACGCCCACCTCCTTGTTGACCTGTGTTTGCCACGCCCACCTTGTTGACCTGTGTTTGCCACGCCCACCTCCTTGTTGACCTGTGTTTGCCACGCCCACCTCCTTGTTGACCTGTGTTTGTCACGCCCACCTCCTTGTTGACCTGTGTTTGCCACGCCCACCTCCTTGTTGACCTATGTTTGCCACGCCCACCTCCTTGTTGACCTGTGTTTGCCACGCCCACCTCCTTGTTGACCTGTGTTTGCCACGCCCACCTCCTTGTTGACCTGTGTTTGCCACGCCCACCTCCTTGTTGACCTGTGTTTGCCACGCCCACCTCCTTGTTGACCTATGTTTGCCACGCCCACCTCCTTGTTGACCTGTGTTTGCCACGCCCACCTCCTTGTTGACCTGTGTTTGCCACGCCCACCTCCTTGTTGACCTGTGTTTGCCACGCCCACCTCCTTGTTGACCTGTTTGCCACGCCCACCTCCTTGTTGACCTGTGTTTGCCACGCCCACCTCCTTGTTGACCTGTGTTTGATGTCGCCGCACTGCGCCTCTCTGCTTCTGTGGCAATGACTTTTTTTCTGAATACCTATATAATGAGTTCCCAGTCTCTCCTACCCAAAGTACCCGGGAACAGACAGATGGGTAGACACAGCTAGGCGGGCAGGCTGGTTCAGTCTGCAGACGAAATAGACGGTCAAGGGTCTCTGCCAATGCAAGCTTCATAAGAACATAAAAACATAAGGGAGCTACAAGAGGCCGTGAGACCTACACGTGGTAGTTCCTGTAGCTACATTTGAATCTTCAATTCGAATAAAATAAATATGTTTACTACGCTAAGGGGAACACCAGACAAGAATAGACCTATAGGCCGGTTACTGATCGTAGGTCCACCAATCAAACCAAATAAGAATAGATGCCATAGTGCCATTCAGTGCCACCCATACGGCACACGGCAGGCAGCCAGTTGCCAGACAGACGAGTACTACGCCCCTAGCGGCCTGTCTGTGTGTGTGTGCGTGAGTGTGTGTGCGGCGCGATGGCTGGTCTGCTCACAAGGGTGCTCACCACAGCTCACCGCTCTCCCCTGCTCCTGCTCAGAACCATGTCTTCCGGCGCCTTCCTGATCCACCAGCCTAAGTACGCCTTCCTGAAGGAGCTGGGCCTGGCGGAGACCAACAAGGGAGTCTACAACGGCAAGTGGTTCGCCAATGGAGAGGTGAGAAGGAGACCATTACTACTACTACTATTACTACGAGGCGGCGCATGGTGGTGGTTTCTGGGTGTTGGACGGCTATTCTTACTGCATTGATTAGATTAGGAAGCGCTAGAAGTAAGAATGAACCCATTTATTACTTCCATTTCTTTAATATTCACGGTAAACTCATAAATCTGCATAAAATGTCTGATTTAAAAGGGTTGGATTTCACGTATCATGTATTTTTAGCCCTAGAAAGCCGTATATTCAATGACACGTGAAGATATTGTTGATATATGTAGATGTATTATTAGTATTCATGTATGGGTGGTTAATACACGTGGGGAGGGGGTTGGGGAGTGAGGGTTATGTGACGAGGGGAAAGGCTGGTTGGCTGGTTGGGTGGCTGGCTGGTTCAAGGTTATTGCTGGCCGGCTACTCTGTTTCTACCCTGCCTCAAGGCTAAACCCTGTCTTATGGCGGCGTAAATAGATGTATGGGCATTGCAGGGGATGTGTGTGTGTGTGTGTGTGTGTGTGTTACGTAAGGGTGGATATAGGGAGATGAGGAGGTGTGGAAGTGTTAGGTCGGGGTTGATGTGTGTAATTTTGGGTGGAGAGAGAGAGGGAGGTGGTGATGCATCGAGAGAGAGAGAGAGGGAGGTGGTGATGCATCGAGAGAGAGAGAGAGGGAGGTGGTGATGCATCGAGAGAGAGAGAGAGAGAGAGAGAGAGAGAGAGTATTAAGAGAGAGAGAGAGAGAGAGAGAGAGAGAGGGGGGTAGCGGGAGGGAGAGAGAGATGACCCTGAATTAATCACCAGTCTGCCTCACCACTTTAACAGTTTCTTGACCGCTCTAACCCTAGCAATTCATACTTCAGTCTTATTCTGGTCATTATTTCCATGGCACTATCATGTATCATAACTATAAGCATATCATATTATTTCTATACATAGATGGAGTACTATATACAATAAAATACCAGATTCTAAGCCTGAGTGAGCCATGCAGACAAGCCTGTTCTATTAATGCATCTATAAAGCATTGCGTTAAGACCACCACCTCAACCAACGCTAAGACATCGTAGCATAGTGACAAGAATACACATACACACATAAGTTGCCTATATTGACATTTGAGGCAACTTATACATGGGTTGAAATAAGTCATGCAATACTTCTAATTAAGCTATTCAGTTATCATAGAATTGGTAAGTATTGGAATGTGTCACCCCAGTCTGCAGCACAATCAGTTTGTGAGAATATTTTAATAATAGTTTGTTAGGTTGTGAGAATAACTGGACGAAATTTAGTCATCAGGATTTGATTCATGAACATAGTTAAAATAGATCTCAATATAAGTATCTAATCAACCACGTATTCAGTCTCGAGAGTACAAACCTGGATATATAGGTCATAGGGTCTCCTCCAAAGGGTCAATCACTAGTATTATATCTACATAATGTGTCATGGTCTTATGTATCTAGCAATCATAATATTTCCATTACTGTTACCACATCAACCCAAAACATTCCATTAATCTTTTCTGTTACCTTTGTCATCTGTCCCTTCTAAGCTATATCTCCTGCTGGTAACTGCTTACTCTACACTGTTACTTTGCCTGTCATCTACTCTCTCTCTTTTCTCCCTCTCTCTCTCACTTTTTTTTTTTCTCTCTCTCTCTCTCTCTCTCTCTGACACTATAACTTCATCATTCCTCATCTTCTATGCACCCTTTGTTAAATCAACCTGTGGTGCAGTTGTAATGAGTAAGACAGATATGTGGTCTGAGGCACACCTATATACACACCTATAACACCATGACACCTATATACACACCTATAACACCATGACATCTATATACACACCTATAACACCATGACATCTATATACACACCTATAACACCATGACATTATATACACACCTATAACACCATGACATCTATATACACACCTATAACACCATGACATCTATAACACCATGACATCTATATACACACCTATAACACCATGACATCTATATACACACCTATAACACCATGACATCTATATACACATCTATAACACCATGACATCTATAAGGCACGCGTATAACCCTGTGTCCCATCAGGTGATCACGTCCTACTGCCCGGCCAACAAACAGCCCATCGCCCAGGTGCAGCAGGGCACCGTGCAGGACTTGGACCACTGCATCCAGGCCAGCAGGGAGGCATGGCAGGTGAGGGCACACATGCATTGTTTGTTGTCCTATTTTGTGATTGATAAACCCGTGGTATTCTTGCCAGAACAGTAATATCACCAGTGGGATGTGCAAGGCCTCATACGTTTTTATTTGTAAGTCTATTAGGGTGAGTACAGAAGCTTTATATTTAGAGGCAATGTATTTGATGTTGATTATTTAGCCTTGCATGTGTTGAGTGTGAGTCTGACCGCCTGCCCCTTACAGATGTGGGCGGACATGCCGGCCCCGGCGCGGGGAGAGATTGTGCGGCAGATTGGCGAGGCCCTGAGGGAGAAGCTGGTGCCGCTGGGCCAGCTGGTGGCCGTGGAGATGGGTGAGTGTACTGAAGAGGCAGGATCCTGAACACACCAGGACTACCATTCTTTGTACTGACACAACTTTTTTATATCATTAGTCCACAGCAGATAACATACGTTTAAACCCGTTATTCATCTCTTTGCCCGGCTTGGGAAGGGTAGTCTAGTGACCCAAACACCGTGTGCTAGGACAAGGTGCCTTTGCCTCATAGTACAAACTCTTAAGTTGACAAGTTAGATCCAAAGACCTCAACAGCTTGGGCACTCAGCAATCACAACGTTGAAGACTAAAAAGACATTTCTCCAGGGCTTCCCATACAAACAAACCCTCATGTGATGCATTCTATCCCCAGGCAAGATCAAGCCAGAGGGCATCGGTGAGGTCCAGGAGTACGTGGACATCTGTGACTATGCAGTGGGGTTGTCCCGCATGGTGGGGGGCTCGGTGCTGCCCTCGGAGCGGCCCGGCCACTGCCTCATGGAGAACTGGAACCCCCTGGGACCCGTGGGCGTCATCACCGCCTTCAACTTCCCCGTGGCGGTGTATGGCTGGAACAGTGCCGTCGCCATGGTGAGACACCCACACACTCACTCATAGACTTGCCTGTACACTAATGAGCTGTATTTGATCACACCTGTAGTCTCTTAAAGGGTAGTTTGCTGCTGCTGTCATTTGCCAGATATACATAAAGTTGTTTTCCCCTTTTTTTTTCGGTGCTGAACTTGCTAGGCTACTCATTACTGTGTGTTTTGTCCTGCAGGTGTGTGGGGACACGGTGGTGTGGAAGGGCGCCCCCTCCACCCCCCTGGTGTCCATCGCCATCACCAAGATTGTGG
The DNA here is from genome assembly GCA_016584305.1 of Chionoecetes opilio. Classification (NCBI taxonomy): domain Eukaryota; kingdom Metazoa; phylum Arthropoda; class Malacostraca; order Decapoda; family Majidae; genus Chionoecetes; species Chionoecetes opilio. The sequence continues at coordinate 28,305 of JACEEZ010021206.1, read as the reverse complement.
AGAGTGTGCTGGCCAAGAACAACCTGCCGGGCGCCGTGTCCACGCTGTGCTGCGGCGGGGCGGACGTGGGCACGGCCATGGCCAAGGACGAGAGGCTGCCGCTCCTCTCCTTCACGGGATCCACCAACGTGGGCAAGAAGGTAATGGCACCATGATGGCACCAGTACCATGATGGCAACAGCACCATGATGGCACAGTGCTCACACAGCTTGTGATGTGTGAGACGGCTGTAGATACGTCACTGTAGTATTGTGACAAGTGTAGACAGGATGGATGTACAAGTGATGGAGACAAGGCCAGAATAGAATACTGGAGTAAGAGCAACACTGGATTGTTGTAAAAAGCAAGAGTCAGAATTGAGAGATGCAGATTTTTATTCTCTTATTAAGCAGGATTCATGTTCCATGGTAAATGTGTTACATGGAAGAATGGCAAATCAGTATGTAAGTAGTTGATGTCACTGGACACTGGACACCCCAGTAGTGTGCTGAGCTGCATACTAGTGTGAGACTGACCTTCCTTTTAAGAGTGTGGGTGTTATGACAGGAACTACCTCGTGTAGGTCTCATGGCCTCTTGTAGCTTCCTTATTTTTTTATGTTCTTATGTGTTTAACAGGTCGCCATGATGGTACAAGAGCGCTTCGGCCGCCACCTGCTGGAGCTGGGCGGCAACAACGCCATCATTGTGGACCAAGACGCCGACCTGGAGATGGTGGTGCGGGCGGCATTGTTTGCCTGTGTGGGCACGAGCGGCCAGCGCTGCACCACCACCCGGCGCCTCATCCTGCACCACTCTGTGAGTATTTCCCCCAACGTTCATTCTCATATAAATAATGTACATGATACTTTGATGAAGGGACAACACAGAAGGCCTGATTTATGGACACTGGTCTATTACTAACAATTGGATAGGCTGTTGCACTATAACCGTCTAGTAGTTATCACCCTTCACCATTCCATGTTAAGTAATGTTCAGTACTTCATGAGGATCAAAAGTGACCCATCAGAAGACCCATCAGTTTATTCCTCGACACATTTTCTCAGGACTGGCAACACAGGGGGTTTTATTTATATTTGTTGGACCAGGCGGGCTGACTTGCATCTTTCATCTTTGTGACTTGCCTTGTATTAACCCCTTCACGTCCAGATCTTTCCTTTCATATATCAAATTCTATGTTGTTAGCCATAAAACTACAAAAAGTAACTTAGTACACCAAATTAGCTGGTGAACGAGGGTACTGAACAGGTCATAGCTATAAAATATTGCTTATATTCACTAAAACCCGTGTAATGGTACCCAAATTATAATATAAATTACGTTCTGGGTCTCAAGGGGTTAACTAAGGAATTTTGCTGTTGTTGTCTTTATCATGTATGAGGCACCTTTACAGCTGTCACCTAACCCTCCTGTCATCCGCAGCTGCATGACGTCATCGTGGAGCGGCTGGTGAAGGCGTACGGCAGCTTCATGTCCCGCCTGGGTGACCCCCTGGATGACGGCGTGCTGTATGGACCCATGCACTCACAGCAGGGCGTCGACGGCTTCACGGCCACCCTGAAGGAGGCTCAGGCCCTGGGAGGTGCGTCTGGTGTCCTCTCACACCTCCCTCCTGTCGGGTGTTAGCAAACCTGTCCACTCTTACATGTCATCTTCCTTCTGCCTAATATTATGCAGTCTAGTCGCCTCCGTGGTGCAGTGGTATAGCGTGCCTGGCTACGAATCTGCGGGCCCTTGTTCGAGTCTGGGCCAGGGCGAGTCGGCGGCCAGCCTACCCAGCTGTTCCTTCCTTTCGGGGTTGATAAATGGGTACTGGGGACACCTGGGGAAGGTAACTGTGGTAACCCGGGTGTCACACTAGCCCTGTGTCCCGGGGTAACGGGTCCTCACCCACCACAGGCTCTAAGGGCTAATGCCACGGAGATGAGCACCGAGGCCACGCGACAGCTTAGCGTATGCCCCCATCTTTACTTTTACTTGAAGCCGAATTTCCAGTCTTGTCTTATGCAGGAATGAGTCAACCTGTGCATGTCACTAGGCGGTCATCTTCGATCTGCCTTATATTATGCTGTCTTGAAGCCCAAATTTCTGGTCCTTATTATGCATGAATTAGTGTTAAGATATTTTTTTTCAGATTTCTAGCAAGTTATCAATCTTTAGTGAGTCCTTCATATGCAGGAAGTAGTGTTAAAACCATTTTCTTCAGACATTTAGGAAGGAATCACTGTTTTGTGTAGGCATTGTTAGCATTTGAAAGCCTCCAAACACTATATCTGTCTGGTGTTTCAAGGTGGTGTTGTCTGTCTCCCCCAGGCAAGGTGGTGTATTTCTTTTGATGGTGGTCTTTTCTTCAGATATTTAGCGAGTCCACTGTTTTGTGTAGGCATTGTTAGCATTTGAAAGCCTCTAAACACTATCTGGTGCTTGAAGGTGGTGTTGTCTCTGTCCCGCAGGCAAGGTGGTGTACGGGGGTAAGGTGATAGAGCGGGGGGGACACTTTATGGTGTTGTCTGTCTCCCTCAGGCAAGATGGTGTACGGGGACAAGGTTGTGACAGGTTTCTTAAGGCATATAGAAAGTGATCACCATTTTGTGTAGGCATTGTTTGTCTTTGAAAGCCCACAAACACTACATACGATGGTGTTGTCTGTCTCCCTCAGGCAAGGTGGTGTATGGTGGCAAGGTAATAGAGCATGAGGGACTCTATGTGGAGCCCACCATCATCACGGGCCTGCCCCACGACTCTCCCGTGGTGCACCGGGAGACCTTCGCCCCCATCGTCTATGTGCTCAAGTGTGCCTCCCTGGACGAGGGCATCACCTGGAACAATGAGGTGAAGCAGGGACTCTCCTCCTCACTCTTCACGCAGAACCTGGGCAATGTATTCAAGGTAAGGAATGAACCATGAACTGAAGGCCACTGTTCTAGGTTAGGTTAGGTTAGATTAGATTAAATTAGGTTAGGTTAGGTTAGATTAGATTAAATTAGGTTAGGTTAGGTTAGGTTAGGTTAAGATAATATAGTCCTCCTCCTCCTCCTCCCTCTTCACACAGAACCTTAGCAATGTAATCAAGGTAAGGGATGAACCATGAACAACTGAAGGCCACTGTTCTATGTTAATTTTCTTCAGTAGGGTCCCTCATATCCTGTAAACACATAATACAGTCTGTCTTATGTTGTTCTGTGCAGTGTTTGGGTCCCAAGGGATGCATCTATAAACTGAAGGACGCTCTTCCATGTTAGTTTTCTTCAGTAGGGTTCCTGATATCTTCTGTAAACACATGATACAGTCTGTCTTTTGTTGCTCCGTGCAGTGGCTGGGTCAAAAGGGATTCATCTGGGAACTTAAAGCTACTGTTCTGTGTTAATTTTCTAAAGTAGGGTTCCTGATATCTTCTGTAAACACATGATACAGTCTGTCTCTTGTTCCTCCCTGCAGTGGTTGGGTCCCAAGGGCTCCGACTGCGGCATCATCAACATCAACATCCCCACCAACGGCGCGGAGATCGGGGGTGCCTTCGGGGGGGAGAAGCACACCGGAGGGGGCCGGGAGTCTGGCTCGGACGCGTGGAAGCAGTACATGCGTCGCTCCACCTGCACCATCAACTACACCAAGGAACTGCCTCTCGCCCAGGGCATCAAGTTTGAATAACCGGCATATGGTTCGCGATGGTTGAGTATTCTCGGTACTTCGTCAGACTGAAGAACTAGAATTTGAAAAGACTAGAGTGGGTAAGTACATAGTTTCCTAATTGAAGCCATGTTGCGACGAGGCTGTAGCGAGGTTGGACTATGAACCCTGATATACAATTATACACACACACACACACACACCTGCAATAGTTGCCACTTGTTCTTGGTGTTAAGTCTCCTCAGTGCTACCGTAGGCTGTCTTGGGTGGCGACTCGGGGCAGTTTGTCCAGCTTACACGCCTTCTATGTCTTCCTCTTGTGACTCTACATTATCTAGTCTTCTCATGGCATCAAGGTTGAGTAGCTACCACATTGTTCATGGTGTTAAGTCTCCTCAGTGCTTACATAGGCTGTCTTGGGTACATGTTTACACTCCTATGTCTTCCTCCTCTGACTATACGTTTTCTATCTTACTCTCACGCCTTTCTCATACTCTCTTCATATAGTATTCTCACATAGGCTGTCTTGGGTGGCGAGTCAGGGCTTACACTCTTCCTATTTCTTCCTGCTATGTTCTCTCCTCATACTGTCTTCATATAGTATTCTCATGTAGGCTGTCTTGGGGCTTACTTAGGTGGCGACTCAGGGCTTGTCTATCGTACACTCCTATGCCTTCCTCCTACGACTGTGTTTCCTATGGTACTCTCACGCCTTTATTTTCCAGTGATGTGAAGTAGATTGATATAATAGGTATTTTACTGCATTATTGAGGACAGTTCGCTCAGTACAAGGCCAGTTTACTTTATAGTTTGATAGATAAAATGAAATAGGTTCAATAGTTTAATTGAATACCATTTGCGAGGGAGTTTCATCAGTGTATGGAGACAGTATTCACAGTGTTCCCAGTGTGCAGGACGCCTCGCTGCAGACTACGTAGCTATTTTATACAGACGTAATATTTTGTATACCATTTGTGCCATTTGTGTGTCCTGTGATGTGAAATTCAAATAAAATGAAAAAGTTGTTCCAGACGTTTGTGATTTTGTTGTACCAGAGTGAGATCCTGAGTGGATGTAATGCAAATAGTCACATAGCAAAGCCAGGGTTGTGACCATTGCACTGTGCAGGAAGACAACTATAGGAAGCTAAATAGTTACTGAGTATATCGACATTCTGAAGAGAAAAGCAATATGCAGTCATCTTATATCATGATCATGTGAGTATAATAGTTATTGTAGTAATTTCACACACTCTCTGTAGCTGAGATAGGAGTGGAGCAGGGAGGGTGTGTGTTGCAAGGCTCTGAACAGAAAGGATAGGCAGCTATTTCATATTAAATTAATAATACATATAGATCCTAAATGATGTTATAGTATCATTAACTGCTGTAAGTCAATGTGTAATCTTCCAATGTCATTAATCACAGTTTAGCCCCATCCTTCAGACACACTAATAGCCTTACAGCCACCGTGCATCAGGAAGAGTACTGTAAACACTGACCCAGCTAGAGATGTCTCCTTAAAGGTCCCTAGAACAACAGTCTGAACAGTGAAATATATAGGCATTGTCAGAAGTCACTTAACATTAAAAAATATATAACCACTGTATTCAAATATGACAAAAGATATACATGTCAAAATTATGAAGAAAAAGGTAGTCAACATATCATTGGACAGAGGAAATAAATACACCACCACTGTATTAAACTATGGCAAAAAAAGTATATGTGAAAAGTATGAAAAAAAGTCTTCAACATATCATTGGACGGAGGAAAAGCAGTCTCACACACACTCAAATTGCCGACACTGTATATCATTTTCTGAGGCGACAATATGACTTAACAGTAACCGTATGTGAACCTCAAAGTCTCCTGTGCTGCACCAACTGGCCATCTGTAGTAGTAGGTGGTAGTAGAGTATAGGCAATGGCAAAACCAGGTACAAATGTTCAGACTTTATTCCCTACCATTATGATAACTGGCTGTACATACATAGTTATGATTACTCTCTGGCACCAGTCGCTGTCGTCCTAACTCTCGGGAATGTACAGGGTTAGTTATAGGGACGTCCTGATGCTATATAAGGATGCTATATACTGTCCTGATGGTATATAAGGTTGTGTGAAGCCTCTATCTATACCTGGGAGTGGCTGATTGATGTTTTCTTTGCCTGTATAGAGAACACATAGAAAATCCTGTTCAGCCAAACTCGTGGACAGATAGAGACGTAATAGCCGGTCTATAAAACATTTCTACGCTATTATGCTTCCCAGTAAAGTATTTTCTCTCGTTATTTACAGTTTTCGTTATTTTTGAAAGCTTATAAAAGGAGGAATGACCGTCAGTTACCTTATTTAAAGCATGATTTTGATTCGCTGTGTGTTTACGACTATTAATTTACATTCGGCATTCATAAGACACCCTACCTAGCAGTCACCTCTTTCCTGTGGCTACTCTCGAGCACTGACGTCTTGAGGTGACGCACTAGATCAAGGGTGTCAAACGCAAAGCTTTTCGAGGGCCAATTCATACTTGAGTTAGTGTGTCAAGGGGCGGCCAAGGTAGTACATGATGTGTGTCCAGGACTGAAGGTTACAACTCTTCACGATGACTTACCAGGCTCACCAGGAAGACGTGATTTCAGTTTGTCTGATTCACTACTCAATAAACACCTGATGATAACAACACCACATTGCCATCCTATTTTCCTTCATAACTGTCATCATTTCACGGGATGATAAATCTTACCGTCATCTCGCGGGCCACTTATGACCCTCCCAAGGGAAGACAAACCCCATTCCTGGATAGCTGTGTTGGGGCATGAGACAGCGGGGCTTATATTCATGTTTCCCGGCAAATCGTAGTATCAGTCTTGCGGAAACGAGAAAGATCGGACGTCTCTTGTGAGATACACGAGAGGGGCGACGCACACACACGCACACACACACACACACACACACACTCACATTCACACTTAAAAAAAAAAATATATGATTAAAATGACTTAAGGAATTAATATGGAAGCCCACGACCCTGACTCAATCCTCTCCACATTGTAATTAAGAGAAAAAACACACACACACACACATACATACACACATACACACACATACACACACTACCTACGTATATATATATAAAAGATAGCACATATACAGTAGCTCTAGAGTGCAGTAGTGGCAGGGTTTTTACAGCTCGCCCCACACACTGTCTGGCTCTGCTATTCAAGGTATCCATGTGTTAGAGTGAACAGGTGATCCAGTAACTGAGCTGTGTACAGAGGTTAAAACACATCCTTACAGTAAGATCATTATAACTAAAGACTTTCTTATATACAGACGAAACATGAGTTATGTCTCTCATCTACGTTCGAGGTAAAACAGTGCTAAGATATGTATATTGGACATGTGGAGAAAATAAATATACAATTGTAGAAGATGAAACGCCTCTGTATCTCTTATAGTGGGAGATAGGAGGCTGTAAGGGTAAACATTGTGGCCTTAGGAGGTTGTAAGGGTAAACATTGTGCCTTTAGGAGACAGAAAGGGTAAACATTGTGCCTTTAGGAGACAGAAAGGGTAAACATTGTGCCTTTAGGAGACAGAGAGGGTAAACATTGTGCCTTTAGGAGACAGAGAGGGTAAACATTGTGCCTTTAGGAGACAGAAAGGGTAAACATTGTGCCTTTAGGAGACAGAAAGGGTAAACATTGTGCCTTTAGGAGACAGAAAGGGTAAACATTGTGGCCTTAGGAGACAGAGAGGGTAAACATTGTGCCTTTAGGAGACAGAGAGGGTAAACATTGTGCCTTTAGGAGACAGAAAGGGTAAACATTGTGGCCTTAGGAGACAGAGAGGGTAAACATTGTGCCTTTAGGAGACAGAAAGGGTAAACATTGTGGCCTTAGGAGACAGAGAGGGTAAACATTGTGCCTTTAGGAGACAGAAAGGGTAAACATTGTGCCTTTAGGAGACAGAAAGGGTAAAACATTGTGGCCTTAGGAGACAGAGAGGGTAAACATTGTGCCTTTAGGAGACAGAAAGGGTAAACATTGTGCCTTTAGGAGACAGAAAGGGTAAACATTGTGCCTTTAGGAGACAGAAAGGGTAAACATTGTGCCTTTAGGAGACAGAAAGGGTAAACATTGTGCCTTTAGGAGACAGAGAGGGTAAACATTGTGCCTTTAGGAGACAGAAAGGGTAAACATTGTGCCTTTAGGAGACAGAAAGGGTAAACATTGTGCCTTTAGGAGACAGAAAGGGTAAACATTGTGCCTTTAGGAGACAGAGAGGGTAAACATTGTGCCTTTAGGAGACAGAGAGGGTAAACATTGTGCCTTTAGGAGACAGAGAGGGTAAACATTGTGCCTTTAGGAGACAGAAAGGGTAAACATTGTGCCTTTAGGAGACAGAAAGGGTAAACATTGTGGCCTTAGGAGACAGAAAGGGTAAACATTGTGCCTTTAGGAGACAGAGAGGGTAAACATTGTGCCTTTAGGAGACAGAAAGGGTAAACATTGTGCCTTTAGGAGACAGAGAGGGTAAACATTGTGCCTTTAGGAGACAGAGAGGGTAAACATTGTGCCTTTAGGAGACAGAAAGGGTAAACATTGTGCCTTTAGGAGACAGAGAGGGTAAACATTGTGCCTTTAGGAGACAGAGAGGGTAAACATTGTGC
>JACEEZ010021206.1:12500-15000 GCA_016584305.1 Chionoecetes opilio | reverse complement strand
AAGTGTGATGAGGAAGGAGAACAAACGTATTTTCTTTATCCACTACAATATGCTCCCTATCATAATAATAATAATAATAATAATAATAATAATAATAATAATAATAATAATAATAATAATAATAATAATAATAGCTCGTCATAGACCAAAACCCTCTATATGGTGGTGGTGGTGGCGATGGTGGTGGTGGTGGTGGTGGTGGTTACTGCTTTACACTCAGAAATCTGTAATAATAGAAAACATACATATATTAATGACTGCAATGAGTAATTACGATACTGTTATGATACTATGACACATTATGATACTATGACACATTATGATACTGTTATGATACTATGACACATTATGATACTGCTATGATACTATGACACATTATGATACTGTTATGATACTATGACACATTATGATACTGTTATGATACTATGACACATTATGATACTGTTATGATACTATGACACATTATGATACTGTTATGATACTATGACACATTATGATACTGTTATGATACTATGACACATTATGATACTGTTATGATACTATGACACATTATGATACTGTTATGATACTATGACACATTATGATACTGTTATGATACTATGACACATTATGATACTGTTATGATACTATGACACATTATGATACTGTTATGATACTATGACACATTATGATACTGTTATGATACTATGACACATTATGATACTATGACACATTATGATACTGTTATGATACTATGACACATTATGATACTATGACACATTATGATACTGTTATGATACTATGACACATTATGATACTGTTATGATACTATGACACATTATGATACTATGACACATTATGATACTATGACACACTATGATACTGTTATGATACTATGACACATTATGATACTATGACACACTATGATACTGTTATGATACTATGACACATTATGATACTATGACACACTATGATACTGTTATGATACTATGACACATTATGATACTATGACACACTATGATACTGTTATGATACTATGACACATTATGATACTATGACACACTATGATACTGTTATGATACTATGACACATTATGATACTGCTATGATACTATGACACATTATGATACTGTTATGATACTATGACACATTATGATACTATGACACACTATGATACTGTTATGATACTATGACACATTATGATACTGTTATGATACTATGACACATTATGATACTGCTATGATACTATGACACATTATGATACTGTTATGATACTATGACACATTATGATACTATGACACACTATGATACTGTTATGATACTATGACACATTATGATACTATGACACACTATGATACTGTTATGATACTATGACACATTATGATACTGTTATGATACTATGACACATTATGATACTATGACACACTATGATACTGTTATGATACTATGACACATTATGATACTGTTATGATACTATGACACATTATGATACTGTTATGATACTATGACACATTATGATACTGTTATGATACTATGACACATTATGATACTATGACACACTATGATACTGTTATGATACTATGACACATTATGATACTATGACACACTATGATACTGTTATGATACTATGACACATTATGATACTGTTATGATACTATGACACATTATGATACTGTTATGATACTATGACACATTATGATACTGTTATGATACTATGACACATTATGATACTATGACACACTATGATACTGTTATGATACTATGACACATTATGATACTGTTATGATACTATGACACATTATGATACTGTTATGATACTATGACACATTATGATACTGTTATGATACTATGACACATTATGATACTGTTATGATACTATGACACATTATGATACTGTTATGATACTATGACACATTATGATACTGTTATGATACTATGACACATTATGATACTGTTATGATACTATGACACATTATGATACTGTTATGATACTATGACACATTATGATACTGTTATGATACTATGACACATTATGATACTGTTATGATACTATGACACATTATGATACTGTTATGATACTATGACACATTATGATACTGTTATGATACTATGACACATTATGATACTGTTATGATACTATGACACATTATGATACTATGACACATTATGATACTGTTATGATACTATGACACATTATGATACTGTTATGATACTATGACACATTATGATACTGTTATGATACTATGACACATTATGATACTGCTATGATACTATGACACATTATGATACTGTTATGATACTATGACACATTATGATACTATGACACACTATGATACTGTTATGATACTATGACACATTATGATACTATGACACACTATGATACTGTTATGATACTATGACACATTATGATACTGTTATGATACTATGACACATTATGATACTGCTATGATACTATGACACATTATGATACTGTTATGATACTATGACACATTATGATACTGCTATGATACTATGACACATTA
>JACEEZ010021206.1:0-7500 GCA_016584305.1 Chionoecetes opilio | reverse complement strand
TCATCCTATTTACTGTTCCGGAGCAAAAACGTCATCCTATTTACTGATACGGAGCAAAAACGTCATCCTATTTACTGTTCCGGGGCAAAAACGTCATCCTATTTCTGTTCCGGAGCAAAAACGTCATCCTATTTACTGTTCCGGAGCAAAAACGTCATCCTATTTACTGTTCCGGAGCAAAAACGTCATCCTATTTACTGTTTTGGAGCAAAAACGTCATCCTATTTACTGTTCTGGAGCAAAACGTCATCTATTTACTGTTCCGGAGCAAAAACGTCATCCTATTTACTGTTCTGGAGCAAAAACGTCATCCTATTTACTGTTCCGGAGCAAAAACGTCATCCTATTTACTGTTACGGAGCAAAAACGTCATCCTATTTACTGTTCCGGGGCAAAAACGTCATCCTATTTACTGTTCCGGAGCAAAAACGTCATCCTATTTACTGTTCTGGAGAAAAAACGTCATCCTATTTACTGTTCCGGAGCAAAAACGTCATCCTATTTACTGTTCCGGAGCAAAAACGTCATCCTATTTACTGTTCCGGGGCAAAAACGTCATCCTATTTACTGTTCCGGAGCAAAAACGTCATCCTATTTACTGTTCCGGGGCAAAAACGTCATCCTATTTACTGTTCCGGAGCAAAAACGTCATCCTATTTACTGTTCCGGGGCAAAAACGTCATCCTATTTACTGTTCCGGAGCAAAAACGTCATCCTATTTACTGTTCTGGAGCAAAAACGTCATCCTATTTACTGTTCCGGGGCAAAAACGTCATCCTATTTACTGTTCCGGAGCAAAAACGTCATCCTATTTACTGTTCCGGAGCAAAAACGTCATCCTATTTACTGTTCCGGAGCAAACACGTCATCCTATTTACTGTTCCGGGGCAAAAACGTCATCCTATTTACTGTTCCGGAGCAAAAACGTCATCCTATTTATGTTCTGGAGCAAAACGTCATCCTATTTACTGTTCCGGGGCAAAAACGTCATCCTATTTACTGTTCCGGAGCAAAAACGTCATCCTATTTACTGTTCCGGAGCAAAAACGTCATCCTATTTACTGTTCCGGAGCAAAAACGTCATCCTAGTTACTGTTCCGGAGCAAAAACGTCATCCTAGTTACTGTTCCGGAGCAAACACGCTACTGTGAACTCCCTGTAGCCGGCTAATAACGTTATTTTTCGCTCCATGCCACGTTTAGTCACTCATCCATTTCCACCTCCAGTAGCCAAATGATTGGAGTAAATACATCTGTAGTACATACATACATTAATTAAGTCTACTGTATGTGTGCACTTGGCAATTGACGATGTTTTTTTTCTTCAAATAGTATCCTATGCACCACTTTTCATTTAATTTGTGAAGAGTAACTATATTTTACCTTTTATAATTATGAATATATGTGCAGCACGTGCCCTTATTTTATTACACCTTCCATGCGTGCCATCGTTAAACTATGCTACTGCAGTTGGGTTTAAGAATATGCTTAGATTAATATCCAGTATTCGAAAAGGGATTATATATCGTGAGTATGTGCTTAAATTTTTCACTGTGTTCATAGCCTAATGCTTGGTGCGCCGAATTTCAGTGTGAGTGTCCTAGGTTCGAGTCCTTGGAGTAGCACATGTAGTCATTGATTTCATGGATCAGGTTTATCTAATTAGTGGGCTGGTGATATTACGAATGAATATAGTTTTATCATATATAATATTAATAAATAATTAGTGATTCATGTCTTTACGACGACTGAGATTGCATACTCCTACACTACGCTTGCTGTACTGTACTATGTAAATATGTTGCCTTATTTAAGTCGTATAATAATATAGTTCTTACGACATCTAAGGGTTTGATTTTGTTGGATACTGTGCACCATGAAATGTATGGCTTTATTACCATCTATAAGAATGTAGTTATGTATAGGCATTATTATTTAGTAGGGCTTATAGCATATTCAATACATGGTTTGAGAATAACGTTCTAACCGGTTCTTATCTCGTTCTAACCGGTTCAGGAACGTTATGTTTGGAGGAGGAACCAAAAACGAAACTTTAATAATACTGTTTCTGATCGGACCGAACCGTTTGAGAAATAATTTCGTTTTCAAGCCCTGCACGTTTAAAGTGTAAATCTTATTAGGGTTTAAAAGAAGTATTACGTATCCTCCTATTTACTTAGCTAGAGAGAGAGAGAGAGAGAGAGAGAGAGAGAGAGAGAGAGAGAGAGAGAGGAGAGAGAGAGAGAGAGAGAGAGAGAGAGAGAGAGAGAGAGAGAGAGAGGAGAGAGAGAGAGAGAGAGAGAGAGAGAGAGAGAAAAGAAGACAGAAACAGACAGACAGCAGACAGACAGACAGACAGACAGACAGCAGACAGAGAGAGAGAGAGAGAGAGAGAGAGAGAGAGAGAGAGAGAGAGAGAGAGAGAGAGAGAGAGAAGAGAGAGAGAGAGAGAGAGAGAGAGAGAGAGAGAGAGAGGAAAAAAAAAAAAGAGAAAAAAAAAAAAAAAAGAGAGAGAAGAGAGAGAGAGTGAGAGAGAGAGAGAGAGAGAGAGAGAAGAGAAAAGAAAAAAAAGAGAGAGATGAGAGAAGAAGAGAGAGAGAGAGAAGAGAGAGAGAGAGAGAGAGAGAGAGAGAGAGAGAGAGAGAGAGTATCAACCATTTTACTTAGCTTGCCTATATACAGTTCTAATAAATGTCCTTGAACCAGTATGGGTGTAAACAGACTGGACTATATATAAGGTACCCCAAATTCGGTCACAAGAAGAGTCTATATTTATAAGGTCTGGCTGTGTTTTGGATTGCCGTGTTATAAAGAAGAGTTTCATATATTTTTAGCTTAGATAAGTTGAAGGTATTGGTAGGGTCTGATTGCTATGCTATAAAGAAGTGTTTATATATAAGGTATTGGTATGTTTGGATTGCTATGTTGTTTGTATCTTATAAAGTGTTGTATTTGCAGTCTATTTCATCTTGTTATAAATTTACTGTTGGTGATTCGTTGCTATTATTGAGAAGTGAGTGATAATTTTGGTTGTTTTGTAGAGAGAGAGAGAGAGAGAGAGAGAGAGAGAGAGAGAGAGAGAGAGAGAGAGAGAGAGAGAGAGAGAGAGAGAGAGAGAGAGAGAGAGAGAAGTTAAATGGTAATGATAGATCTCTCTCTCTCTCTCTCTCTCTCTCTCTCTTCTCTCTCTCTCCTCTCTCTCTCTCTTCACATGGTATTTCCTGGTAGTTTTTGTTACCAGCCCAAAATATCTTGCGGTGAAGTAGTACCGAGAGAGAGAGAGAGAGAGAGAGAGAGAGAGAGAGAGAGAGAGGAGAGAGAGAGAGAGAGAAGAGAGAGAGAGAGAGAGAGAGAGAGAGAGAGAGAGAGAGAGAGAGAGATGAGATGATGATGAAAGGAAGGAAAAACAAACAAAAAGAAATATGAGAGAAAGGAAAGAGAAGGGAGGAACAAGAGAGAGAGAGAGAGAGGAGAGAGAGGAGAGAGAGAAGAGAGAGAGAGGAGAGAGAGAGAGAGAGAGAGAGGAGAGAGAGAGAGAGAGATGATGAAAGGAGAAAAAATAAAAAAACAAGGAATATGAGAGACGGAATAGGAGAGAGAGAGAGGAGAGAGAGAGAGAGAGAGAGAGAGAGAGGGGAGGGGAGAGAGGAGAGAGAGAGAGAGAGAGAGAGAGAGAGAGAGAGAGAGAGGAGAGAGAGAGAGAGAGAGAGAGAGAGAGAGAGAGATAGGCAAGGTAAAATCCCAGTACAGACTAACGGGGTCCAAGGTGAACTTCCCTCCCCCCCCCCAACCCCCTTAACCTAACCCCCAACTCGACCCCAACCCCCCAAAATACCTCAGTACCCCCTTCCTCCCCTCCCCCTCCATAACACTCCCCAAAATTCCTTCATTCGCCCCTCTCACTACCTTACCCACAACACATAACACTCCACCCCCTCCACAATGCTCATAACCCCAACATTACCCTCCCACAACATAAACCCCTCCTCAACCTCACCACAACACCTCAAACTTCCTTCACTCGCCCTTCTCACTACCTCACCCACAACACATAACACTCAACCCCCTCCACAATACCTCAGTAACCCCTTCTTTTAACCCAAACATTACCCTCCCACAACATAAACCCCTCCTTAACCTCACCACAACACCCCCCAACTTCCTTCACTCGCCCCTCTCACTACCTCAACCCCTCCACATAACCCCCCACCCCTCCACAATACCTCAGTAACCCCTACCTAAACAACCCCCAACATGCCCCCCCCCCTTCCCCCACTACTTCCTTCATGCCAGTCAGGGTGGCAAGGTTGGTAGAGACGTGAGCTCGCAATGTGCATTCGGTCAGCGGTTCGAGTCCGCCTAGTTCGTGCTGACGTGGCGGCGCTTTGTATAGTCAATAACCTTGTAGTTGGTACTTGCAAAGTGTCTAGATAGGATGAAAATCTTATCTTATCTTGCTTTCCTCATTCGTTTTTTCTCCCTATTAATCCTAAAACATTTCCTTCCTATCTACATATAACTAACTATCTATATATTAGTATTATTATAACTATCTATCTATAACTATTTATCGTATATCTATCTATAATCTATATCTATCTATCTACAACTTAGCAAGACTTTAACTGTGCTATTCTGTCAGTTCTAACACGTGTAGGTCTCGCGGCCTCTTGTAGCTTCCTTATGTACAGCCTTGTATACATGAACTACCACGTGTAGGTCTCGCGGCCTCTTGTAGCTTCCTTATGTACAGCCTTGTATACATGAACTACCACGTGTAGGTCTCGCGGCCTCTTGTAGCTTCCTTATGTACAGCCTTGTATACATGAACTACCACGTGTAGGTCTCACGGCCTCTTGTAGCTTCCTTATGTACAGCCTTGTATACAGGAACTACCACGTGTAGGTCTCACGGCCTCTTGTAGCTTCCTTATGTACAGCCTTGTATATATGAACTACCACGTGTAGGTCTCGCGGCCTCTTGTAGCTTCCTTATGTACAGCCTTGTATACAGGGACTACCACGTGTAGGGCTCGCGGCCTCTTGTAGCTTCCTATGTACAGCCTTGTATACAGGGACTACCACGTGTAGGTCTCACGGCCTCTTGTAGCTTCCTTATGTACAGCCTTGTATACATGAACTACCACGTGTAGGTCTCGCGGCCTCTTGTAGCTTCCTTATGTACAGCCTTGTATACAGGAACTACCACGTGTAGGTCTCACGGCCTCTTTGTAGCTTCCTTTGTACAGCCTTGTATATATGAACTACCACGTGTAGGTCTCGCGGCCTCTTGTAGCTTCCTTATGTACAGCCTTGTATACAGGGACTACCACGTGTAGGTCTCGCGGCCTCTTGTAGCTTCCTTATGTACAGCCTTGTATACAGGGACTACCACGTGTAGGTCTCGCGGCCTCTTGTAGCTTCCTTATGTACCGCCTTGTATACAGGGACTACCACGTGTAGTCTCGCGGCCTCTTGTAGCTTCCTTATGTACAGCCTTGTATACATGAACTACCACGTGTAGGTCTCGCGGCCTCTTGTAGCTTCCTTATGTTCCTATGTTTGGCCCTGTAGGAATGTTGCTGTCTGTTCCTCCTTTGTATTCCTTTGTATAATCCCTTTAATAGTATATACTGTATCTCTCTCTCTCTCTTTGAATAACCATCTGTTCTCTCTCTCTCTCTCTCTCTCCCCTCTCTCTCTCTCTCTCTCTCTCTCTCTCTCTCTCTCTCTCTCTCTCTTCCACTTTTCCTCCACGTTTAACCTTTCCACCCTAGACCCACTTTTCTCTCTTCCCCCTCTCTCTCTCTCACTCTCTCTCCTCTCTCTCTCCGTCTCTCTTCTCTCTCTCTCTCTTCTCTCTCTCCCTCTCTCTCTCTCTTCTCCAGAAGAAAACATTCCATTTACTCTAATAATTGTGGCTTGTGTTGTGTGTGGCGTGTTGTGTGTGTGTGTGTGTGTGTGTGTGTGTGTGGTGCGGCGTGTGTGGTGTGTGTGCGTGTGTGGGGTGTGTGGTGTGGTTGTGTGGTGTGTGTGTGTGTGTGTGTGTGTGTGTGTGCGTGTGTGTTGTGTGTGGTGGTGTGTGCTTTGTGTGTGTGTGTGTGTGTGTGTGTCGTGGTGTGTGTGTGTGTGTGTGTGGTGTGTGTGGTGTGTGTTGTTTTGTAGTGACGCAAAAAATAAGCATTCCTCAAGCTTCACGGTCACACACACACACACACACACACACACACACACACACACACACACACACACACACACACACACACACAACACACACACACTATACACATACACACATACAGAGAGAGGAGAGGCTACAAAGAACGGCAACAAAGATGATACCAGAGCTAGAAGAACTCCCTGATGAGGCAAGGTTGAAGGAAATAAAGTGACCAACACTCGAGCAGAGAAGAGAAAGAGGAGACTTAATAACAATGTTGAAGCTGATCACAAAGAGGGCAGAAACAGGCCATGAGAGACTACTGCCTCGGAAACAAAGAGAAGGTCGCTACACAAGAGGACATACAAAACATCTAGGAAAAGGGAGATGCCTGAACACCATCAAGAAGTAGGCTACAGCTTTCCTCATAGCAATGTAGACGTTAGCAATGGACTAAATGAGGTGATATCGCTACATAAGAGGACATACAAAACATCTAGGAAAAGGGAGATGCCTGAACACCATCAAGAAGTAGGCTACAGCTTTCCTCATAGCAATGTAGACGTTAGCAATGGACTAAATGAGGTGATATCGCTACATAAGGGGCACCAGTTGAAGGGAAGACTGGAGAACTGTAGCTACGGAGACGGGACCCCACCAGTGTAGCTCAGGCCCTGTATATAACAACTAGGTAAGTACAACTAGGTAAATACAACTAGGTAAATACAACTAGGTAAATACAACTAGGTAAATACAACTAGGTAAATACAACTAGGTAAATACAACTAGGTAAATACAACTAGGTAAATACAACTAGGTAAATACAACTAGGTAAATACAACTAGGTAAATACAACTAGGTAAATACAACTAGGTAAATACAACTAGGTAAATACACACACACACTCACACACACACACACACACACACACAACACACAGTCCCTCCTCAGTGCCCTCACACACACACACACACACACACACACACACACACACACACACACACACACACTTTACAAACAACAACTTAAAATAGAATTAAAAAAATACAAATAGCTGTTTTCAAAGACTTGCTGCATTGTAGAAAAAATAATAGTCCTCCTTTGACCTCCGGGTTAAAGGTCAGGTCATAGGAAGAGTCATTAGGGGCCATTATCTGTGTTGAAAATACGACCCGAGTGTGTGTGTGTGTGTGTGTGGGGTGGGGGTGTGTGTGGTGTGTGTTGGGGTGGGGTTTGTGTGTGTGAATGGGTTGTGGTGTTTGTGTTGTAATGGTGATGAAAAGGGAAGACTCACGATCCAAAGAGAGAGAGAGAGAGAGAGGAGAGGAGAGAGAAAAGAGAG
>JACEEZ010021205.1:23138-40090 GCA_016584305.1 Chionoecetes opilio | reverse complement strand
TTGTGTGTGTGTGTTGTGTGTGTCTGTGTCTGTGTCTGTTTTGTGTGTGTGTGTGTGTGTGTGTGTGTGTGTGTCTGTGTGTGTGTTTGGGGGAAAAGGGGGAGAGTAGGGGCAAACACTACCGTAGAAATTGACCGAAACAACTTGTGTCCGAACTGACTGCACCCCTTCTGGTCCTAGTGTAAAATAATACCAATAAAAAAAAACTAACAATAAAAAAAAATAACGTCAAAAAAGTCGGTTATAATGGACGAGAGTTTAGCGTTCGTTTTCAGAGACACCAACTATGTTTTCTTGGCCTACAATAGGTGCCTATTCTAATGGTGCTTGTTTTATTTAGCGCCACCCCCCACCCCACCCCCAAAAAAAGTATATTTTGTGGTTAAGGTTAGGTTAGGTTTCATTAAAACCTTTAAGGTTTAGGTTTCATTAAAACATAAGGTTGGGTTAGGTTTCCTTTTTTTTTTTTTTGCGCAAAATAAAACAAGCACCATTATAACAAGCACCTATTGTAGGCCAAGAAAAAATAGTTGGTGTCTCTGAAAACGACCGTGAAACTCTCGTCCATTATTACCAAAAAGTCAATTCGGACAATTTCCTTCCACACCCACCAAAATCCCACAAAACTTCCAAAATCCCACAAAAAAAACGATAACTCCCACAGAAACCCACCAAAATACCCTGAAATATGGAGCTACAAACACGTCTTTACATAACCCTTAATAGACCCTTAATTAAAGGTGACACAAGTCTAACTACGCGCTATAAAGGTGTGGGAGTGTATGATAGTACTCATTCGTTAGGTATTGTGGTGTCTTCGATGATAACTACGTCAGGCGAATTTTGGTGAAGAAGCCGTAAGAAGCCGGCTTCTTGCAGCTTGCGTTTTCTGTTATGGTGAGGCACTTTTAAGAAGCCGGCTTCTTACGGATTGGCCCAGCTGGTCAAGCCGTAAGAAGCCATAAGAAGCGAGAGCCAGGGCTCGCTTACCACGGCTTCTTTCCCGCTTGGGTTGCCGTGACGTCGAGATAACAAAAAATATGGGGGAGAGGGCAGAGATTCTGACACAGTGAGTATCGTCGTAGAAATACTGTAATTACAGATAACAGGACACAAGTAACCCCATAGATGTACTTCAACATGGACATACCTTAAGACCACGAACAGAATATACAAGGTTAATTTGAAAATGACAGGACAACTTTAAAAACTGGTAAAAGAATATCATGTCTTATCAGGCTGACGATAGGCCTACGCGACGTAGTAGTTTTTGCTAAATTTAACTGATAATATGGCAGAAATTAGCCTGATTTGTACATTTAGTAGCACGGGTTTACTTTCGACCACACAAATAGAGCTAAAATAAATGACATGGGGGATAGGAGAGCGTCGTCTGGTGAAATCACTCGAGTCTTTTAACATTAACACACAAGACTTGTTTTTCTAATTTTACTAATTATGCAATCAAAACCAACCGGAAACTTTTTTCCCTGTTTCCCATTATGCTCCAATTTTGGTTCTTAAGATCTCTCACACTTGTTGAGAACTGAAAATGTTGGAACTCGCCGACGGAGACGAGAGTACCATAACCTTCACCATCATCCGAATTCCACCACAAACATTGCAAATTTTCTTAAGTATGCATTACATTACTGTTGACGGACATGAACAATATTAATGTGTAGGTAGGGGTCTGATGGGTATTGTGGAAATGACTAGCATTGCGTTGAGGGAAAATCTTAAGAACAAGGGCTCCACGGTAAGCTGACCCAAATGTTGGCTCTATGTGTTATACTTACTGTCCTTAACACATCTGTTTAGATTTTAATGATGCCGATCCTTACTTTGGCCTACACGGCCGATTTTAAAATTTCAGGTTCTTGAGAAAAACTAATCCAGTAGGGTTAGGTTAGGTCGGGTCAGGTTAGGTTAGTGCACAGCCCGATGGCTCGGGGGGGGGTGCCTAGGTTAGGTCTGTAGAGTTTTGTCATCTTTAGAATAAAGGCTCAACCTCCTATCTTCTTCTTCTTATAGACAACAAGCTTGGGGACATGGTGGAAACCGGGTTTTTGGGTGGGGGAGCACACTAAAAGGGGAAATATGGCCCCGATAAAGTCAAATGAACTAGGGAAATTTCCCTAGTTTATGGATTTTTTTGTGGGGGCCATATTTCCCTTATGTGGGGTGCTCCCCCACCCAAAAACCCCGGTTTCCACCATGTCCCCAAGCTTGTTGGCTATAAGAAGAAGATAGGGGGTGGAGCCCTTGTTCTTAAGATTTACCATATATATATATAAAATATATATATATGGTGAAATTTCTGTATTTTTTTGGTTTAAAATTAGAAATTTTATGAAAGAAGGATTAATGGCTATTTTTTGGTGTACCTGATTTTTATGTTGACATATAATTAATGGTGTAAATGATGTACTCCCCGCTTTGACGAACAAATTTGGGGGGAAAGGGATGCGAGGTTATAATTATCCGAGTGATCCGAACTTTTCGCATATAACAAATTGTGGTCGTTATATAGGTGTAAGTTCCCTATTTCCGACTAATTCCGTGTATCGGGGAAACTTTGTCCGTTACATCTGACGAAAGTTCGTACACTTACATACATGCAGCCATCCAAATACTACACGAATCCCGAGCAATTAAAAACAATCAAACCGTACAACGCATATACTGAACTTATTCGGTAAAAGCACGCATATACCGGACGGGCAGAAAAGTGTTAAAAGCCGATATTTGTTATATAAAGGTCCGAAAAAAGCGAGGGTTGTGTGTATACACTAAACTTTGAAAAAGTACTACAGGAGCATCAGTGTATATACCTAATACGTTCGGTTTTGGTGACATTAGTAGGATTAGGTTTGGTCAAGAGTGTTTCTGCTATAGGAAATAAAAAATTATGAAACTAGTTATGAGAAATTGTATTTGTTGAATATGAATTTAATCGTATTTACTGGCTACTTTGGTTGCAATTATCTGACCAATCATATTACACTGGCCCTTTGTGCATTAAAATCTGAGGGTTTTAAATACATTTTTTTATTTTAGTGTATAGTTGGATTTATTTGCTTCTGTTTTTAATTTTTACTTGTCCTTATAAAACTTCTATAAAGGTACACATCAACAACATACTTTTTTATATTATTTGCATTTCCTTGTATATTTCCCCTTTATCTATAAAGGTGGCAAAAATCGGTAAAATTTAGGATGAAACTATGCCATGACTATTGTCATGTATGAACAAACACTCATAATGCTGTCTGTCTCTATTTTTCCTTTCATGGCAAGGGTTTAATCTGCAATAGTAACACAGTCTATGTTTTCAGGTATGTATGTGCCGGTTGCATGAAGTGTTATCCGACCGAAGATGAAGGAGAAGACTCTGAGAGAAGGAGTGAGGGGGAGTAAATAAAAAAATAAATATCTTTTTTCCATGAAACATGGTTTTACTATCAAACTTACATCACAGATGTTCTATGCAATATATACTAAAATGAAACTTCTGAAATCCACGCAAATAAAAAAAAATACATAAAAGAAAATCAAACGAAACATTAAAGAAATTAATTTAACATTAAACAATAAGAACTAAAAGTCACTTCAAAATATCTTTGAATACTACTAACATATGCAACTGCTATTTCATATGGGGAAACAAATTATAGTTCACTTAGGGTCAATTAAAAGTAAATTTTTTAAGTCAAAACTTAAAAGTGTAGACTTCCATAATTAATGATGCCCTGAAGGCAAATTGTTCCATAGTTAAGGCCTTTGTACGTGATAGGTCTGGCACCAGTCTGTTTTTGGCTCTTGGCACATAAAGGTCTTTTAGCTGCCTTGTTGTACTGGCTGTATTTTCCCTGACAATGGAAAACTAGATACCACTCCGGATACAACCCATTGACAGCCTTATAACAGCGAAACATTTTTTTATAAATATATGTCCTTTAATTGTTAAACCCCCTTTTAAATCTTTTATGATAGGGGTAACGTGATCCTTCTTTCTAGCTCCTCCAAAAGCTAGTTTTAGCTGCAATATTTTGCAAGTTTTAAAACACTAAAAAGTAAAGTTGAGAAAAGTATTTGTTGAGGTCCCATATACCCATACGTAATTCATTAAGCTGAGAGAGAGAGGGGGAGAGTTAATTTAATGCCAAAAATTAGCCAAGAATGAAACACCCCCCTATCTTCCAACAAAATATAAAACAGCCCCACCCTCAAAGTGGAAAATCCCGGGCACTGGCGGGCAGATGATGGCCAGTTAATGAAATCCCTCATTATACCTTTACCCTTGCCATCAGGTGCAACAGTTTTAAAAAAAAAATAGTCCTAATGTTTGGGAAATCGACCCAGCCAGCCCATATGATGTCCGTAGGTGCCCGCCTCTTTACCTTGCCCTATTAATAGTCCTTGGTTTATGGAGAAAAAAAACATTAATGTGAAGGATATGTGTTGTGATCCATTCACAATATCGTCAGTCAGTTATCGTAACTTATTAATGGCTTTCATTCGACGGTACACTTTCGTCAGTGTGGTTGTTTTGTTTACAATTATCAGCTGTGAGCGCCGAGCGGGCGAGCCTCGAACACTCCTGTCAGCCGTTCTGGCGAGGCACGAAAACGAGAAAGAAGCCGTAAGAAGCCGGCTTCTTACGGCTTCTCTCACCAAAATTCGCCTGTCGTCATCGCCCGAATTGTAACTATTGTCGACGTTCATTTGTCGAGGGTCGGCCATCTTGGTGGCTGAGGGAAGGCGCAAGCACGAGCACGAGTTGCAACTTTCTCTGTCTGTCTCTCTCTCTCTCTCTCTCTCTGTCTGTCTGTCTGTTTCTCTCACTCTCTCTGTCTGTCTGTATCTGTTTCTCACTCTCTCTGGTCTGTCTGTCTATTTCTTTTTCTTTCCGTCTGTCTGTCTCTCTGTCTTTGTCTGTCTGTCTCGATCTGTCTATTTCTTTCTGTGTCTGTCTCTGTCTGTCTGTCTGCCTCTCTCTCTCTCTCTCTCTGTCTGTCTATTTCTTTGTCTCTCTCTCTCTCTCTGTATGTCTGTCTGTCTGTGTCTATTTCTTTCTGAGTCTGTCTGTCTGTCTGTATTTTTTTTTCTTTCTGTGTCTGTCCCTCTCTCTGTCTGTCTGTCACTCTATCCCTGTCTATATATTACTATGAAATATATTTCTAAGCTGACTAGTGACTATTGTTGTATTTTCATCACATTATATTCATGCTTATTCATATATTAATATTTTGTTGTTGTTATTGTGATCGATAAATGAAAATAAATTATAATAATAAAATTTTTCTTTGCTTTTCCCGATAGTGGAAAAAAAAGTGTTTGAAAAAAGACTAAGAACACCCACATGCCCACATTAGATTGCGATTTCTCGGAGGACACGGGGGGCGCATGAGCCTCTAATTACAGGCGTCACTATAAGAATCCTGCCTGCGCCACCACGGGCAGGACCAACCATCAGAGCCCTCAGTGAACCTCCAGGGCCTACCATGCCACCCCTTGGTCCCCCACTGGGCCCACAGGCGCTATAGGCACAAAAATGATATGCTAAAAAAAAAAAAAAAAAAAAAATGAAAAATGTTTTATAATTCTTTTGTAGCACCCCCCCTTAATAGCTTTATTTGCTTTGCCGTTAATTCAAGAGGGCCCACACATCGGCTGGCTATTAATGGCTGCCACCGACCCACCAATAAGTGGGAAAAAAAGTTACTATTAAGAGAATATGTCAGAACTAATGGTGTAAAAATAACAACCTCGTTTATCTTTAATCTTAGATCTTGTCCCACTTTACTGATTCACCATAATTACTTCCATACTCCTCTTACCTAAGTCATTAACTTAAATCATCACTTAAAAATAAGCTAAATGCTAACAACATCGACACGACTAGAGTATCAGCCTCGTGGTCAGACGTAATCCTATAATCCCCCCCTTATCTACATCATAACTAAAGTTCCCGTCACTGATTTGCTTAGTCAGTATCATGCCCACACACTCCAGCTATAAGACTAGTCCTTAGCTTTTAATATCCCTGGCGTTCACAGCGTGTTCCCCACGGCTCATCCAGCCGTCTTTTCAGAGCTACCTTGGACCCTTAATCCAAGCCGTTCATCCAGCCGTCTTTCACAGCTACCTTGGGACCCCTATCCAAGGGTGAAAACCACACCCTCCCTGCACGTCTCTTCCTCCTCTCCACTGTGACACGTGGACCGCTTACAGACAACTAATATGGCGTCCTCGCCCTCCTCCTCCTTGCCTGGTAGCCCTGACGTTTCCAGCTACCTCCGGTATAAAATATATCCACAATAATTTTAATATAGTGATTCATGAACTGAGGAGTGGTGAAAATTACTCCTTCATTACTTGACATTTATATATTACTTTAAACCCCCTCCCACTCAACTAAACTCTCGTCAGTCATGAGTCAAAAGTTTAAAAAAAAAGCCATTTTTCCAAATCCCCGCGTTACACTTTCATTACTAATATTACTTTTCTGAGGAAGAAGGAGGACTAGGAAGCGCCCATGAAGAAGAGGAGGACGAGGAGGAATAAAATTATCATAAATATTTGTTTTCTCTTCTAAACGTCTGTTCATTGGCGTGCCATGTTGAACCTATTATCACCTCTTCCCTCTCTCTCGCTTTTCCTCTTTCCTCCCTCTCTCTCTCTCCCTCTCTCCTGTTTTTTTTCCCTTGCTGTAATCTTGAAATAAAACATGAACCAATTATTCATGAATGGCTTTTTGATATTCTTAACACCAACACCTCACAAGTGGCGGTGTATATGCCTGGCAAGCCCCTCACCACCACCACAAGCACAAACCCACCACAGCCACTCACCTCCTCACAGGTGTGTCTGGATATGCCTGGCAACACGACCCTTGCTAGGAAAACAACTTGCGCAAATATCACACTTTGTACTTCCTCTCAACCAGTGTGAGTGGCATGTGTGTGTTAAGAACTGCTCTTGTTGGGTAAATGTTTTCCCTACACTCCTGACACTCAAAAGTTTTCTCTCACCAGTGTTTGTGAGCATGTTGCGTAAGAGGCTGCTCTTGTGGTAAATGTTGTTTTCCCTGCACTCCTGACACTCAAAGTTTCTTCTCACCAGTGTGGGTGAGCATGTGTGGGCGTTAAGACTGCTCTTGGGGCAAATGTTTTCCTACACTCCTACACTCCAAAGTTTTCTCTCACCAGTGTGTGGTGAGCAGTGTCGGTTAAGATGGGCTTTCTTGTGGGGCCCCCAAATGTTTTCCTCCTACGACTCCTGACACCTCAAAGTTTCTCTCACCAGTGTGGGGTGATAATGTGGGTGTTAAGATTGGGCTCTTGTGGGTAAATGTTTTCCTACACTCCTGACACTCAAGTTTCCAATCTCACCCAGTGTGGGTGAGCATGTGTGTGTTTACGATTGCTCTTCTGGGTAAATGTTTTCCTACACTCCTGACACTCAAAGTTTCTTCCTCTCACCCAGCGTGGGTGAGGATGTGTGTGTTAGATGGCTCTTGTGGGTAAATGTTTTTCCTACACTCCTGACAACCTCCTCAAAGTTTCTTTCTCGACCCAGTTGGGTGAGCATGTTGCGTTTAAGACTGCTCTTGTGGGTAAATGTTTTTTCTGCACTCCTGACACTCAAAGTTTCTCCTCATCACACCATGTGGGTGAGCATGTGTTTGTTAGATTGCTCTTGCGGGAAATGTTTTTCCCTACACTCCTGCACTCAAAGTTTTCTCGTCACCATTGTGGGTGAGCAGTGTGCGTTAAAAACTGCTCTTGTGGGTATATTTTTTTTTCCCCCTGCACTCCTGACAACTCAAAGTTTTTCTCTCACACCAGTGTGGGTGGCATGTTTTGTTAAGATTGCCGCTGCGGGTAATGTTTTCCTACACTCCTGCACACTCAAAGTTTCTCTCACCAGTGTGGGTGAGGATGTGGTGATGTTAATGGCTACTTGTGGGTTAAATGTTTTCCTACATCCTGCCCCTCAAAGTTTCTCTCACCACTACTGTGGTGAGGTGTGTTTTGTTAAGATGCTCTGTGGGTACATGTTTTTCCTACACTCCTGACACGTCAAGTTTTTCTCCTCACCAGTGTTGGTGAGGAAATTGTGCGTTCAATGGCTCTTAAGGTTAATGTTTTCCGACACTCCTGGACACTCAAAGTTTCTTCTCTCACCATGTGGGTGAGGAATGTGGGCTCCTAAGATCCCCATTAACGAGTGAACACTTTGCCACGTGGTCACACCTCAGCCCTGTCTTGGCGTGTATGGGTGAGGATGTGTGCAGTAATGCCAGCCTTGCTGGAGCACACTGTTGCCCACAGTCATCAACAAGTGTAGGTCCTTTCCAACGCCCTCCATTGCAAGCACTACTTTCTGCAGCACCCCTGTGGTGGGAGGCGTCAGCTGGTCCTGCAGAACCCCGGTGGGGCCCCGGGGATGACCAAACGTTCCCTAATACAAGGGAAGCCGGGAGGAGCCTGGCTTGGGGCGCCGACCTGGACTCTTCACCTCAGCACCCTGTAACTTGGTGCCGTCAGCACACAAGCAGGCAAGGGCTTCCTTGAAGGGTGCTTTCCTGCTTCACCCTCCAGCTAACACCTAGCCAGTGTTTGCAGCCAAGGATAATAGGCCAGCACAGGAGCCCTCCACGCCACCACTCTACAAATGGTGGAGGAGTGGAGTGGTGAGTGCTAGTGACCTTGCCATGCAGCAAGTGTAGCCTAAGCCTTGCACTCAGCACAACCAATAATGGTATGGGGCCGATATGGGGGAGTGGATAGAGGGGCTTGGCTCTCTCTCTCTCCTCTCTCCTCTCCCTCTCTCCTCAATAAACAGGGGCAAGGACAGAATAGTGGGGAACCATGAATATTCTTCTATTCAATTGAAATTTGCTCAGGAATGTGTACATACAATGCAAAGTCGAAAAACAAAACTATACAGTAAATACTTTCCATTAAAATCAATACATACACATAGCCAGAGAGAGGGATGGGGGGGGGGCCGAGGTCAATATCTACTAACAATCATCCCTGCCCCATGGGATACAGACAAGTGACCGCTTCCCTTCAGCCCTACCTGTCTCATAAGGTCTCATTGTCCACTGACATCACATTTCCACTTAAAAAATAGCTAATATCAACTATAGAAAAAATTTTTTCCTAAGAGAAGGTCAGAGAGAAGGAAGGAAGGAAGGAAGGGAAAAAAAGGAAATTGGAAAGAAGGAAGGAAGAAAAGGAAAGGAAGGAAGAAGGAAGGAAGGAAGGAAGTAAGGAAGGAAGGAAGAATGGATGGAAGAAGAAGAAGGAAGGAATGACGGCACCGGAACGGAAGGAAGGAAGGAATGAAGGAAGGAATGCATAAAAAAGAAGACCAAAACAAAGAAATAAATGAAAATAATCAAGAAAAAAAATATAATCAATGTAAAAAAAAACTACTAACAAATAATGTCACAAATCTCAACTCCTCTCTCTCTCTCTCTCGTCTCTCTCTCTCTCTCTCTCTCATCTCTCTTCTCTTCTCCTCTCTCCTCTCTCTCTCTCTCTCTCCATATAACTATTCTATAACTACTACTACTAATTACTACTAAGTCAGTCTACAGTACTACCACCACTACCACAGTCAGTTCGTACACAAGTTGTTTTTCGTACACCAGTAGATTCGTACACCAAAAAGTTTTTTCGTAGTCCTATATTAAAACCATAGTCGTTCGTACACTCAGTCTCAGAGTTGAATTTGACACTAGTTACGAAACGACACTAAGTATGTATCGAAAAAACTCAAATCAGTGTCGAAACACTAGAAACCTGGGTACGAAACAACCTTGTGTATCGAAACTCCCTATAACCGTAGTTCACTCTCCTATAAACAACCATTTCGTACAAAGACAGTGCCAATTCAACCAAAACAACATTAGAACTATGCGAAAACGCCACTCTGGTGATATTTTTGTACTTTTTCATTTATATCCCTACTATGTTTTTATCGCTGTACAGACGTGTGGTGGCGTTAATACTTAAATTTCTACATCCTGATTTCGGAAGGTAGAAGGCTATCCCCCCCCCCCCCCCTGGAGAGTCGGTGTCATTTTGTGTCTTTTCATCTTGTCATAGTAAGGGGCTATAAAGAACAATGACAAAATATCACCCGAGTGGTGACCTACACTAAGATCGCCCAGCTGTGTGTATGTTCTCAGTGGTCCTCCCGCCGTTGTCGTCGCCCGAAAAAACACGAGTAGCGAAATTGTAAACCGTCTTTCTATACTTTGCAGCTACAAACATAAAACACGCTTGAAACGGGGGTAGTTATGTATGGTAGTCATGGATATAAACTACTGTGTATCCTCTTCAGTGCACAGAAGACACAGCAGTAGTGGAGGTCTATCATTCGTAATATTTGGCGACACATTGGGGAGTGTGGTTTTTCTGTTCACCTTAAATAAATTCTAAAGAAACATTTTCCTCTATGAACTTCTGTCTGCAAATCACTACTTATGGGATATAAGATGTTTTTAATAGGAAGGAGTGTATAGGAGATTATGAAAATTTAACCTAACCGAACCCCACCTTTAGACTCACTAAACTCTAACCTAACCTAACCTATTTTACCACGCTTTAACCTCCTAACTAAAGCCAATCTCTGCATTAAAAAAGTGTCCCGCAAACAAGGGAAGAACAGATGCGATACAGGTCACCAGAGGAAGAAGAGTGGGTGGGCGGACGTAAAACACTTGTCGCCTCGCCTCCTATAAACAACATGTCTTATCTCCAAAGTAATATTTGCGACGGAAGCTCATAGAGAAAATATTTCTTAGAATCCAATACGCTAACAGAAACCACACTCCCAATTTGTGTGGTGTGTGTTGTGTGTGTGTGTGTATCTGTGTGTGTGTCTGTGTCTCTCTCTGTGTGTGTGTGTGTGTGTGTGTGTGTGTGTGTGTTTGTGTGTGTTGTGTGTGTGTGTATCTGTGTGTGTGTCTGTGTGTGTGTTGTGTGGTGTGTGTGTGTGTGTGTTGTGTGTCTGTATTCCAATCTAGTTGTATTTAACAGGGCCAGAGCAATGCGGTCCATACAATAACCGAACGCAGATTATTTCCGGAAGGAGTTCCAAACAACGGGGCTGAGGGTGGGTTAAAGGGTCCTATAAGGGTATATTTAATAGCTGAAACTGTTCGTTGATGACGTCTCTTTTGATTTCAACAGTTTTTCAATCATTTTTTGATTTCATCAACAGGTTCTACGAATTAGCGGCAAGGTGATGAAAGTTGATTTGCCTTAATAAATAACACATTTTTTGGACTTGATTTTTGTTAATATATATTGTTATAAATATATATCTTTATAAATATATAAATCTTATTACCACAATATCTGTCTAAAAAGTAAAATGATAAAAGTAACACATTTGAACTCATGTTTATCACCTTATTTCCTGGTCCGTGTCCATCTTTTTCAATCGTTCTTCAACAACACCTGCATATAATATTCATACATCGTCTAATAAGTACATCTTCTTAATTAACCAGTGTCCCAGACCTGTTTATGCCGGACACTGGCGAATGACCGTGCTTACAATGACAATGCATTGCATTGATCGGAGATTTATCTTTTTCGAGCCGAAAAATTTATATTTTCCCGAATGTATCGGTTAATGTCGAATAAAAACATTTATTATTCTTTTAAATAACTTCTATTCAATGTCCCAATAACTGCTCAAATTGTCTTTAATAAAAACTCCGTTCTCGGACCGTTCCGGACGGTTTCCGTTATGGACCCAGAGCAAGGCTCGTGTAGCCCCCGTTTAACAGAGGCAACAGTGTCTTCAGCTAACAGACAATGAATGGATGATGATGATGATGATGATTTCTATATTACGACACTCATATCTCCTCTAAGGTGAGTGTGTGTGTATTCTTAGATTGTATTAATCGGGTGTAATTTACAGCTGAGCAACGCTCGTATGGCCCCGTCCTCCCATATCAACATTTTTATCATTCATCCTTAGTGGTTATTGTTGGGGGAAGCCACCAATCCGGGAGGCGGATCACAAACCCCGGCTACCCCGGTACCCATTCACTGCTGGTGGACAGGGGCTCGGGTTTAAGAAGACCGCCCGTCTGTCTTTCGCTCCGCCCGGGATCGAACCCCGGGGCTTCTCGGTTGTGAACCGAAGCGTGCTCCCACTACACTCCGGGATTTTCCCGTTGTGTATGAGTGTGTGTGTGTGGTGTGTGGTGTGTTTTGATTTGGGAAGGGGAGAATGTGGGCAAACGCTACCGTAAAAATTGACCGAAACAACTTTGTGTACGAGAACTGACATGCAGCACCCCTTCTGGTCCTAGTGTAAATAATAACAAAAAACTAACAAAAAAAAAAATAACGTCACAAGTCAATTCGGAACAATTTCCTTCCACCCCCCGTCCCAAATCCCCACAAAACCTCCAAAATCCAACAAATGAAACCGATAATTCCCACAGAACCCCATCCAAATACCCTGTATATGGAGCTACAAACACGTCTTTACATAACCCTTAATTAAAGGTGACACAAGGTTAACTACGCGCTATAAAGGTGTGGGAGTGTATGATAGTACTCACTCGTTAGGTATTGTGGTGTCTTCGATGATAACTACGTCTTCATCGTCCGAATTGTAACTATTGTCGACGTCAATTTGTTGTGAGTCGGCCATCTTGGTGGCTGTTGGAATGCGCGAGCACGAGCACGAGTTGCGACTCTCTCTCTCCCTGTCTGTCTGTCTCAGTCTCTCTCTCTGTGTATGTCTGTCTCTCTCTCTCTGTCTGTCTGTCTGTCTCTCTCTCTCCCTGTCTGTCTGTCTCTCTCTCCCTGTCTATATATTACTATAATTTATTTTTCTAAGCTGACTAGTGACTGTCCGTCAGGGTGGCAAGGTTGTAGCGCATTTTCGTGACGTTCACCGCCCTGGTTCAGTCCAGTCCGGACCGGGTCAGGGTGGACTGATGGTCGCGAAAATACATCGAGACTGGCCCCGTCCCATTCGTCGTTCCTATTGGCTGGGGGATCGAGTGGGCGGTACTGAACTGAACTGTGGAGGCGGCAGGCGTCCATCTTGTCAATATCCTTTTTGTCGTCCGCCTTTTAACCTGTGCTGAAGACTTTACAACTACCACGCCTGTGATACTTTAGTCTTATGGTCGGCCATCATGGTGTTTCATGTCTTATCAGCACCACGAGAAGCTCCTGGTCGCCTTCCCCGCTGACTGTAGTGCGCATGCGCCAGTTCTCCCCACACTGGTCCAAGGTGGTCCTGGTATGTGGGTCGGACCAGCCTGGACTGGGCTGAACCGTTCTAGACTGCCTCGCAAAAACAGTGACCGCCCGGGACTAGCCCAGTCCAGACCGGGCCAGAGCGGTCGCGAAAATACGCTATTGGTAGAGACGTGAGCTTGCAATGTGCAGAGTCCCTGCGCATTCGGTCAGCGGTTCGAGTCCGCTTAGTTCGGGCTGACGTGGCGGCGCTTTGTATAGTCAATAACCTTGTAGTTGGTACTTGCAAAGTGTCTAGATAGGATGAAAATCTTATCTTATCTGACTAGTGACTGTTGTTGTATTTTCATCACATTATATTCATGCTTATTCATATATTAATATTTTGTTGTTGTTGTTGTGATCGATAAATGAAGATAAATTATAATATTATTTTTCTTTGCTTTTCCAGATGAGTGACAAAATAAGTGTTTGAAAATAGCGGTACAACTACAGGTAATTAGCAGAGCTGGGCACGTTCCTGGATTTGGGGTAGTCCGTACCTGTACTTCCGTACTTCGGGACGCGGGTCGTCCGTACCTGTACTTCCGTACCTTATTTTACTTTGTTCTGTCCGTACCTCCGTACCTCCGTACCTCCGTACCTGTACCCTATAACTATTAAAACGCGCCTGAAAAAATATAGTCAGTACCTCAAAAATAAAACAAAATACAAGGCTATAATACATCAGAGCTTCATAAATATATATAGCAATATATATTTACCATCAAATAATCATCAAATCAATTAAAATAAAATTTGTCTCCAGTCTTCACAGTTCACAAATGAGTGAAATGACTAATTAGTTTAAATCACAAGTTTATTCTAGAGTGTATAACTCGGAGTTATACACTCTAGTGGAGTAGGAGTTAGTGGGAGTTAGGGAAGTGGAGTAGGAGTTATTAACTCCTACTCCACTTCCTTCTCCTCCTTGTACTGCTGCTACACCTCCTTGTAGCCTAGGAGGTGCATGTTGCCCCTCACAAACACCAGCTGCTCAAAGTTTATGTTGCTGAGGCTGGACCTCTTCGGCCGCAAGATGTCTCCCGCGGAGCTGAACAGCCTTTCCACGGCAGCAGAGCTGGGGAGAGGGGTGTTGTACATCTTGAAAAGGTCCAGCCAGGCATTCAGACACACTCCTGCTCCTGTCGCTATCACTTCTTTTCACGTATTTGTCCATGTTTAGTTGTAAACATTAAACAGTAAGCAATAGCAGTGAAACTTTGAAACGCGTTGCCGGGTGATGTGACTGTAAACATAAAACGTTGTTGATCTTGAGCTTGATGCCGCACGTTTGGTGTTTACCAGGCACCACAGATGCACGGATCTCGCCTTAGGAAATGATCAGCTGACAGCTAGTGGCAAATTGCCCGCCAAAACGCGTGAAAGTTATTCTGTGGACTGTTTTTTCGTCTTCGTTTTTTTTTTTTTTCATCATAGAAAATATCAGGTACGGAAGTACGGACCCAAAATTTCGCAGGTCCGTACCTGTTACTTCCGTACCTTTGAAAAACTTTCCGTACCTCCGGACTTCCGGACCTAGTTTGGAAGTCCGTAGGTACGGAGGTACGGAGGTACGGACAGAGGTACGGAAGTGCCCAGCTCTGGTAATTAGTAACTAAAGTATAACTCTAACTACTGGTCTAACGCCTGTAATACAATACAAGGACATTAACAGTGACGTCACCTGAAGTAAGAAACAAAGAAAGAAAGAAATATCTTACACAGAAGCATATAATAAAGAATACAAAAATAAAGTAAAATAAAGATATAAAATAATAATGTTAAAAATAGTGAAAGAAAAATAAATAGACAAGACAAAATAAAGACAAATGATAATTAATAATTTAATAGAATAATAATAATAATAATAATAATAATTAATAAAATAATTGATAATCTTGATAATTTCTTTCATTTCTTCGATATAAAAAAAAAAGATAGTGAGTGAAAAGTGAAAGAAAATGAGTGAAAATTGTGAGAAAATTTAAAGAAAGTTAAGAGAAAGTGAGAAAATAAGTGAAACAGAAAATGAGTGAAAAAAGTGAGAAAATTTAAAGAAAGTGAGAAAATAAGTGAGTGAAACATAAAATGAGTGAAGAGAAAATTCTAAAAAACAAAGCTATAGTGCCTACAGGCGCTATAGGTGCCTTGCACTGACGTCACGATCTAGCGTCTTCAAGCCAAATGCCGCCCGTCGGAGCGAGCTGGAGGACCAACAAACTCCACTTGCCGCCCGTGTTTGCCAGCTTAATGGTCATTTTCCCCTATTAAATATATGTTTATCAGTATAAAAGGTATACTGTTATCTTCGGAAATGTTTGTTCTATAATATTATCA
Source organism: Chionoecetes opilio (assembly GCA_016584305.1). NCBI lineage: Eukaryota > Metazoa > Arthropoda > Malacostraca > Decapoda > Majidae > Chionoecetes > Chionoecetes opilio. The sequence continues at coordinate 24,452 of JACEEZ010021205.1, read as the reverse complement.
AATAAAAAACCGTAAAACACACTAAAGAATGGCCATTATGAGACACTCAAGAAATATGCATGAACTTAATATTCACCAACTCCAGCTCCCATTTAATATTTTGCTCGAAAACTTTTTACATGGACAATATCAATAGAAGCGGAATTTCATTAGCTTTCCATTGATATATTTCGTTATCTGATAAATAAATTAGAACCGTGTATAAATTAGCGTTAACTAAATAAATAACCATCAATCGGGAAAAATTACCCAATTTCATGATGTTATTGATTTAGTTGACGCTAATTTATGCATGCTGCTAATTCATTTATCAATAAACTAAATGTATCAATGGCAAGCTAATGAAATTCCGCTTCTATTCATATTCTCCATGTAAAAAGTTTTCGAGCAAAATATTAAATGACGAAGAGTTTAATAGAATATTAAGTTCATGCATATTTCTTGAGTCTCATAATGGCCTTTCTTTAGTGTGTTTTACGGTTTTTTATTTGATAATATTATAGAACAAACATTTCCGAAGATAACAGTATATCTTTTATACTAATAAACATATATTTAGTAGGGGAAAAGTACCATTAAGCTGGCAAACACGGGCTGCAAGTGGAGTTTGTTGGTCCTCCAGCTAGCATTTCCCGCGCCTGTCGCAGCCACAACAAGGGCTGTGACGTCACGTGCAAGACACGTATAGGCCCAAATGTTATATAAAAAAATAAAATAAATAAAAATATACAAGAAAAATGTTTTATTAATTCTTTCATTACTAATATTACTTTCTGGAGGAAGAAGAGGAGGAGGAAGTGCCAATGAAGAAGAGGAGGAGGAGGAAGTGCCAATGAAGAAGAGGAGGAGGAAGAAGTGCCAATGAAGAAGAGGAGGAGGAGGAAGTCATGATAATAATATTGTATTTCTCTTCTACGTCTGTTCATTGGCGATGCATGTTCTCTCTCTCTCTCTCTCTCTCTCTCTCTCTCTCTCTCTCTCTCTCTCATTTTTCCCTCTGTAACCTGTGAAATAAAACATTGAACACAATTATTCATGAAGTGGCTTTATTGATATTCATAACAACACCTCACAAGTGGCGTTGTATATGCCTGGCAAGCCCCTCACCCACCACCACAAGCACAACCCACACACAGCCACTCCCTCCTCACAGGTGTGTCTGGATATGCCTGGCAACACGAACCTTGGTAATAAAACACTTGCCGCAAATATCACACTTGTACTTCCTCTCACCAGTGTGGGTGAGCATGTGTTCGTTAAGACTGCTCTTGTGGATAAATGTTTTCCTACACTCCTGGCACTCAAAATTCTCAG
>JACEEZ010021205.1:0-21579 GCA_016584305.1 Chionoecetes opilio | reverse complement strand
TCCTTGCATATCTGGCGATGAAAATTCCCCTGGAATAGAATTTTTTCCTTGCTTGAAAGAGCCTGCCAAGAGAAATTTGTCCTAAAATTTATTTCTCGTCCGGGAACCAACAATTAATGTTTGTGTCTTTTGACGGAACTTGAAATATCTGGTACAATTATTCTTATAGATAAATTTCTTTCGTTTAGTCTTCAGCAATTATCATAAAAATATTAATCTTGTGTTTTTGATATTTTTTATACCTTTCTATGATCTTAGTATGATATTTCAAAAAACCAAAATTGGGACTTTTGCTAAATGTAGCGCTCAGCGCTTCGTCTAAGCCGCCGTCTAGGAGCTTTCTTAACTTTCCTCGAACCTAGGACGCAGGGGTTAGGAGAATCTAAATCTTTATAGTATGGGCCCAGGTATGTCGAAAAACTCATCAGTGTCGAAAAATTTGTGACGAACTCCTATACCGTAGTTCACACTAAACACTTTCGTACAAGACGAGTGCAGATTAATCCAAACACTGAAACTATGCAGGAAACGCCATTGGTGTTTTTTTGTAATGGGTTCATTTATGCCCTATTGACACAGATGAAGACACAAATGACACAGACTTCCAGAAGCCCCTTCACTTTCCTGAAAATGGTGTAGAAATGTAGTTTAACCCCATCACACGTCGTACAGCGAAAACACGTTGTCCGGGCGACTTTAGTGTATCTACGTGAATTCTTCCATGTAATTGGAGATGATGGACTTTTGTGTGTGTGTGTGTGTGTCTGTGTGGCTGTATGTGTTTTGTGTGTGGGTGTTGTGTGTCTGTTGTGTGTGTGTGCGTCTGTGTGTGTGTGTGGTATTCATCTCCATTTTTTATCGTGTGTGTGTGCATGTGTGTGTGTGTGTGTGTCTGTGTGTGTGTGGGGGGGTGGGTGTGTATGTTTGTGGGTGGGTAGGTGTGTGTGTGTGGGGGGGGGGATCAGGTCACTTCGCCCACATGTCAGTTCCCCCACACCAAAAGGTCGTTTCGCCCAAAGTCAGTTCGCCCACTCGGTGGAGTCATTTCGCCCACATTAGATAGTCCTTTATGTCAACGCCAGTTAGAGTTGGCTCAAAAGTAGGTTAGGGTTTGTAGTAAGTTCACTAATGGCTCGAGCTTAGTGGGTTCAGGTAACTATATGTCTTATCTTTTTCTTATTTTATTACAAAAGATAGAACTCTCCAAAATTAAATAAGTCAGAATTATCAAATAAGTTCTGTCACACTCTCTCTGAATGCTTAGCGCTTGCCCAAAGATTCTAAGTACAGTCACACACTCTCTGAATGCTTAGCGTTTGCCCAAAGATTCTAAGTACATTCACTCTCTCTGAATGCTTAGCGCTTGCCCAAAGTTTTCTAAGTACAGTCACCTCTCCCTGAATGCTTAGCGTTGCCAAAGATTCTAATTACAGTCACCACCTCTGAATGCTTAGCGCTTGCCCAAAGATTCTAAGTACAGTCCACACTCTCTAAATGCTTAGCGCTTGCCCAAAGTTTTCTAAGTACAGTCACACACTCTCTGATGCTTAGCGCTTGCCCAAAGATTCTAAGTACAGTCACCACTCTCTGAATGCTTAGCGCTTCCCCAAAGATTCAAATACAGTCACACATCTCTGAATGCTTAGCGCTTGCCCAAAGATTCTAAGTACAGTCACTCTCTCTGAATGCTTAGCGCTTGCCCAAAGTTTTTAAAAGTACAGTCACACCTCTCTGAATGCTTAGCGCTTGCCCAAAGATTCTTAGTACAGTCACTCTCTCTGAATGCTTAGCGCTTGCCCAAAGATTAAAAGTACAGTAAACACACTCGAATGTTAGCGCTTGCCCAAAGATTCTTAGTACAGTCAATCTCTCTGAATGCTTAGCGCTTGCCCAAAATTTTAAGTAGTCAACTCTCTCTGAATGCTTAGCGCTTCCCCAAAGATTCTTAGTACAGTCACCCTGAATGCTTAGCGCTTGGCCCAAAGATTCTTAGTACAGTCACTCTCTCTGAATGTTAGCGCTTGCCCAAGATTCGGTACAGTCACACTCTCTCTGAATGTTAGCGCTCCCAAAATTCTAAGAAACAGTCACACACTCTCTGAATGCTTAGCGCTTGCCCAAAATTCTAAGTACAGTCAAAACTCTCTCTGAATGCTTAGCGCTTCCCCAAAGTTTCTAAGTACAGTCACACACTCTGAATGCTTAGCGCTTGCCCAAAGATTCTAAGTACAGTCACACCTCTCTGAATGCTTAGCGCTTGCCCAAAGATTCTAAGTACAGTCACACACACTTGAATGCTTAGCGCTTGCCCAAAGATTCTAAGTACAGTCACACACTCTCTGAATGCTTAGCGCTTGCCCAAAGATTCTAAGTACAGTCACACTCTCTGAATGCTTAGCGCTTGCCCAAAGATTCTTAGTACAGTCACTCTCTCTGAATGCTTAGCGCTTGCCCAAAGATTCTAAGTACAGTCACACACTCTCTGAATGCTTAGCGCTTGCCCAAAGATTCTAAGTACAGTCACACACTCTCTGTATGCTTAGCGCTTGCCCAAAGATTCTAGGTACAGTCACACACACTGAATGCTTAGCGCTTGCCCAAAGATTTGTCGTCTGTATTTTACTGTTTCCATACATTTTATTCTTTGTATGTTTCTCTTGGGTTTTAATAAAGTTTTTACTACATGATTTGTGCATTGTTGAATAATACTTGTGGGCGAACCAACTTTAGTGTGGGCGAACTGACGCCCCAAAATCCCACAAAAAAACCCGATAATTCCCACAGAAACCCCACCAAAACACCCTGAAACATGGAGCTACAAACACGTCTTTACATAACCCTTAATAGATCCTTAATTAAAGGTGACACAAGGTTACCTACGCGCTATAAAGGTGTGGGAGTGTATGATAGTACTCACTCGTTAGGTATTGTGGTGTCTTCGATGATAACTACGTCGTCATCGTCCGAATTGTAACTATTGTCGGCGTCCATATGTTGTGGGTCGGCCATTTTGGTGGCTGTGGGAAGGCGCGAGCACGAGCACGAGTTGCGACTCTCTCTCTCCCTGTCTGTCTGTCTGTCTGTCTCTCTCTCTCTGTCTGTCTGCCTGTCTCTCCCTCTCTGTCTGTCTGTCTGCCTGTCTCTGTCTGTCTGTTTGTCTGTCTCCCTGTCTATATATTACTAGTAATTATATTTCTAAGCTGACTAGTGACTGTTGTATTTTCATCACATTATATTCATGCTTATTCATATATTAATATTTTGTTGTTCTTGTGATCGATAAATGAAGATAAATTATAATAATATCTTTTCTTTGCTTTTCCAGATGTGACAAAATAAGTGTTTGAAAATAGCGGTACAACTACAGGTAATTAGTAACTAAAGTATAACTCTAATTACTGGTCTAACGCCTGTAATACAATACAAGGACATTAACAGTGACGTCACCTGAAGTAAGAAACAAAGAAAGAAAGAAATATCTTACACAGAAGCATATAATAAAGAATACAAAAATAGTGTAAAATAAAGATATAAAATAATTATGTTAAAAATACAGTGAAAGAAAAATAAATAGACAAGACGAGACAAAATAAAGACAAATGATAATTAATAATATAATATAATAATAGCGAGTGAGAGCTACGGCGCGGGAAAACCGCACGGTATAGGCGGTACATACTTTGCTTATGTGGTCGTTTGAAATCTGCCTGAATTATTCTCTCTCTCTCTCTCTCTTACTTTCTTGACTTTTTATCATTGAATGCATTAAAGAATATAAACAAACTTGTAGTGGCAAAAATATATAAACAATAATAATCATACTAATGAGAAAATTGTTTTATTAATTCTTTCATTACTAATATTACTTTCTGGAGGAAGAGGAGGAGGAAGTGCCAATGAGAGGGAGGAGGGAAAGGGCCCGAAGAAGAGGGGGAGGGGAAGAGTAATAATGATAATAATATTGTATTTATCTTCTACGTCAGTTCATTGGCGATGCATGTTTAACCTATTATCATCCTCTGTCTCTCTCTGTAATCTGTGAAAAAAAACATTGAAAACCAATTATTCATGAAGTGGCTTTATTGATATTCTAACAACACCTCACAAGTGGCGTTGTATATGCCTGGCAAGCCCCTCACCCACCACCACAAGCACAACCCACACACAGCCACTCCTCCTCACAGGTGTGTCTGGATATGCCTGGCAACACGATCCTTGCTAGGAAAACACTTGCCGCAAATATCACACTTGTACTTCCTCTCACCAGTGTGGGTGAGCATGTGTTTGTTAAGACTGCTCTTGTGGGCAAATGTTTTCCTACACTCCTGGCACTCAAAGTTTCTCTCACCAGTGTGGGTGACCATGTGTCTGTTAAGATCGCCCTTCTGGGTAAATGTTTTCCTACACTCCTGGCACTCAAAGTTTCTCTCACCAGTGTGGGTTAGCATGTGTTTCTTAAGATCGCCCTTCAAGGCAAATGTTTTCCTACATTCCTGGCATTCAAAGTTCCTCTCACCAGTGTGGGTGAGCATGTGTCGTTAAGAAACGCCCCTTAGGCAAAAGTTTCCTACCTCCTGGTTTTCAAAGTTCCTCTCACCAGTGTGGGTGAGGATGTGGCTGTTAAGATGGCCTTTCTGGGTAAATGTTTTCCTACACTCCTGGCATTCAAAGTTTTTCTCGCCAGTGTGGATGAGCATGTGTGTGTTTAGATCGTGCTTGTGGGTAAATGTTTTCCTACACTCCTGACATTCAAAGTTTCTCTCGCCAGTGTGGGTGAGCATGTGTGTGTTAAGATTCCTCTTGTGAGTAAATGTTTTCCCACACTCCTGGCACTTAAAATTTCTCTCACCAGTGTGGGTGGGCATGTGCCTCCTAAGAGCATCCTTACGAGTGAACACTTTTTCCACATTGTCACAACCTCAGCCCTGTCTTTGGTGTATGGGTTAGGATGTGTTTAGTAATGCCAGCCTTGCTGGAGCCACTTGGCACAGTGGTTTACAAGTGTAGGTCCTCACGCCCTCCTGCAGCACTACTTTCTGCCACACCCCTGTCGTGGGAGGCGTCAGCTGGGTCCTGCAGGAACCCGGTGGAGGCCCGGGGATGAACCAAGCGTTCCTATACAAGGGAAGCCGGAGGATCCTGGCGGTGGGCGCCGACTGGCTCTCACCTCAGAAACCCGTAACATTGGTGGCAGTCAGACACAACAGGCAAGTGCTTCCTTGAAGGGTGCTTCCTGCCCTTCCCCTCCAGCAACACCCAGCCCGTGTTGCAGCCAAGGGTAAGGCCAGCCCCAGGGGGGCCACACCACCAACTCTTACAGGGTGGAGGGTGGAGTGGTGAGGGCCAGTGACCTTCAATGCAGGCAAGTGTAGCTAAGCCTTGCATCGGCACAGCCAATAAGGGTAATGGGCGATATGGGGGAGTGAGAGAAGGGGCGGCCCCTCTCCCCTCTCTCAAAAACAGGCAAGGGACAAATATGAAACATGAAATTCTTCATTCAATTGAAATTTGCTAGGAAGTGTACATAAGTAAAACAAAAACTACAGTAAATACTTTCCATTAAGTCAATACATACACATAAAGAAAGAGAGAGGGGGGGGGGGGGGGCAGAGATCAATCCCTGCCATGGATACAGACAAGGACCGCGGCCATCCAGCCCACCTGTCCATAAGGGTCATTTTCCACCGACATCAATTTCACTTAAAAATAACTAATATAATTTATAGAAAAATATTTCCTGAAGAGAGGTCAAAAGAGGAAAGGGTGGAGGAAGGAAGGAAGGAGGATGGAAGGAAGGAAGGAAGGATGGAAAGAAGGGAAAGGGAAAAGGGAAAGGGTGGAAGGAAAGGATGGGAAGGATGGAAGAAAAGGGGGAAGGAAGGATGGAAGAAGGATGGAAGGAAGGGGAAAGGGTGAAAGGAAGGAAGGAAGGAAGGAAGGGGAAGAAGGAAGGAAGGAAGGAAATGCAATTAAAAGGAAGAATCAGAAACAAAGAAAATATTAAAAATAACAGGAAGAGAAAAAATCTAAATATATAATCAAGTAAAAAAAAATACTACTAACAAAAAATGTCACAAACTCTCTCTCTCTCTCTCTCAATATAACATTCTAAAATAAAAATACTAAATACTACTATACAATACTACCACCACTACAACAGGCAGTTCGAACAAGTGTTTCGACACAGTAGATTCGCACACCAAAAAGGTTTTTTCGTAGTTATAAAGGAAAAACATAGTCGTTGTACACTCAGCCAGTTGAACTTGGGCTATAGTTACAAAACGACACCAGGATTTACGAAAAAACTCAATCAGTGTACGAACAACTTTTGTACGAAACCCCTTATAACCTAGTTTTACACCTATAAACAACCATTTCGTACAAAGACCGAGTGCCAGATTAATCCAAAACACAATGAAAACTATGCAAGAAAATGCCACTCTGGTATGATATTTTTGTAATGTGTCTTCATTTATAAGCCCGCTATGACACAGATGCAAGACAACAAAATGACACAGACTCTCCAGAAGCCCCTTTCTTACTTTCCTGAAATCAGGAGTAGAAATGTAAGTATTAAAATCGCCATCCACACGTTCGGTACAGCGAAACACAACGTTGTCATGGCGACTTTAGTCGTTATCTACGGTAGAATTCTTCCATGTAATCTGAGATGATGGGACTTTTGTGTGTGTGTGGTGTTGTGTGTGTGTGTGTGTGTGTGTGTCGTTTGTGTGGTTGTGCCTGTGTGTGTAACCCGTGTGTGGCGTGTCGTCTTTGTGTGTGTCTGTTGTGTGTGTCTGTATCGTGGTTTGTGTGTGTGTGTGTGTGTTGTGTCTGTGCGTAGTGTTGTGTTGAGGTGTAGTGTGGTGTGTGTGTGTTGGTGTGTGTATTCATCTCATCTATGTATCGTGTGTGTGTGCATGTGTGGTTCTGTGTGTGTTTGGGGGGTGGGGTGTATTTTGTGGTGTGTGTAGGTGTGTGTGGTGTGTGGGTGTGTGTGTGTGATGTGTGTGTGTGTGGGTGGGTGGTATTGTGTGGTGGGGGATCAGTGCACTCGCCACATGTCAGTTCCCCACACCAAAAGGTCGATTTCGCCCAAAGTCAGTTCGCCCACTCGGTGGAGTCATTTCGCCCACATTAGATAGCTCCTGTACTGTGCAACGCCAAGTTAAAGAGTTGGGTCAAATGTCGGTTAGGGGTGTAGTAAGTTACTAAGTGGGCTCGAGCTGTTAGTTGGGTTCATGGCGATAACTATTATGTCGTATTTTTCTTTAATTTTATTACATAAAGATAGAACTCTCCAAAATTAAAAAAGTCAGAATATCCAAACGTTCTGTCAAACTCTTCTGTATGCTTAGCGCTGGCCAAGATGTCTAAGTACAGTTCCCACGCTCTTGAATGCTAGCGCTTTTGTCCGCAAAGATTCTAAGACAGTCCACACTCTCTCGAATGATTAGCGCTTGCCCAAAGATTCTAAGTACAGTCACTTCTCTCTGAATGCTTAGACGTCTGTGCCCAAAGATTCTAAAGTACAGTAACACACTCTTGACATGCTTAGCGCTGCCCAAGATTTCTAAGTACAGTCACTTCTCTCTCTGAAAAGGCTTAGCGCTTGCCCAAGATTCTAAGTACAGTCACACATCTCGGAAGCTTAGCGCCTGGCCCAAAGATTCTACAGTACAGTCAAAACTCTCTCTGTATGTTAGCGTTGCCCAAAGATTCTAAGTTACAGTCACTTCTACTCTCTGAATGCTTAGCGCTTGCCCAAAGATTCTAAGTTACAGTCACATTTCTCGGAATGATTAGCGCTTGACAAAGATTCAAGTACAGGTCACACCTCTATCGACATGCTAGCGCTTGCCCAAGATTCTAAGTAACAGTCACACACTCTCTGAATCGCTTAGCGCTGCCCAAAGATTATAAGTACAGTCACTTCTCTCTCTGAAATGCTTTAGCGCTTGCCCAAAGATTCTAAGTACAGTCACTTCTCTCTCTGAATGCTTAGCGCACTTGCCCAAAGATTCTAAGTAACAGTCACACACTCTGAATGCTTCAGCTGCTTGCCCAAGATCTAAGTACAGTCACACACCTCGAATGCTAGCGCTTGCCCAAAGATTCTAAGTACAGTTCACACAACTCTCGACAATGCTTTAGCGCTTGCCCAAAGATTCTAAGACAGTCACACCCCACTCTCTGAATGTTAGCGCTTGCCCAAGATCTCTAAGTACAGTCACACTCTCTCTGAATGCTTAGCGCTGCCCAAAGATTCTAAGTACAGTAACACACTCTATGAATGCTTAGCGCTTGCCCCAAAAGATTCTAAGTACAGTCAACACACTCTCTGAAATGCTTAGCGCTTGACCCACGATTCTAGTACAGTCCACACACTCTTGAATGCTTAGCGCTTGCCCAAAGAAATAGGTACAGTCACACACTCTTGAATGCTTAGCGCTTGCCAAAGATTCTAATACAGTCACCACACTCTATGAATGCTTAGCGTTGCCCAAAGATTCTAGTACAGTTCACACACACTATGAATGCTTGTCGCTTGCCCCAAAGATTCTAAGTACAGTCACCCTCTATGAATGCTTATCGCTTGCCCAAAGATTTGTCGTCTTGTATTTTACTGTTTCGATACATTTGATTCTTTGTATGTTTCTCTGGGTTTAATATAGTTTTTACTACATGATTTGTGCATTGTCGAATAATACTGGTGGGCGAACCAACTTTAAGTGTGGGGCGAACTGACGCCCCAAAATCCCACAAAAAAAACCAGATAATTCCCACAGAAACCCCACCACAAACACGGGAAACTTGGAGCTACAAACACGTCTTTACATAACCCTTAATAGATCCTTAAATTAAAGGTGACACACGGTTAAACTACCGCGCTATAAGGTGTGGGAGTGTATGATAGTACTCACTCGTTAGGTATTGTGGTGTCTCGATGATAACTTAAGTAGTCATCGTCCGAATGGGCCCCGAACATAACTACGTCACGGTTTGTTTACATCGGTGAATTGTGGGGATAAGGCGGGGTCGCCGCGGATGGACCTACGAAGGGGAAAAACTACGGCGATGGAAAATTAGAGTATTTGCGCGAATGATATTCCAGGTGCTAATTACTGTGCTCTGTTCTCGCTGAAAACACTTAGAGAAGACCTGGGGTAATGGTGATTTTCAGGGGCTTCTAACCAAGAAACAGGTCAAAAACAGAGCCTCGCCCAAAAGGTAAGAAATGGTGGGTAGTAATGTTCCCCCCCCACTTCTTACTTTTTAAATGAGACTCTGATGTACTGTTTTCCTTTTTTAGAGCCTTTGCACACAACCATCCCTAGGTCTTCCTATGTTGTCACGAGCACGGAATAAGCACCGGGAAATTTAAAATTTTCGCCCAAAAAAACTCAAATTTTTTTTCATCTCGTAATCTTCCTTTGTAGGCTGACAATTCATGGGTTATGATGTATTAAAATACCTTATTAATTGAGTTCCTTTTGTTGTCTTTCCTCATAAAAAGTGGGGTCATATGGTTTAAGTGTTACGACGACCCATGAATACTCTTGAGTCTAACAACATCCCCAACCTTTGGGTTTTTTGTTTATTTTTACCCCATCCATAAACAAGTTGAAAAAACCACGGTGACATTACCCACCTTGCCCGGGTACCTGCTGCAGGGTATGTGTTACCGATTTTTTGTCCCTGCAAAATCGGGAAAATCGCCGCATAAAGGTTAGGGTTTTTTCCGGTCATTTGCCCACATGCCATTTCGCCACACCATTCCATCTACCCCCACCCCTCATCATAAACCCTATCGCCCCACCATCATAACCTGAATATGTACAGCCTACAAAGAAGACTACGACGATGAAAAAAAATTAGGTTGTTTTTTGGGCGAAATTGATATTTCCCGTGCTATATTTCCGTGCTCGTGACACATAGAGAAGACCTAGGTGATGGTTGAGTGCAAGGGTTTTAAACCAGGAAAAACAGTCACAGCGAGTCTCTTAAAAAAGCAAGGGGAGGGACACATTACGACCTACCAGTTTTCTTACCTTTTGACGAGGCTCTGTTTGACTCTGTTTTCTTGGTTTGAAGCCTCTGCACATCAGCCATTACCTCAGGTCTTCTCTAAGTGTTGCGGAGAAAAGAGCACAGTAATATAGCACCTGGAATTCAATTCGCGCAAATAACTCTAAAAATTCTTCCTCGCCGTTTTTCCCTTCGGGCCACCGCGGCGACCCCCCTTATCCCCACAATGCACCGATGTAAACAAACCTGCGTAGTTATGGGTAGGGTCCTTGTAACTTTGTCGACGTCCATATGTTGTGGGTCGGCCATTTTGGTGGCGTGGGAAGGCGCGAGCACGAGCACAGGCGACTTCTCTTCTCCTGTCTCCCCCCTCTGTCTGTCTGTCTCTTCTCTGTCCTGTCTGCTGTCTGTCTGTATGTTGTCTGTCTGTCCTCCCCGTCTATATATTTTAAATAATTTCATTTCTAACGACTATGACTGTTTTTGTATTTTTTCACATTATATTTTATTTATTATATATTAATATTTTGTTGTTGTTGTGATCGATTTAAAAGAAAATAAATAATAATACTTTTCTTTTTCTTTTCCAGAGAGGACAAAATAATGTTTGAAAAAAGCGGGAAACTACAGGTAAAATTTGAAAAAAGTATAACTCTAACTACCCCGGTTTCCTTAAAACGCCCTGGTAAAAAAAAAAAAAAACANAACCCCTGACCACTTGGGGACTGTGGGCCAACCTGGACTCTCCTCAGCACTGTAACATTGGTGGCCGTCAGCACACAAGCAGGCAAGTGCTTCCTTGAAGGGTGCTTCCTGCTTCACCCTCAGCTAACACCAGCAGTGTTTGCAGCCAAGGAGTAAGGCCAGCACAGGAGCCTCACGCCACCACTCTACAGGGTGGAGGAGGGAGTGGTGAGTGGCTAGTGACCTCAATGCAGGCAAGTGTAGCTAAGCCTTGCACATCAGGCACAACCAATAATGGGTAATGGGGCAGATAATGGGGGAGTGAGAGAGAGGGGCTGACTCTCTCTCTCTCTCTCAATAAACAGGCAAGGACAGAATATGAAACATGAATATTCTTCTATTTAATTGAAATTTGCTCAGGAATGTGTACATACAGTGCATAAGTAAAAACAAAACTATACAGTAAATACTTTCCATTAAATCAATACATACACATAAAGAAGAGAGAGAGAGAGAGAGAGAGAGAGAGAGAGAGGGGGGGGGGGGGGGGGGCAGAGGTCATCCCTGCGCATGTGCGGCGTCACCCGGAGTTTGACCTGTTAGTCCAGTCAAAATACAAGAAAAAAAAACCTTTACCCTGAACAAATTCCAAGAAAGCGTTTTATTGTTTTTTTTTGGTAGTATTACATGTAGAGAAAAGCATACTAAAAGTTTACCAAAATATGGTTACCACAAAGGGTCCAAATGTGACGTCAAAGAATATGGCCGCCAAAGCTATAAAATGTTAAGGGGATCGTTTCCCCTATCGGGCAATTTTTTTTGTTATTGAACCTACAAACGTAAAAGTTGGTATATATACGTAAAATTTAATTCTAAGAACTCACCAGTGAACAACACAAGGAGGCAAGACCGTCAAGGACGAGAAGAGATCGTGAAGACCTGGAGAAAATTGCAGATAAACTCGAGACCTTTTCACCTTTCTCTGATGAAATGTCTCTTCGCAACATTATCACCGGTGTCAATGCAAATAAGGATGTGAATGTCCATAACCTGTTTACCATTGGCAGAGAAATAGTGGCAACAATGGAGGGTCAATCACTGTTTTCAGTTAAGTACAAGCGGTCAATGAAAGCCAAGACCCTGGCATCTAGTGTGGCAGTTGACGTTGCTAAGGACAAAACAATAGACCCCGCTCTTTTGTTCCAAAGGTTTCTTGTGGTGTCTCAAACTGCTGATCTTTCCCTTGATGAGGTGATGGCCCATGAACTTTCACCATACCCACCATCCCTCTTTGAGGCAAAACATCTCTTACGCAAACCAAACAAAGCACAACTGATGGCTGCTATAAAAGAACAGAGTTCAGATGACGCAGTACTCAAGGATGTACCAGAAGTGGAACATAATGTTCTTGACGGAGGTTCTCTTCTCCATCGACTGAAGTGGTCAGAAGGAAAGACATATTGTTCAATCGCTGACGACTATGCATCTTTCACAGTAAAGCACTATGGTAAGGCTACGATAGTATTTGATGGTTACATTGGAGGACCAAAACACTAAGGACATTACCCATCAGAGACGGCGCAAAAATCGAACAAGTAACAAGTGAACATTGCGGAAGGAACGAAATTTGTCGGAAAAAGGAGGATTTCCTTTCTAATGTGGAGAACAAACAGTCTCTTATCAATCTGATTTCACAACGCATGAAGGACAGAGGTTGCAACGTAATACAATCAGAGGGGGATGCAGATGTGGAGATTGTTAAGGCAGCAGTGTCAATGTCATCCAACAAAAGGACTAGTCTCATTGGCGAAGATACAGATCTATTGGTGTTGTTACTTCATCACGCGTCAACCAGCGATGGCAACAAGCTTTATTTCTACTCGGATAAAGGGAGTCCTGCAACAGTATACGACATTAAGGTTATGAAGAAGTTGCTTGGAAACGATGTCTGCAGCAGTCTTCTGTTCCTGCATGCATTCACGGGATGCGATACCACTTCCGCGGTTTTTGGAATCGGAAAAAAACTCGCTCTACACAAGGTTTTGAAGGGAGACTCTGTCTTCAATAGCTGTGCTAAGATGTTTACCACACCTAAGAAAAACATAGCTGAGATTGAAGACGCTGGGTGTAAAGCGATGGTGGCATTTCATTGTTCGGGGGCAAACCTGGAGACAATCTGTCTGCAATGAGGTATTCTAGTCTCTGCCGAAAAGTTGGTTCAGCCAAAAGCTTTATTACACCTGAACGACTACCACCGACCTCCTCTGCAACGAAGTATCATGCCCTTCGGAGTTTACCTCCAAGTGATGCTTTGGATGGACAATGGTGAGGCCATGGACACTACTGAATGGGGATGGGAATTGCAGAACAACAGTCTAGTTCCAGTGATGATGGATACTTCACCTGCGCCAGAAAAACTTCTGAAAATAATTCACTGCAATTGTTCTCGTGGTTGTAGTACACTTCGGTGCACTTGCAAAACACACGGACTTATCTGTTCACGGGTATGCGGACCATGTCAAGAAGGGCATTGTGACAATATGAGTGAGGAAGCAGTGTCTGATGATGAAAATAGAGACTATTAAACTGACACGGTTATTCAGTGATGAAGTAGGTCTTAAAATGCACTGTGTATTCTATAATTTTTAGAAATGTACATGTATGTCATGACGTCATTGATGACGTCATGACCTCGCCTGTCCGTGTAGTTAGTATAAAACTTTGTATAAAAATTGTTATATCAACATATATAGTATAAAAAATGTAAACTCTTCTGTAACCTACAGCTACAGCTTTGAAATAAGGAAATAGTGGTTATTTTTAGTGCGATGGCTGTCATCGTCTTATGACGTCATAGTTAGGACCTTTGTGGTGATCAATTTTTGGTAAACTTTTAGTATGTTGTTCCCCACATATAATGTATAGGTGTATAGTCCCTCAAATAGTCCCTCAAAGTAAAAAAAATGAAAAAAAATGAAAATTTTCATTTTTTTTTTTTTTTTTTATTTTTGAGGGGCTATAATTTTTGATCTAATTAGAAAATAAAAAAAAATCGCCCTTGACGTCCTAGCGGCTTTATTCCTCTTTCGAATGACACCTCTACCGACTCTCTCCGACTGATATTGACGGAGGAGTAGTCTTTGGGGGGACCCCCCTAAAATCACGTTTTCTTTCGCTAACTCGTTTTCTATGCGTCAAATCAAAAAATTTCCCATAAGACGACCCCTATTTTTTTTACTTGTTTTATATATGTACCAAGTTTCAAAGATGTAGGTTTAATAATAAAGAAAAAAAAAAATTGGGGGAGTCGATCCCCTTAACATTTTATAGCTTTGGCGGCCATATTCTTTGACGTCACATTTGGACCCTTTGTGGTAACCATAT
Source organism: Chionoecetes opilio (assembly GCA_016584305.1). Classification (NCBI taxonomy): domain Eukaryota; kingdom Metazoa; phylum Arthropoda; class Malacostraca; order Decapoda; family Majidae; genus Chionoecetes; species Chionoecetes opilio. The sequence goes on along the minus strand of JACEEZ010021205.1, from coordinate 7,482 downwards.
TTTGGTAAACTTTTAGTATGTTTTTCCCTACATGTAATACTACCAAAAAAAACAATAAAACGCTTTCTTGGAATTTGTTCAGGGTCAAACCGTATTTTGACTGGACTAATACAGAGCTACTCAGATGACGCTTCTGAGTTGCCATGAGTAAGAACATATGAACATAAGAAAATAAGGAAGCTACAAGAGGCCGTGAGACCTACACGCGCTAGTTCCTGTTAAGGAAAAACAAACTTTTTTAATAGCTTGTTAGGCAAAGCTATAGCCCTGCAGAGTATATGAATAAAGGAGTTTTCTGCAGGGGAGCAAGAGAAATTTCTCTTGCAAGAGAAAAATTTTTGCTTGCTGTTCAATCATCCTGAGAAGATGCTTGCCCGATCGGCAAGAGATTTCTTGCTGGAGCAAAAGAAATATAGAAAAGATAGAAGGAAGGAAGGAAGGAAATGCAATAAAAAGAAAGAACCAGAAACAAAGAAAATAAATATTTTGCTTCAACTCGCTGTAACTCCATCAGTTTTGGTAGCATTCAATTTTCAAGAACTGTTTCAAAATCCTTATACTTTTCCGCTTCCTGTGGTATGTAGCACGTACCAATATGGAAAAGAGTAGGTGGTCAAAATGGCTAAGAAAGTTAAACTACTACTGCAAACTGGCACAGTGACGGGTGAGCATTGCTCCTCAGAGACTTTTTCTCGGGAGAGCTATCAGAGGCTCCACCCGTCACGGCACCAGTTTGAAACAGTTTAACTTTCTTAGCCATTTTGACCACCTACTCTTTTCCTTATTGGTACGTGCTACATACCACAGGTAGCGGAAAAGTATAAGGATTTTGAAACAGTTCTTGAAAATTGAATGCGACCAAAACTGATGGAGTTACAGTGAGTTGAAGCAAAATAAGCAAGAAAAAATGTTTATACACTCTTTTACTTTCCTTCAATTATCTTAATATTAGTGTAGTCTTAGTGTAATTTTTTTATGCTCATGATATGCAGCAATGTATTATGAACACGATGGTAGGCTCAACTTTTATAAATATCATCTGGTAGCTTGGTAATATTGGGTATGAGTACAACATTTCAATGCACTGAAAACCTAAAAGTCCGCCTACTCTTGTGATAGTCAGTCGTGACTTTATTTTTTACCCTATTGAGTTATGAATGGCGTGTTGTTGTTGAACAATCACTGCCTGATTCACTGATGCAAACAAAATAGGCCTATCTTGTGTAAGAGGTGAGTAAAGCCAAGAAATATGAATATTTTTCTGAGGCAACGCAAGGGTTTTGGGTTGAGGCGAGGCAAGTACCACCACCATCGCCACCCAGCCCGAGTCTATCAGCCAATCAGCGACGTCCTTACAAACTCGGCTAGGCATCGAGCAGCTCCCAGCCCAGGAATCCAGCTTAAGTGAATAGACTATAGTGACCTTCAATGCAGGCAAGTGTAGCTAAGCCTTGCACATCAGGCACAACCAATAATGGGTAATGGGGCAGATAATGGGGGAGTGAGAGAGAGGGGCGGGCTCTCTCTCTCTCTCAATAAACAGGCAAGGACAGAATATGAAACATGAATATTCTTCTATTCAATTGAAATTTGCTCAGGAATGTGTACATACAGTGCATAAGTAAAAACAAAACTATACAGTAAATACTTTCCATTAAGTCAATACATACACATAAAGAAAGAGAGAGGGGGGGGGGGGGGGGGGGGGGCAGAGGTCAATCCCTGCCATGGGATACAGACAAGTGACCGCTGCCCTCCAGCCCACCTGTCCATAAGGGCTCATTTGCCACCGACATCACATTTTCACTTTAAAAAATAACTAATATAATTAATAGAAAAAATATTTCCTGAAGAGATGTCAAGAGAGGAAGGAAGGATGGAAGAAGGAAGGAAGGAAGGAAGGAAGGAAGGAAGGATGGATGGAAGGAAGGAAGGAAGGAAGGAAGGAAGGAAGGAAGGGAAGGAAGGAATGGATGGAGGAGGAAGGAAGGAAGGAAGGATGGAAGGGAAGGATGGATGGAAGGAAGGAAGGAAGGAAGGAAGGAGGAAGGAGGATGGAAGGAAGGAAGGAAGGAGGAAGGAAGGAAGGATGGAAGGAAGAAGGAAGGAAGGATGGAAGGAAGGAAGGAAGGAAGGATGGAAGGAAGGAAGGAAGGAAGGAAGGAAGGAAGGAAGGAAGGATGGAAGGAAGGAAGGAAGGATGGAAGGAAGGAAGGAAGGAAGGAAGGAAGGATGGAAGGAAGGATGGAAGGAAGGATGGAAGGAAGGATGGAAGGAAGGAAGGAAGGAAGGAAGGAAGGAAGGAAGGAAGGAAGGATGGATGATGGATGGAAGGAAAGGAAGGAAGGAAGGAAGGAAGGAAGGAAGGAAGGAAGGATGGATGGAAGGAAGGAAGGAAGGAAGGAAAGAAAGCAAAAAAAAGGAAAAATTAGAAAAAAAAAAATAATTAAAATAATCAGAAAAAAATCTTAATTATATAATAAATGTAAAAAAAAATCTAAAAAAATAATGTCAAAAATCTCTTCCCCTCTCCCTCTCATATAAAAACCATTCAAAACTATTACAATACTACCACATACCAACGGGCAGTTGACACAAGTTGTTTCGTAACCAGTAGATTGTACACCAAAAATTGTTTCGTGGCTATGGAAACCCTAGTCGTTTCAAACACTCAGCCAGTTAACTGACTATAGTTACGAAAACGAACCAGGGCCCATACTTTAAAGAGTTAGGATTCGTCTTAGACTCGCTCGATTTTAAAAATATGGCGGCCGGCGCCTAAATCATTGAGCGACCCTAAATCGCTAAGGACTCGTCCTAATTTCGGGGTTTGGCTGGGACGGGTGGGGGTGTCGCGAGCAGGGGGGCGGCTAAGATCGCCAAAAGGACGTAAACATGGAGTGCTCCCCCCATTCCGAGAATTTTCGTGATAGGATAGAATACGGGGACGAATTTTTGATAAAAAACAAATCAAGCATACCGTTTGGCCCGGGAAGGGGTTTATATTGTGAAGACTGGGGGGAGAGTAATATAAAGCAACACTAAAAAAACGGCTTTTCAGTGCATACAAGTCACGAGTGTGTTATTATTACTCTTGGGGTTCATTTTCCTCCTCCCTGATATCTTTTATCGTGATCGTTTGAAGGCTCCCAAAAACTGTTGATGAAAAAATGGTATCATTTTTGAGAAAAAGCGATTTAGAGTAGGCTCCTATAATAAAAATTTAAAAAATTTAAATAATCGAAATTTTTTAACCCTGGAACAAATCCATAAAAACTCTTTTTCTCTCCCATGCCGTAGTCTTGAAAATTTTTCTTTTGTTTTTGAACATCTGTTAATATCCCAAAACCCCACTCTAACCAAAACTTAAGTTTTTGGTTAAAAAAAACTAGATTCTAGGTAGTATATGTACAATATATTAATTGCGCCAGGGGAAAGGGGAAAATTGGGTTTAAAAGACCAGAATGAAAAAATCTACCCTGAAACAGGTTAGAATTTGTCAGGCTCGGGATGCCAAAACCAAAGGGTAAATTTTCCGCGGGATTTTGGCGGTGTGCGGGCGGGGGGCCAACCACCCGACAATCGCGCCCATAAAAAGGGGTTTTTTTAAACCCAAATAACCAACAAAACCCTAATCCAAAACTCCCCTAAGCTTAACAAACCTAAACCAACCTTACATAACCAAAAATTAACCAAAACCTAACTCAGAAATTTTGGGTAAAAGGACGAGACTTCGGGTCTTTTTCAACCGACATTTTTCCTGGGCTTCATAGGGCATTTTTAATGGAGATAGTTTTATTTTGCCAACCCCCAAAGTTAAAAAAAAAAAAAAAAATCCACAAATTTTTGGGTCCCGTTTCCATTAAAAAACTGTTTTCCAAATCAAAAAAAGCCTTAAATTTGGGCCCGGGGAAAAATTGTCGGGGTCTTATAGTTTTAATAAAACCTAACAAACCCTTTTTGGGTTTAATAAAAACCCAAACAAACCCTGGAAAATTTTAAAAAAAGGTTTCTCTCCCCCTAAGCTGACACAAAGTTGGCTCTACGTATTTACTACGTCTTTAAAAGACATTTTTTATATTTTAAATCCGACCCTTACTTGTCAAAGGGCGATAAAAATTTCAGCGATCCATAATGTTATTTATTTATTTTTGGTTTTGGGGACCCCGGGAAGATCCCAGTGAAGATCCTCGTAGCCAAAAACGCCGTGTGCGAACGCGCATATTTTTGCCCCCAACGGGATCTTTGTAGCAAAATCCCAAAAAGATGCCAAAAAGGTCGGTGACCGGCCTTTTGGGGTTGGGTTGGGGGCAGGTCGGGGCGGGTTAGGTTAGGTTAGGTTAGTGCACAGCACAAGGGGCCAAAGGGGGGGTGCTAGGTTAGGTCTGTAGAGTTTGATTTTTAGAATAGGGCTAAACTCCTATCTTCTTTTTATGGCAAACAATTTGGGGACAGGGTGGAAACCGGGTTTTTTTGGGTGGGGGAGCACACACAAAAGGGGGAATATGGCCCCCCCCAAAAAAAAAAATCATTAAACTGGGAAATTTTCCTATTCATGGATTTTATCGGGGGAAATATTTCCCTTTATGTGTGCTCCCCAAAAGGAGCACACTATAAGGGAAAAATGACTTCCCACAAAAAAAACCCCAAAATAGGGGAAAAATTCCCCAGTACATAGACTTTAAACGGGGGAATATTTCCCCCATAAGTCATGAAATAGGGAATACCCCAGTTTAGGGATTTTTTGGGGGGGGCCCTATTTCCCCTTTTGTGTGTGCTCCCCCACCCAAAAACCCCGGTTTTTCCCCCCTGTCCCAAGTTGTTGGGGATAAGAAGAAGATAGGGGTGGAGCCTTGTTCTTAAGATTTACCCCTAACCCTTTAACCCAAAGTATATCAACCTAAATTTTAGGTTCATTAAAACCTATAAGACTTGACAAACTTCCGGCCAAATTTAGGTTTTTTTGATGGAGATAGTGTTTTTAAAGGAAATGGGACAAATATTCGGTGATAATTTTGTTTTTTTTTAAACTGGGCTTTCGCAAAAAAAACTATCTCCCGGGAAAAATGGGGGAAGTTTCGCGGTCGTTTAAGAGACACCGACTAATTTTTTTTTTGGCCTAAATAGGGGCTTTCTTAAAGGGGATGTTTTATTTTGCGCAAAAAAAAAAAAAAAAAAAAAAGAAAAAAAAGAAAAAAAAATTTAAACTTAACCTAACCTTATGGTTTTAATGAAAACCCAACCAAATTAAGGGTTTTAATGAAACCAACCAACAATTTTGGTTTTAAAGAAACAACCCAAAACCTTTAACCCCAAAATATACATTTTTTTAATCTTTTTTTAGGGTTTTGCCAAAATAAACTTTATTGAACAAGGGAACGGGAAAAAAATTTGGAAGAAGTCCTTTAAACCCCATCTTTTTTTTTTCCCCCCATAGCCAACAAACCTGGGGGAAATGGGGGGAATACGGGGGTTTTTGGGGGGGGAAGCAAAAATAAGTGATTTATGGTCCCCAAAAAAAACTCAAAGTCACTATATGTAAAAATCTAACCTAACCTAACCTAAAATTTAACCCCAAAGTAACCCAACCTAACCCAACTTAACCACAAAGTTACCTAACTAACCCAACCCCTTAACCCCAAAGTATACAAACCCAACCCAAAAATTAACCTTAACACAAAAATATACCCAAAACCTAACCCTTTAAACCCCAAGTATACCAAAAATTAACCACAAAAATAACCTAACCTAACCCAATAACCTTTAAACCCCAAAGTATCCTAACCTAACCCAACCTTAACCACAAAGAACCTAACCCAAACCCTTAACCCAAAATATACCTAACCTAACCTAACTTAACCCCAAAGTATTCCTAACCAACCAACCTAACTGGGGCTTAGAATTTTTTTAGGCCCCCAATTTCATAGCGGCCCTGTGGGGGAAAACCCAAGGTGAGCGCACGCTGGAACCTTTAAGATGTAAGTACAAAAGCATACAATACAGTGCGGTTTTCATTTCAGTCAAGCCCGGGGGAGGAGCTCCAAAGTATTTTTCCCAAACCCTATTGTAGGGCCAAGAAAAAAAAGTCGGTTCTTGAAAAAGACGCGAAACTCTGCCATTATAACCCATTTCCCTTAAAAAAGCACCTATTGTAGGCCAGGAAAAATAGTCTTGTTTGAAAACGACCGCGAAATCCTCGCCATTATAACCCGGCAGCCTTACGTACTCTCGCTAAAGGAAGGCGGCGGGGGCGATCTGTGGTTTTTGGGTGGCCTGTCAGGATCTGCCTTTCTCTTCGCCGATCATCTCGGCATGGGAAAAACCCCCCCGCAGGACATAGGACTTTTTCCCTTTCTTAAAAAGCTGGCCAAGGGTGAAATCTTGTCCTGAAAAAAAATTTTTTTCTCGTCGATAGACGAAGACAAGTCAAGTTGTTCTTTTTAAAAGGGAACGTTTGCATATCTGGTACAAATTTTTTATAGATGAATTCTTTCTTGTAGTTTCAGCAATTTATAGAAAAAATTAATCTTGTGTTTTTTATATTTTTTTACCTTTTGATACTTTATGTGAAATTTCATGAAATCCAAATTGGGGCTCTTGTAAATGTAGCGCTCAGCGCTTCGTCCTAAGCCGCCCTCTTAGGACGGTCTTAGACTTTCCTCGAACCCTTTGGACGCAGGGTTTGGACGAATCTAGGACGATCCTAAATCTTTATAAATATGGGCCCCCGGAGTACAAAAAACCAATCAGTGTACGAAAAACTGTTGTACGAAACTCCCCATAACCCCTGTTCACCCTATAAACAACATTTGTACAAAGACGCTGCCAGATTAAACCCAAAAAACATGAAAACTATGCGGAAACGCCACTCTGGGGATATTTTGTAAGTGTTCATTTTTACCCTATATAAGTGAAGACACAAAATGACACAGACTCTCCAGATAGCCCCTTTTACTTTCCTGAAAACAGGATGAAATGTAAAATATTAACGCCATCACACTCTGTACGCGAAAAAAACGTTGTCTGGCGACTTTAGTGTTATCTCGGTAGAATTTTTTCCCTGTAATCTGGAGATGGACTTTTTTTTTTGGGGTGTTGTTGTTTTTGGTTGTATTTTTTTGTGTGTGTGTGTGTGTGTGTGGTTTTGGGGTGTGGTGGGCGTCTGTGTGTGTGTGTGGTTTTTTCATTCCCTATTTTTCGTGTGTGTGGATGTGGTGGGGTGTGTTTTTGTGGTGTGGGGGGGGGGTGTGTATTTTGTGGGGGGGAGGTGTGTGTGGTGGGGGGGGGGATCAGGGCACTTCGCCCACATGTCTTCCCCCACACCAAAAGGGCGTTTTGCCAAAATCAGTTCGCCCACCGGGGGAGTCATTTTGCCCCATTAAAGTCTTACTTGCAACGCCAATTAGAGTTTGGGGTCAAAGTAGGTTTGGGGTTTTATAAATTTATAAGTGGCTCGAGCTTTAGTTGGGTTATGGGATAAAC